>VZRZ01000895.1:205359-232770 GCA_013398175.1 Climacteris rufus | reverse complement strand
CACTGGCACTGGGCACTGGCACTGGGAACTGGGCACTGGGCACTGGCACTGGGCACTGACACTGGCACTGGGCACTGGCACTGGGAACTGGGCACTGGGCACTGGCACTGGGCACTGACACTGGCACTGGGCACTGGCACTGGGAACTGGGCACTGGGCACTGGCACTGGGCACTGACACTGGCACTGGGCACTGGCACTGGGAACTGGGCACTGGGCACTGGCACTGGGCACTGACACTGGCACTGGGCACTGGCACTGGGAACTGGGCACTGGGCACTGGCACTGGGCACTGACACTGGCACTGGGCACTGGCACTGGGAACTGGGCACTGGGCACTGGCACTGGGCACTGACACTGGCACTGGGCACTGGCACTGGGAACTGGGCACTGGGCACTGGCACTGGGCACTGACACTGGCACTGGGCACTGGCACTGGGAACTGGGCACTGGGCACTGGCACTGGGCACTGACACTGGCACTGGGCACTGGCACTGGGAACTGGGCACTGGGCACTGGCACTGGGCACTGACACTGGCACTGGGCACTGGCACTGGGAACTGGGCACTGGGCACTGGCACTGGGCACTGACACTGGCACTGGGCACTGGCACTGGGAACTGGGCACTGGGCACTGGCACTGGGCACTGGGCACTGGCACTGGGCAGCCCCACCTGGCACCGGCACTGGGCACTGGGCAGCCCCACCTGGCCCTTGCCCTGCTCCTCCATCCCCCCTGGACAAGCAGCCCTTGCTTCTCTCCCTGGAGCCCGTGTGTGGAAGGGGCTCTGCCCCTCGCTATCGTTGGGTTCTAGCAAAGTTACTGCCTTATTAGACTCTATTTAGCAAAAATAACAGTGTGAACGGGCTGAAAAACTGGTCTCTGGAATTGCCCGCAGGGCTCTGGGCAAGTCACCCAAAAGGAATGGGTCTTCAGATTGCTTCACTTGGGACAGAGATACCCGTCATTAGCGCTGCTGAACAACACCCAGATGGCTCTGTGACTGATAAAGCCGTGCGAGACGGGAGGTGAGGGGAAAGGCAGGGCCTGTGCTGTCTGGCCAGGGCGTTGGTTGGTCCATACTGATTTCCTGTAACCCAAAGGGCCCCACTTCTCCTTTCCTTTCAAGGCTCTTGTCTAACAGGAAAACTGCCTCTGGGCCTCGTTAGGACACTGCCTGCTGAGCACAGGCCAGTTGCACAAGCTCCAAGGGCACCTCTAGTACCTTAATCTGCCCCCTCCCTCATTAGATGTGTGCTGATTGCCTCTCTTCCTTCCTCTTCTTCATTTCCTCGCTGTTGCAGGAGAACAAACACCGAGTGAAGAAAGAGCAGAGTCCAGAAAGGAACTTCAGACAGGGAAGCATCAGTGGTCCCCTGCTCTGGGTGGCTTTTACGGGACCTGCTGTCCCTCAGGATGCAGTTTCTCAGTGCAGTCATACATCCCCTCTTGCTGCCTATTACTTAATCTTTCCTTCCTCAAACAGCACCCAGAATTGGGTAACAGGTTTCATGAAGGTGACAGAAGCAAGGAAAAGATAGCACTTCAATGATAAAAATGAAAAGTTTGTCATAAGGGACTTTGACACGTCCACTACTGAACGAAGTGGCCAAGCACGCATGAGGTGCACACCCACTAAGAACACGAGGAACGTTTCATCCTTGATCCAAAAACACATGCAAAAGGTGCCCCATTAACCACTACAACGGTTTGAAGGACAAGTTGGCTCCTCTGTGCCTGCACACAAACAGTAACTGAGAACTGAGTGCCACAATTCCATCCACACACACCAAGGGAACTGACTGCCAGCAGCAATGGCTCATCCTCTGCGGCAGAGCCCTGGGCAAGAGATAACCTGGGTCAGTTTATGTGCACCCCAGACATGAATTCTTCTCTGTTTTAAATTCTTTTTCCCCAGCAGCCAGGTCTGGCAAGGAAACAGCACATTTAACTTAAAAAAGAAGGGCTGAATTTTGAACAGATGGGACAGAAAACATTGGAACAGGGTTCTTTCTGCAGTCCAACATCCTCAGTGCCCACCAAGGATGTTGGACTGAAGATACTGAACAAGGGCCTGTGGATTTTTAAATTAATTTATAGACTTAGAACAGATTTTCCCAATATTCAACACTCCTAGGAGACAGCAGTTGGCAATATAACTTGGAATCCTGGAAAACTAATCCTTCAGGTATCTCTGTCTCACTGACAGATTTAGTTTGGATCAGTATTGCTTTTTAGATATAAGGACAAGAGACCATAATGTATAAAGTCATTATTTCCCACATGAACAGGTAGCTTTTTTACCTCAACTTCAGTAGAAAGGCTTCTTAGGTTTAAAGACCCAGTGTGCAGATTTATTTGTTGAATTCCCGTTGGCCAAAGAGGAAGCTGTCAGATTATTTGCATTTTTGTTACTCCTTTTGGAAACACTGAGATCTTGCTTAGACAAAGTCAGGGCTGACTTTCAGCTGCTGAGACTCATGATGCCAGGAATACAAAAATAATACTTGAAGACAGATTCAAGTTCTAACATCTTTTGGCCTACAAAACAAACTTGAAAGAGCAGTAAGAGGCCATCCTGCTCATCCCAGCAGCTCTGGTTGCTATTGTGAATGTCTGCTCAGGAGCTGAGCAAGGTCTGCTGGTGTGCTGCAATCACTCTGGCAGGATTTTGGCAGCATTTCCAAAGCTATTAATTAGCAGGTTACTCATCAGTGGAGCTAGGGCATCCTGTAAACCGATGCCCCATTGACCCTGCTGAATTATTTTCCCATAAATAAAATGCAAACTTCACAGGTTGGTCTCCACAGGACAGATTCTTTCCCTTCATTTTCACTGTCAAAGCAATTATCCAACACTGAGCAGGCAAACTAGCCTGGAAGCCTTTCCATGCAGCCTTCCCCACGTGTGCCACTGGAACAAAGCAGATGAAACACCCAGCTAAATGTGCCAGTGCAGGCTGCTGCACTTTGCTTGCAGCCTTGAGCAACAGAACGGAGTTTGTTTAGAAGGGAAATGTTGACAAGGACACTGGGATTTACTCCCTGCTTATTGAAAAAGCAAAAGAGCACATCCAAGTTCTACCTGAAGGGCAGATGGGTTGACCTTGCACTAGCAGAGCATCTGTGGGCAGCACATTCCTCTCACCATATTGTGAGTGCAGTCAGCATCCAGAGCTGAGCAAAATCTCACTTATACAACTGGTGGTGAATTCTGTGCCAACAGCAATTAGCTTCTGTAAAGAGTTTATAACAAGAAACCACAGAACAGTTTTATTCTGATGAAACTGATGGGGAAAAGCCCTGTGCATCTGTCCATGGGGTGAGAGCTCCAAGGCTTGGCAGCAGAGCTGAGCCTCAGACTTTCAGGCCAAAGCTTCCCTGAGCTCAGAGCAGCTTTCTTTTTAGCATTGCTTGCATTGCTCAGCATCTCTAGCCCTAGTCAGGGAGCTGGGCTGCTGTTATAATGAATTAAATGAAACAGGCAGGACCTTTCTCCAAGCACACACAGTCTGGGGCCCTGCTTTGGCCAACACTGACACTTGAGCTAAATCCTGAATATATTTATGCCAAGGAGGTTGCTGTCAAAATTACAGGATCAGTGTCTTAGCCAATTATGGATAAAGACATAGTACCAAATAATAATATTGATCTTCAAAGAGCAGAGAATGTACTTTTAATTCTGCAGCTGGGACGAGTTGTATTTATTCATTTCAGTGGGATTACATCCATTTATAAAACTAAAGCAACTGTTCCTAGTTTTCTCATAGATTCTTGGATTAACATCTGTGTTCACATCAAAAGTGTTCTGAAACAGGGATTCTGTTCCATTCTCATTGGAATGAGCTCTGGCATGGTACCAAAGAAAAGTCTTAACTACAGCTTGTAATAACTTTGCTATAACTTCTGGAAACAGGCATCTTTCTTAATACAGAAAGGAATGGACAGTGTGGTAAAGTAAAAGCATGATTAACTGCTCAAGAGATGTGGGTTCAGTACTTGGTTTTACCTGACCAAGCTCTCTCACCAGCTCTCTCATCCCATTCAAATTATTTCCCCTCCTTCTACTTTTGTTCCTTTTTTCACTGTTTCTGTTTTATTCATTCATGTTGTAGCTTCTCTTGACATGTTCTGAACAGTGCATAGCAACAGGGTCCCAGACTCACTCTGAGATTTTGGGCATGGCTGTGGTAGAAATAAACAGTAATTCAGATATGATACTCTTGTTCCTTGGGGTACTTGTGCTCCCAATTTAAAAAAAGCAAGAAAAATTAGCTTTTTTTTTTTCCCTAGTTTCCTGTGCTCCTGAGAGGGGCAAGGGCTTAAATCCCTGGGTTCTGGACAAATGCTCAGGGCTGAAAGGTTGGGATTCAGGGCTCTGCTGATGACTTGTGCTGCTGCTCATGGTCACCCCTGTGCTGCTGCCTGTCCTCACTGCATCATCTTCCAGAATTTGTCAGCGTTGCAGACACACTCCAGGTGGAAACATTCGCTGTCCAGCATCCCCCAAGGCCCCACAAGCTAAGCATGAAGGTGACTTTACATGGCAGCAGTGGAACAGAGCAAGGCTGGTCCTGGACCATTAGTCATTGGCTCGTTGCTATCAGATTTTACTAACAAGAGGTGGCACTGGTACCTTGTTGTTCTGAAACTACTAAAAAGTCATTAGCTGTGATGTCCAAGCCAAAACCTACTGCATTTCCTTTCAACATCAGCCAAGAGATCGTGAATAAAAAAGATGTATAATTAGAAACGATTCAACAGGAAACTGAAGAGAACCTCCAATTATTCTAACCCTGGACTTTACTCCAAAGACAAAATAAAACAGGAAGGCTTTACTCTTGATATGTTCTAAGCAGTGCAGCAATAAATCTGGTTCCAGTGAGTGTCATAAGTAAGCAGGGAAGGAAAAGAAGGTAAAAAGCAGCAGATGGCTGAGTCCCTGAAGGCACAGAATGGGCTGTCCCCAGATCTTCAGCTGCCAGGAGAGAGGAACGGCCCCACATCTTTATCCTGCTGGAGGCATTCTGCCTGTGGGGAGGGAGCATCGTCAGTGCTGTCCCACAAAAGGCACCGTGCTCCTGGGAGGGATCATTCTGCCTGTCAGGAAACACTGGGGAGAGCTCTAGGGAACAAGGGAGGCTCCTTGAGCCTTCAGGGAGGGAGGGTTCAGCCCTTTGGCCTCCAGAACCTCCTCCAGCCCTGGGTGGATGCTCTGTGTGCAGCCACACCCCAGTCCTCCCCATGGAAGAGTGGTCCAGCCTCCAAGGAGAAAGGTGCAGACACAGGCAGAAGAGATGAACCTAAGGACAGATTTTAGTTTAAAATGATTAAATATTCCACTGACTTAAAAGCTTGCAATAAACTATGTGAGCCAGCAGGTTCAGCTCCTGCAAGCAAAGGGCCCATGGACTGTGTATGGGCCTGTCTCATGACACCGGTCCAGCACTGCAGGCATGCCCCTCTTTCTTGTTGCAGTCACTTGCTAGAAAAGCCCTGCAGCCAGCCCAAATCTTGGAAAGGCAAGGAAGAGGCTGCTGCTGAGCAGCCCAGAGCCCGCGCTGGACCTGCCCCGCTCAGCAGGCTGGGCAGGCCCTGTGCAGGCAGAGCTGTCCCTGGGCTCAGAGCTGACAGGGACACCCACAGCGGCTCCAGCAGCGCGTTCCTGGCTGGAGTGACCATGCAATGGCACCTTGGGGCACCTGCAGCCTTGGTGCTGCTCTGTGCTGCTCTGGCACTGCTGACGGAGCCGGGGGCAGGAGCTCACCAGGGTCACCAGCTCAGCGCTCCTGCCACCAACACCGGCAATGTGTGGCCAGGACCTGGCTGCTGCATCTGCATCATCCTCCCGCTGAGATGTAGCCCTGTGCAGGAAACAGCTTTTGGGATAGAGGGGAATGTTGCTGAGAAGAATTTGAAAGGCAAAGAGGGCTAAAATACACTGTCACAACGTTTCTGAGTAAATAAAGATAAGGGCGATGGAAGCTACTCTGGCAGGGACATTAGCAGAGCCTCAGCAGATTAGTTTAGCACTAGAAAATTGACATGGAATGGAAACAAGACATTCAAAGCAAGGATGTGCTTTCACTGGGCACAAAGCCGAAGTTATTTCAGAAAAGAAGCGGAGTTGGTTCCAGAGTAGCTAATTCATTTCTCCTTATCTCCCCTTGGCAGAGACTAGCTGCTTAAAGACTGCTTGATATATGCCTGCTGCTTCCTCCCCTCTCCCCTCACGGGTTTGCCTTGCAGAAAACAAGAATTAATTCTGTTGCAAATGACTCCAGTTCCCCATGGGCTGCAGAGAAACAAATCCCAGCTTCCTGGGCATCCACGGGGCACCCCGGCACTCTGAAGCATGTGGCAGCACTTGCACTTGCTCCACATTCATCTCTCTGCTAAAATAGTTGATGGAATACAAATGCCAGTTTTAAACATTTTCTCCATTACATTTGGGTGTTGGTAAAAGGCCCACACACACTTCTCCAGTGTACCTTGAGTGAAACTCAACTGGCCACCAAGCTTACTGCCTGCATGACTTCATTGTGGTGTAAGCCTGTGACAAATTTCAGGGAGATACTGAAAACAACAGGTTTGATATCTGCAAGATATAACACAGCTTACTGTCTGGTAGTCAAATTCATTTTCTCAGCAGTTCATTTAGCAGAGCCAGTATTACATGGACAGAGATACTAGAACATCCTGCTGGACCATTTTGTCATAAAATGACTCTCTATACTTGCATTTAAAGCCAAGTGGTCCCTGTTTATGACACTCTATAGCTTCAGTTTCAAGCAGGTCAGGGTTAAGCACAGGCTTCAGCCAAGCTGGGAATCAGGCTGGGTTAACCTTGAAACTTGAAGCTCAGTGGCTCTTCCAGGTCCAAGCTGAGCAGACATCAAAAAGCTTTGCATGTGTAACACTGGTGAATAATAAACATTTTGTGATAACTTTAAGCTGCTGCTGTTATCGTCCTCTTTTAGCTGCTCTGTCTGAAGAGATCATTTTTCTTCCTTTTGCCTCTTTCTTCAGCCATTCTGTCCCATCAAGGTGGACCTTTGCACCTTCCTTGCTGCACCTCTTGTCCATGTGTGGGAGCATGTTCTGCTCAGAGTGGTACAGCTTGATGTGCCCATTGTCCCAAGAAACAGAGGTGAGCATTCCTGCCAGAACACCCAGGAAACAGAAGTGAGCATTCCTGCCAGAACACCCCCTTTGCTTCCCAGCCACTCAGCCTGGCACATGCCAGCTTGGCCTGATACCTTTTCTGAAGGTTTCACTAGATTTTTGGAAGAGGTGGAAAAGAGGTGAACTCAGTCCTTCCCTCCTAGTTGATGCTGAACTGAGTATGTCAGGGAGGATGATTGAGAACCCAGCCTCTGATTTTACAGTTTGGTGCTTTCCAGTGAATTTCCAATAACCTCTCAGAAAAATCCTGCATTGTTCATAGCTCTACACTCCTCACTTTTTTTTCTCTATTATCACCCATTATTTTGTAATCTTTTAAAAAGGGACTGATTCTGCTACATTTGTCTGGTAGCAGACTGAATACATTTTCAGGATTAAATAAAATCAAGTTTTTATAATTACCCAGGACACGATCTCCAGCAGTTTAAGAAAAGCAAAGTGGTGGTTACCTATGAGTTATGAGTTGGAGAACTGACAGAGCCTGCTACAACAGCAGCATCCACCAATGACTCCTCAGTGGAAAATCTGGGTTGTCAGCTTATTGCGAGCATCTGTTATGCCGCTGGCAGTGACATCTCAAAGTTTAAAGCCCCATTGGTAAGTTACTATTTTAGAGCAGAAGTATAAATCCAGCACACTTTCATCCAAACCAGAGCATGCATACAGCAAACTGGAACTTGATGCCAGCAGGAAACATTTGTAACATGAACACAAACACAACAGGAGAGGGCTCGGTGTCGTTCCTTTGGCAAGCCAGGACTGGAGAAGCTGGGGCAAGAAAATGTTTCCTACCAAGCTTTCTTGATTAAAAAGACAACATCTTCCCTAGGGAAAGGCCTGTGTGTACAAATCAAATTCTGAGGGTGACCTTGCCATATGTGGTCTCAGTTGGGCAGCAGCTTTCATGGTGAAAGAATGGAGCTGCTCTTGAAGAACGTGTTTGTTCAGCCCTACAAGCCTTGAGATGTACAGACTGGTACAGTAAGTGAGCCTGAAATCAGCTCAGCTCCGTGTGACCCCCTTGGCCACAGCTCCCAGTGCCAGGAACACTCCAGGAGAAGGTTCCTGCCCAGCAAGAGCCCAGCAAGGGACAGGGACCCCTGGCCCAGCAGGGCAGCACAGGGGGCAGCCGGCCAGGCCGTGCTGAAACAGTTAATGCATCGTGGCTTTCCAAGAATGGAAGGACTGGCTGTGAGCACCGTGCTGCCTTCCAGGGCAGCAGCCTGTAAACAAGGCAGCAGAGCCAGCAGGGCAGCCAGGTGATGGGATGGGATGGGATGGGATGGGATGGGATGGGATGGGATGGGATGGGATGGGATGGGATGGGATGGGATGGGATGGGATGGGTGCAGATCTGGCACGGCCAGGGGCTGCTCACACAGGCATGTGCAGCTGTCCCTGCTCGGGCTGCTCACCCTGCACCAGCATTTGCCATCTGTGCAGCTCAGCAATGCACACAGCAGAAATCAGGGCTGTCAGATGGAGCCTGCTCTCGTGGCTGAAGCACAGGACAAGCAGTCAGGAGATTTAGATTCTATTTATTGCCCTCCTAGTGGCTCCCGGAGCAAATATGGGGAAATCACTTTGCTGCTTTGTGTCTTGTTTTCCTCCAAGATACTACTTTACCTTAGTAGTGGAATGAACGCTCTTTGTTTGTGTTTGTAAAGTGCCTTTTGTTCTTTGGATGCAATGCTAAAGCAGAACTAAACTAGATGGATTTACACAGAATTTCTAGAGCTTCAGGAACAGCAGGTCAACCTTCCTACTGCAGTAAAGTTAAAGGTCTGTAAACTCTATCACAAATAACTCAAACCCAGTGCAAAAGTCCCTGTGCTCCTCTCTCCATCACACTTCAGAGAGTGAAGAAGGGATCTTTTAGAGACTGTGGCAATGAAAATATGAGAATATCGGAAAAGAGGCAGAAAGATCAAATTGGTTCGGGGTGAGACAATAAAAATGACCACCAACTTTGGGAACTTTGATATTCTAGTCTGAGTTTTTCAGCTTCTTATTGGCATTGGCAAGTGAATGGCATTGGAAAGTTGACTCATCCCTTTGTGTATTGCATTTTCTTCTTTTAGAGTTTTGCTAAATCAAAACACTACAGCTATGCAGGACTCAGTATTCCATGTGAGATTTCTGTGACCAGCACCAAGTTCAGGATGCACAAACACCACCATGCTTTGGCAGCACAGGAACTTCACAAAGTGTCCCAGCAGAGTCATATGAATTTGAGCTCATTTGCCTAAATATTCCAAGAGTTCCTTGGGTTGCCCTTACTCTGGGATTAACCCAGCGTCTATATCAAAGTTATGAAGGAGATCACGGGTGGGTCTTCACTGATACCACTTTTCTAAAGGCCAACAACACTGCTCAGGAAGAGGCACCATGGAGCAAGCCCGTGGGACACATCCTGCTGCCGTCCCTGGGCCTTGCCAGGGTGGGTGCTGGGGGAGCTCCCTCCGGGGCACTTCAGAAAAGGTTTGTCCCACTGACATTAACATCACTGCCAAAATACTGCAGCATTACAATTCATATTTTCTGTGTTCTCTGCCTTCTACTGAACAACTGTGTGATGGGTTCTGCTCCTCTCCTATCTCCACGTGCTTGATTGTAGATATAAGGAAAACAATCCAGCGATTTTTGTGTTTCCTTTTTATTCTTTTGTTGTTATTGAGACCTAAATGATCTTGTTTTTGTTTTTACTGCTCTGTAATGAGTCACTGGCTTATTTAATTTAATTTTATTGTAATTGTTATCTTTTCATTCTTGTTTTTTTCCAGTCAGTTACTCATAAGACCACAAGATATAAACAGGACACTGTTGCTTGTACAACTTCTGGGGAGAATTTTTTTCACTGTCACCCAAATGCAAAGTTACTGAATGGTCCTCACTTCCTCACTTCCTAAGAACTTTCACCTCAGTCCATGTATAATTTTCCCACATGTCATGTTTCTGTTGATCCTTATGTTTCCAGCTAAAAGGCTGTCTAATTTACTTGTTGGTTGGAAGTTTTCTTGGGCTTTCTAACTGTGCCTGATCTAAATTTTTCCATTTTCCATGGAAATTTTAGTGATAGAAAATGAGGTTTAATTTTATGCAATTTCTTCTGTAACAAATAAATTCTGCCAAAATATTTTGATTTAAACTTTATGAGAAAAATTTATTGGGTGAAATGTTAAATTTTCCTTTGCCATCTCCTCCGTTTTCATGCCAACTTCATCTTTGGCAGAGCATTCTGTGGTGACTCTTTCTTGCCAGATTTCTTATCTTTAACCTGATTGCCCAAGGAAATGGGATTTATGTCACTGTGCTATGTTTGCATGTGTTATACACACAAGTCTTTTTATCCATCAGTATGATTTCAAAGCATCTGGCAGCTTTCCACCGCATCTGATATAAAGACAGAGGTCTAAATTATGTTAATGTTTTATGTTTCACTGTAGTAGACAGATATAAATTTTATGAATGTATCTGTGAAGGGAAAAGCTTCAGGAGCAGTGACCTTGTACTCACTAGCACAGAAAGCAGATGAGAGAGAACAGTAAATGCCCAACTATGGGAACATCTCCCACTGGAGTTCACACCCATCAGAACAGATATCACAGGGCATAAAGGCACAGAAAAGCAAGACTCTTGAGTTCTGCTGCCTATGAGGCTGGAAATCCTCAAAATCTGTGAGACTGTTTGTAAATGTGCAACAGTTTGACTTAGAGGCTTAGAAAGCTGAAGGCTCTGGCAGTGTGCCTCCACTGCTCCCGCTACCTCTGCCTCCTAAAAGAAGTTCAGAGCTCCCTGGATATGCCACAATTACACCTCCCAGTCACAGCTTTAGGCATTCCCTAAGATGCAAACTGTCTGGCATGAAAAAGCACCTTTTGCATATCTATTTGCAACTTTTACATGGAGTAAAGTTTATGGAATATTCTGTAGTACCTCAGAACTTCAGCAGCCTCTGCAAAAATGTGCACCAGGCTAGAAATGATGGACAGAGAGGACACAGAACTTCTGCAGAGATTGGCCATTGTCCAGCAGCATCAACAGACTGGATATGCCATGTACAAAAAGCTTTTCTAATGAGGAACCTTGGAACAGCCATGCCAAGTGGTGGCACAGTTTAGGTGAGGGCTTTGATAAACTCCAAGTGGTGTGGAAGCAGCTTTAGAGATAAGAGTGATTTTCTCAGAGTCAGCAATGAGCCAGCCCACCTCCCCATGGTAGGAGGTACCAGGATGTTTGGAATGCCATCCACAGGACAAGAGGTCAGGCTGAACTTCTGACCAGTGCGATCATTGAAAAACTTGAGGCTGTTTTGCAAGAGTTAACACCATTTAACTGAAGTCAGATCCCAGCTTGGGTAATTCCATTCTACCTCCCTAAAATTCCCCATTTATTTCAAACAGATGCAGTATTTTCACTTCCTCCATTAAAGACTGCTGAGTAGTTCTGTGTGCCTTGCTGAGCACTGCCTGGGTTTCACCCCAAACGTGGCTGCAGCTCCAGGGACTGACCCCGTGCAGAGCTCTGGTGCATTTGTTGCTGTCTGGGTGGCAATGCTGTTCTGTCTGTTCACTCTGAGAACTGCTGAACTTTCTCCCAAAGAGCCATGGTTTGCAGCAAACAGCCAACAAAAGCCAGCACTAAAGATCTTGTCATGGACAGATCAGTAGAGTCTGAGGAACATCCAGCCTTTGGTTTTAGCTCTTCTGGTTCCTTTCAAGTAGCAACTTGGGCACTTTGCAGTAAAGCCAAAAATCCCCTCAATTTAATGCCAGAATAAGTTGGCCTGGACTCTTAATTTCTGTGCCTCAATGCTCATTAGTAAGAGCGAAATAGCAATGCTCATTAATGCATCATTAATATTTACTATAATGGATGTTTGATGATCCCTTTGAAAGGGAGATGAATTCCTATTTCCCATTTCTTCTGACACATCTAAACTGATGAATGAACAAACGGATCCATTTATACCATATGCTGTGCTAGACAACTCCCAGTGCCTGGTGGCAGTGCAAGGGAGCAGGAGTGAAGCCAGGAACACGAATTGGCAGCACGTTCAGGGAGACACAACCAGAGCTTGCTCTTAACGTGCGTGCGGCAGAGATAACGTAAAAGCAATTACTTTAGCAAAGGCAATTTACTGAAAAATTCTTTTTTACAGAGCCCCAGCGTCCTCAGCTGTTGAGATTGCTGCCAGGACACAGAGCCAGTTGGTGCCACGTCCAGTGGGGACACCGAGGGGTGGCCGTGTGCCTGCTGAGGCTGTCCCAGGCGCATGATTCCTCGCTGTGTCTGCACGTTCCCTTCCCAAGGTGTCCTGAGCACCCTGTGCTCCCCTGGCATCTGCCAGCCCAGGGACAGCCCTGCACGCCCCTGATGGAACACCCTCAGCTGGAAGGTCTCTCCTTTCACCCAGGGGGTGGCATGCCAGACTGGGGGTTACAGCTGTGTGAGACACTGGTGTAAATCCAGGACTTCTCCACTCGTTTCTGAATCTCCACCAGTATTACCAAGGCAAGAATATGATCCTTTGATCATGATGCACTTCTAGGACTGAAGTTCAGATGAGCCTACAGTTTACCAACAAGCTGGAAAAGCAACTGAAAAATGTAAATGGAGGGTGCACTCAGGTTTCATTATTGAGGATAACTGTGAACCAGCGGTGACATAAAAATCAGCAGGAAGAAAAGATAACCCTGTGTGCTTCTGCTGCCATTCACAGGAATTCTACACTCAAGTAACACTCACAAAGTTTTTTATTAAAAAAGTCAATGTGTAGCCTTTTGGTTGCAATTCAAGTTCTAATAAAACTGTTTATTGAACTCCTTGACCCCTTCCTGGAATCTGCTCGGGCTTCCCAGAAGTTTGTGTCATGTGGCTCTCGGTCATTAATAACCAAGTGTGACACAGCACTTTAGACGCACAGCAGCCTCTCCTCCGTGCGAGCAGGCGCCAGGACAGAGCCCAGAGCACACAAACAGCTCAGCCCAGGGCTGCAGGATGCAGTCCCAGAGCAGCAGGGCCGTGATGCAGCACAAGCAGAAAGGGCAGAGGCAGGAAGTGATTCATCCCAGTACAGTACAACGTGTGGGACACGATCAAAAAGATCCCAGCCTCCAGCCGGGACAAGTACAGTGCTGGGCAGAGGGCTCGAGGCTCCAGCCCGGATAATGGATCCATCTCCCAGTCTGTTTACACAGAAATACTCCTCCAGCAGCCAGCTGTGCACTGAAAGCAGCATCTGCTGCTAAAGAGGGTCAGTGAGACTCAGGACCTCTGCATCCATGGCTGATCCATTCTGTCCACCCACTCATTTACGTTTATAAAGCCCTGCTGGCTTCTGCCTGGAAATCCTTGGCTTTCAAACCAGAGATCTCTCCAGCAGTTCTCCTCCAGCTCTTGGCCTGCTTTGCTGTTCCTTGAATCTGTTTGGCCATTTCCCCGCCTGTTCCCAGCCCCTCAGCCCCTCTCCTGCCCCAGCCTCCCAGCCAATTCATCATTTCTTCTTATGACAACGGGATTGTAGCTAAGAAATCCTGAGTGTCACTTCCCAAAGGGCAGAGCTGTTGTGTCTGCCGCAGCAAGAGACATTTCAGGTACATTCTGCCTCACCAATTATATGCTTAAAAGGAAAAAAAGGGCAGGGATATTGCTATATGGAGAAGCTAATCACTTTCTAGGGTCAGAGACTGTGCTTCAGCTTCAGTGGAATGAATGAGTCTCATTGTGAATTGATTCAAAAGTCTTATCTTTGCCAAATTTGGATTTAGTTACACATATGCATTTCCTACAAATGAAAGAAAAAGCCTGTGTGGACCTATTGGGGAAATGGGTTTCAATTTGATCAAGTTCCTTGCACTGACAGTCACTGTAATTTCTCTAGAGAGGCTCAAACTTGCTGCAGAAACTTGGGTGGGGAGGGAGAAGGAAGAGATAAAATTGAAATCTCAGTTTAGGTGAGAACTAATACATTAAATAAAATTGCGTTGTTTTTCCTTCCTGTTTGTGTCCTAAGCTACTTCTGCTTACTTCTCCCTCTCTCCTTCCATGTTATCTACAACATGTATTTGCAAACACTGGAGGCCTATGTGCTCACTTCAGTTAAAGTTCATTTGTTAAGGGAACATAGATGGTCCTGCATCCCTGGAATAAATTCTCCAGCACCTGAGGCCCTTATTAGCTCCTACTCCAAGCATCAGACATGCTTTAACCCACCTTCTGAAGCACAAGCACAGTGCAGGACGGTCATTTTCAACAAAAACGAGGCTGCAGAAAGGAAATTTGCCTGCAAACCCAGTTCTCCCTCTGGGGAGAGATGGAGAGAATGACCTGGACATGCCAGGCTGACCGGTGCTGCTTTGTGCAAGGCTGGCAGGTGTTCAGAAGGGATGGTGAGGGACTGGTATTGACACCACTACTCTAGAAAGGACCCAACATTCATTTCAGAGGAATAAATGGCTCATCTAGACAATAAGATGTTTAATATTTTAATATATCTAAGTAAATCCATTTAAAACAGGTCAAAGGCTCACTGTCTTATCTGCTCTACTGTTAGCTGGTGTGAGCCAACACATCCCACACCCTGGTCTAGACAAAGCCTAGAAGCAAGGGAAGCAAACAAATGACACAGAGAGTGAGGACTAAATGGAGACAGAGTGAGAAAAGAGTAGACAGAAAGCAAGACAATGGAATGGAAAAAAATGACATTATCTCTATACTGAACATGACAGCTGGGCTTTCGAGGGGTGCTCTTTTCCCTAATCCATAGCACATGCTGCTTCTTAACTCCAGTGATGTGTTTGTTTATTTGTTGTGTGTTTTTGTCAAATGAATCACCCTTAGGAAAAACCCATGGACTTCAAATTACTGAGGGCAAAATTCTCTTTGTATGTCAGCTGCTTTGGCAAAGCCCATAGGTAGCTCAAGAGGAAAAGCTTCTTGGGAATTCTCTGGTGAAGAGTTTTTCTCTGTTGGTTTTCTTAAAGGAAAATTACACAGTGTTGAACCTGAAATGTGCCATGGGAATGTGGCATTGGACCTGTCCTGTTTTGTATAAATATTAAATAGGCATTGAACTTGGTCTCCCACGTCCAATGGAAGTACTCTGACCATTGGGGCTCAAAATGATCTCTTTATTTAGGTCCAGTGATCTGCTGAACTTTTAACTAAAATAGATCACAACAGGAGAGCCCTAAAGCAGCCACTGCTCTGGTGAGAAATACCCTCACATTAAACTTGGGGCATAACTTCTCCTCCTGGGTTTGACTTCAGAGGTCTCTCACACCCCACCTAATTGTCCTACCTACTGGGCTGTTAAGTATTTTGGGGTGATATTTGCATGTTCTTCAAGGATAATTTGGGAATGTGAACATTGTAACCCAGTGGAGAGAAGAAAATGTTTTGAGAGTGCGAAGATTTTAACTGGAGCAAAAAACTTGTCCTGTGACTCAACGTGCAGAGGCTCCAACTGCACGGGATGCAGCATCCTCGGAGGCAGTGAGTCATGCCAGGTTTGTGTGTGCCAGGTTTGGGATGGACAGGCTGCACACAGCCGTGCCGTGCATGCAGGGTGTGCAGTGTGTGCTGCTTGGGGACCGTGCTGCATGGCAGGTGCTTTTCTCACAGTGTGGGTTCGATGCTCCATGCTGCTTGGTACACAGATGGTTTCAGTGGATTTGTATCACTTGTATAGCACCTAGACATAAGCTAAAGTCTTATCTAACTAATCAGGATTTGGATTGATTATCTGCCTTAGGCTTCTTCCATTGGCTCCTTATGTTTCATGAGCTCTCGTGACTTTGTGACACAGAACTTGGAAATCAGAACTAAAAGCAGCTGGCATGAGTTGCAGTGGTGAGCAGTGACAGCCTGTGAGATAAGAAGTCACTTTGGGCACTTCCTAATGAACAGAAATTAGTAAACATGAAGTACCTGTACTTAAGGTCAACAAAACTTCCCTCAAATTTCTAGATCTCTATTATAAACACATCTGGAGAAAATCTCCACGCTTTATTTTGCCTCTTAAATGTCACATGTAAAAATAAGTACAAACACATCATTCCATCCAGTGTCCTTGCCCAGCTGATGTGAAACAAGCACTAAAGCAACAAGGATGAGGCATACCCACTACTTCTCTGTGCTGAAACCCTACTGAATAGAAGAGCTGGTCTGCCACCTCTGCTACCAAGGAACAGTTCTGTCCAAATGCTCCAGCCCCTCTCCATCCAGAAGCAACAGTCTCCCTAAGTATATTTGGAGTCACAGCATTGTGAGAATTGAAAATAAAACTTGATCAAACAAATACTCACTGCTATTACCCATGGCAATATTAAGACCGAAATGAAAAGAACTAAAGATGCTTTCCCCCACATTTTTGGGGGAAGTGGGACATCTGCCCTTTGGTCATTGGCAGAGACAGCTCCCATGGTTTGACAGAGCAAAGGCAGAGAACAAGATGAAGACACTTGAGTGAGGCACTGGGCTCATGATGTCCCTGAGCAAGTGTCCCCTTAGGAGAAGTGGCAGCAGGAAGCAGCCAGGAGGGCACAGGAAGTGTTTGGGAATTTTCACTGAACAGTTAAAACCTCTACGTGAATGAAGCCTCAAGCCTGTTTTGCTTCAAACAATGTTCCATTCAAAGTATGACTCAACTTTTGGGGCCTGATCCAAAGCTCACTAAAGACAATGAGAGTTTTTCCATTGACTTGAGCAGCCTTTGGATGAGGTCCTTGATCCTGATCCTGAGAGCCTGATTCACATAAGAAAGGCTACACAAAAGAGATCAAGTCTAGAAATCCTTGTTGAGCTTGTTCCAAATCCTTTCCCAGGTAAGTATTCCAAACTAAAGCAATGAAGCCAATTTAGTCTGATGGTCTCACAGGCCTGAATTCACCCAACATTTGATGGTCACAGGGGTTTATAAGGATAAATCCTTGGTCCCACACTTCTGTAGAAGTGGTCATGTTTGCAGAGCTGATAAAGACTTTTTCTTCCCTCTTGATTTTATTTTGTCTAATGGTGTTACCAGAATGTAACTCATGAACTATTTAGTGCAGACTTTAATAGATGCCACCCAGTTCATGTTAGAGCCTAAGGTCCAGTTATAATTAAAAGTGTCTTCATTGCTGCAACCTACGATGTTCAAACTATATTGGAGGTTAAATTAACCAGACTTACTTTTAGTAGCTAATGCTTTCACATGCTAGTTTTCAGTGCAGGTGTTTTTTGGCAGAAAATATATACTCTTTTCCAGCCACTTTGGAAGATTAAACTTAATGTAAGATGTCTTTAAATGCCATTATTCAACCATAAGAGAAAGACCAAACAATGCAACATTTGGGCCTTGCAACTTCCTCCCTGTTGGCTCTCTTTTCAAAGCAAGTGTCATCTGAAGTGATTTTATAAATTCCTATAGTATTCCCACATTCCTATCCCGTATATACAGACATCCTGTCCAAGTGCAGCTCCTTGGCTGGGCTATTCTTTGCTGTGACACCTTGCTTACAAACACATCTGGAGAGCTCAGTGTGCCCCAAAACCTCTTGGATCCCCCAGGCATGGGCCCACTCAGCATGTTGGGGTTGTGCCTCACAAAGCTTTTCACACAAAAACTCTTCACCCTTCCCTTCAGTGCACGCCATACTGTACATAAATAATGTTTGCTTGTCCCGGTGGAGTTACAACTGAAAAAAATGTTCTCACTCATCTGGTTTGTATTAACTTTACAAGGGAAACGCAGTATATGGGGGAAAATATTTTTTTTTGCTTGTATAACCATGTCTACACCCTGGCTGCTGCCAGGACCATCCTGGGTTGCCCAGGGAAAGCCACAGCCTGGGTACAGGCGGGGTCCAGTGTGACAGAGCAGGAGGGACAGCCCAGCAGTGCTGGGGGGAGCGGAGACACAACAGCTCCTCTACCTCCACCCAACCTTGCAGGAAATCTACTTGGGTGATTTCTGTCAAAGCCTTTCCTTGCAAAGCTGTGCTGCTGCATTTTTAAGCACAGCCAAAACCTCAGATTGCCTCAGAGAACTGAGTGGTCCAGGATCCATAAACGTCATTTCCCAGGATAATCCCTGACTTTTGTTTCCGTCTGTTATTTCCCACTTAATACCCACAGCTTTTTAATTGGTTATTATAATTTCTTTTAATATTTGAAAATTTTAAGAGTCTCTTAAGAAGCAAAAAGGAAGACATCATTAAAGAAAAATGCAGAGAATAATCCAAATGTAGTGTGACTTTTCAGATGTGACGGACACTGATTGTTGCCCCTCGGGAGGGAGACAGGAAGCTGTGGTGGGCCAGAGCCCTCAGCCCTCATCTGACTGCAAAACATCCCCTCAGGACTGACTTTGCAAACCCCAGGCACACAATAACCAGCAGCAGCTCCTGACCCAGCTCCCCTGTGTAGCCCAGACTGTTGACAATCTTTTCCATTATTTTGGTGTTGTAATACAACATTTATTTACCTGGTTTAAAAGCAACCATTGGCCTGCCACATGACTGCAGACAGGTTATTTCAGTGTGCTGGTTTTTATCTTCTGATGGCCTTTCAGACTTTTAGTTCCTCTTCTAATCATGAATAAAATGTAGAGAGTGATGACAAGGAAAGGGAAATGCAATATGAATACTGAACATGAGAATGAAGAAGGTGACAACAAGTTCAATTTTCAAATGGCATCTGCACTCAGACGATACAAAATCAGGCTAATTTTATATGTAAGGGTTCTTTTGCACCTCATTTTGAATGTTTAGCTCTTTTGATTGGTTTGCTGTGTCAGTTCATACACTGCCATTACAAGTAGTAACTACAAGACCAAATCTCAGCTTTAAGGTACATTATATACAAAAATAGGCAGAATCAACACAACACTCCTGCCATTGACTTTGGTGGGTACTGAGTTCATCTAAAAATGGCATTACTACATTGGAATTGGTACAAAATTTTGTATGCTGTACTACAAACTTAACTCCAGTTTCTCATCATTAGTCTTAAGGACAGGCAGAGACAGTTCCTTGAATGCCAGATCTGCCACTCACTGGGCTGTGCACGAGGACAGCCAGACAGGCTGGACAGCATCTGAAAGAGATCCTGATTAAAATTCAACCTACTTTTCTAAATACAGCTTTGAGACTGAAATGTTGTTTATCATGAAGAGAGGATCTGTAAAAACAGAAATGGGAAGATAAGGAGGACGAGACTGGTGAGCACAAAGAGTCTCCCAGTGACTCCCAGTGCTGGAATGACCCCAGCCTGAACAATCCAAGATCGGTGACTTGATTATAAAAAAGGGTGGTAAACAAGGAAAGATCATGGATGGAAAAAATAAACATCAAGGGCTCAAACCAGGCTGTGCAGAAGTGCCAGGCACTGGCTGCTGTCAGCAGCTGTGTGACACATTCACACCATGGCAGGGAGGGCGGGGTGGGTTTGATCATTGCCTGATTGATGTTAATGACATTCCCCCAATGACTGTGGCTTGCCTTATGCCACACCCAGGAGGGTCAGAGGCACATTCCTCCTCAGTTCTAATGTGAAAAAACATCTTTTGAGTCAAGTTAAATGATGCCGGGTGTTTGCTCTGGTTGCCCTAACTAGAGGCACAGTCGGGGCTCATGTGGCACTTCCCAGCAATGTGGGACTCAGCTCTTCAGAGTGCACCAGTCCCCTGCTTCTAACCCCAGCCCAGCTCCAAGCCCAGCTACCACACGGATTAGATCCATCCCTGGGATAATGTCTCCTGTGCAAGGGGAGGCAGCAACATCTGTGAGTGTGGATACCAGCCCAGCACAGTATTGTGAGCTGTTGTGTTTATTTGTGTTGCCTGGAAGCCCCATGTAGGGATCAGGAGCGTGTGTGACAGACACAAACCTAGAGCATTGCACTCTCCATGGAGGGGTTATTTACCTCTGTTGCTTTTGTACTGCCTGTCAGGAAAAGCCTTGCTTCTGCCAGTGAGAAAAATGCACCAGAAATGGAAAGAGGAGTAGGTCCACTGCCTCAAATTCCACTGCACGAGATCGGAAGTGTCACCCAGTCCAGATCATCAATGCGTTCTGAAAAGCTGAAACCTTGTCACAAGCTAAACTCTGAACTTCTGAGCCCAATCTCCAAGGCCACTGAACACCCTGAGGTGCACACAAATGCATTGCTTGCTTTGAAAGTGAAAGCTGATGTTTTCAGATGCTCTGTACCTAAAGAGGTCACTGCAATAAACATTCAGCACAACCCAGGAAAGTTAATGGCAATGGCTAATGCTCAGAATTCCTGAAAATCTGGATCTTTTTGTGTTAAGACCCTGTTTCAGGAATTTCAGTTTATAAATAACTGCTTGATGGCACCCCTAAATTCAAGAATGCCAAGGAATCTACAAAATCCATGTGCCGCAGACTTCCAGAGGCAGTTTCACAAGAGCTCTGGAGATGTCTGTGAAACCTGCACGCCATGGACTCACACTGGCTCTGTTCCTCAGCCTGGCAGGGCTGGTGCTTGCATGTTCTGTCCTGTTCCCTTTTCCACCCTTACAATCTCTCACTAGGATCAGTAACAACCCTCTGGAAGCAAAACACAGATTAGCCTGGATGGTTCCATTGCCTCCAAATGTGTGCTGCAGCAGTGGGATGCAGGGCTGGAGGAGAAGGAGAGGGAGGCGGGCTGCCTTTCTCCTCTCCCTCTCGCACTTAGAGGTGATGGCTCAGCCCACACAGACCATGACAGGGCAGGCTGCCACCTGAGCAGCATCACACTGGCCAAGCCCATGTTCCTCACGCCTGGAAAAGGAATGGGATGAGCTCTCAGGTGGAGACTTGGGAAGTCCCAAATTCCGTCATTCAGACCCTGCCCAGAGCACAGCCCATGTGGGCCTCGAGTCTGAATGACAGGTTCATCATGACATACACACAACCAGAAATCTTTCAATATAGAAACTCCTTTGAGGTCTGAAAACCTGGCTGAGGGTGTGAGTGCAGATCTGTCTATAGCACAATAAATATTTGTGTAAAGACACAGATGAAAAGAAGGCAAATCTCTTAATTAATTAGAGTACACTCTCTGAAAGGGAGATTAAATAGTGAAAAACTTCTATATAGAAGACTGGATTAATTTTCTAGATAATATTTTCTAGAACAGAGACCTAAATAGCTCTTTTAACAGTCTATCTCCTTCCAAATTTTCCAAGAGCACTTTTTTGATTTTCTTCCACTTCCCTGGTGACCCAGTCACACATATGCATTTTCTCAGGATTACCACAGCTATTCCTTTGTGGTGATTGTTCTATTCTGCACTTCATATTAAGGCTGAACATTGAGGCTTAGAATGTTAATCATGAAAAGAAGAATAACAAGATAATCAGTGGTTGCTTGCAGAGCAGCGAAGTTGCAGATCAGCTGCTGGGGATAAATACCAGACACAAACAGGCTTCAGAAGCAGGCCTGAAACACTTAAACAAAATATATTTCCCTTAACATAGCCCTTTGAGGTCACAACTGTTTCTAAAACAAAGGATCTTCCATGCAGAAGACACTGGGCACCTGTGTGAGAGGAAAATGGGGATGTGGCACAGCTTCCCCTGGGCAGAGGGGTCCTTGCTGTGAGGAGCCACCTCCAGCAGGTGACACACAGCTTCTGTGCCCATCCCTCCAGTGAGCAGCTGCACTTTCTGCTGCTTCATGGCAGTTGGTCATGTTTGATCAATTAAACTAAACTCAAAAAGTAGCAGTGGAATTTTGTGTTCATGCTGATATTAAAGAGGAAAAACCAGGTTTTCATATTATTTCTATGGTAGCAGGTTCTGCAAACCAACAACAGTCTGGGGACCCTAAAATGGTATTTCATGCACACAGGCAGTAGTAAAGAACTTCAGGCAGCTCTGCTTAGGGTGCAAAAGGATGTGGCAGCAGAGGCAACATTAGAAGAGCTGAGGGTTGATTGCCCACAGGTTATAGCTCAGCAAAACAAAGCACAGAGGGTTAAGTGAGTAGGAGCAGGATAGTCTGTCCTTAATGGCCTAAGATTTCTTATTTGTGCTCCAAGTGATCTGGGCCTCAGAACTTCTTACAGAGCAGAACCAGAGCGCGGATTTGTGTCCTCAGCTGGATTTTGCTGTATGGGCAGGAAGGAGCCAACACACGAGCAGGGAGCCTGGGGAGCTGGGAGCAGAGGGGCTGCAGCTCTTGGCCAGACTCCTGAGGCCCAGGAGCGTCCCCTCCGTGGGGCACAGTCAGGCAGCCGTGTCCTGCCCAGGGCTGGCAGCAGAATCCCTTCCCACGGCACCCGCGCGGCCCGGGCGGCTTCTCCAGATCCACCATCGACCTCCCGCGTGGAGTGACCCCCAGCCAGCCCTGCCAGGAGGTTGGGGGCTCTGGGATCTGCCTCTTCTCATCGCTTCGCAAATCTGAGTCAGTCACAGGAATAAGAGGGGGACGGGAAAAAATAGAAAGGGAGAAGTGGCTAAGGCATTCCTGCGTGACGCAAATGCGGTGATGTCAGAACTGGAGACCACAGACAGCTCTGCCAAAATGAATGAGATTCCAGCAGGCTCCAGCTGGTCTCATGGTTTGTGCATTCTGCGTTGTTTCCTGGATACTAGCAATTCCCAGCTGTAAACTGAGCAACCATTAACCCTTCCCTGCTGTGGGTTTCCAGGCAGTCACTCGTGGGGAAGTTTTTCCCTCTGGTGAAAGATTCCCATATTTCATAACCAGGCATCTTGTATGAATCAATGGCCAGCTTCAAAATAACCCTTTGACCCTAAGTGTCTGGGAGAGCCATTGGAGCATGGAGAAGAGAACCTCTTATACAAAGCAACATTTATTATCTGATCTTTCAACTGCATTGCTGTGCCCTTGAGCTCCATTCCCCAGTCACCCATGTGACTTACTACCTTTGTCATTTTTCCTTTCCTACTTATTTTTTTCTTCTTTTTTCTCCTCTTCTTCCTTCAAGCTATTTTTTTTTTTCCTTCCTACCTCTGGAATGAGAAGATGAGGCATAGCTTTAGTGCTGAACTTACTCTGGGAATAGATCTGAAATCCTGGACCTGACACACAACTCCCAGAAATTTTTGTGAGGGAAAGCATCCAAATTCTTAATCTAGTGGCTGATTCCTTCCTGGCACAAACTGAAAACCTAATTTTGGATCTCAAACGCCTGAACTTCCCGAAAGTAAAAATCTAGGCATGGATTTTATTGGCTGAACTAGCCCTCCCACTGCTGGGAGGGAACAAGAGCCTGAACTCAGGCCAAACCAAAAGAATCAAATATCTGATTTATTAATCACTAGTAATCAAATTGCATGTAAGCTGCATGGGCAAATCCCCCTGCTCTTCTCTCTGGGCACTGACAGACAACAAAAAACTTAACACAGACACATCAGAACAAATCTCATTGACTGAGTTGAGAGGAGAAAGTGTGAGTGGTTTTGGAAATTGGTCGTGAAAAGACAAATACATATAAATTCAGAACAAGTTAAAATGCAATGATTTTTCAACAGGGAGAGTATATACTTGTCCAAAACATGAAACTTGAGTAACTTCATTAAGGGCTGAACAGCATTTCCAGCCTGCTCAGCACAAACTGCTGCTGCTGTCACAGAGCACACTCTGATTACCTTATCTGACAAGAAAAGTGGGGCAGTGATTCCCAGCCAAGCAGCATCAGAGGCTTGAGCCAGGCTCTGCCATTCCCCAGGACAGGCTCATGGCACATCCCAAAGGACAGACTCTCCTCTCTCCCTGCCTGACTTCCCCTGCACAGCTCACACTGCCTCCACCAGCTGAGACTTTAAACAGGGCAAAGCCTGGGCTCTTTTCATTTCCTTTCTAAGTTCTGAGTTTTTATGGTTCATCCATTCAACTTTTCTACTAACAAGAAAACTGATAAAATTGGTACCTCTCCTTTGGCAGAAAAGTTCAACTTTAAGAAAAATAATAAAATAACATCTAGAAAGGCTGATACTGCAACTGCCCCTTCCTTGGCCTGTGGTCAAGCCACAGAGCCCCGGTCACATCCCCACTCACAAAAGGGGCTCAGCCCCAGCAATGCATCACAGGACAACTTCTGTGGAAGCTGAGCACAAAGAGAACCATTCTGGCCCCAGTCCTCATCTTCCACAAACCTTCCACTCTCCAGCTCACAGTACAGCTGCAGTACAGTTAGAGACTCTCAGCTTTGCATTCCAGCCTGTAAATCCCTGTGCATGGGCCTGTTTGCTAAGGCCAAGCCTTATTCTGCAGAACATTTTATTTCTCCCTGCACTACAATATAGATGTATAATTTACTACAAGGTCAAACACTGGGGAAGTGTCATTCCAGTCCCTCAAGTCCTCAGAAATAGTACAGATGGATTTTCCTTCAGCAAGAGAGGGCTACAAAACAGAAGATTGGTAAGCTTAGTAAATGAAGACTGAAAAAATATATGGTTTATGGCTATAAATGCATCAAGGGAAATAGGAAAGGAAGGAAAACAATGGATTAAGCTACATACTATTGCCAGAGTAAAAGCAAATAGGCATGAACTGACTACTAATAAAGTAAGGTTGAATGAAAATTAGAAGGCTCCCAACCAATTCAATAACCTGATTCTGGAGGTGTCAACCATGGGAGCAGCAGAGACAAAACTCTAGGTTAAGAACTAAACTGTTAAGGCAACAAACCCAATCCTACAGCTTGGTATTTCTAACAAGGCCCCTGAGTCAGCACCCCAAGCCGTCCTTTCCAGGTCTGACTTTCTGAAAGTTTCCCTTTCTTTTTTAGCTGCTTTCACATAGCAGACAAGCATTTCCCTTTCATTTCACTTGCAGGAACGTTTTGACTTCTGAGACTGAGGAGGAAGGGCAGAGGTTGTGTTGCAGTCCTGGGGCTGGGACATGAAGCACTCAGTTGGGTTTCTATCCCCTGCTCCCCAGCCTCTCAGTCTCTGACTTCTTGCCTGTTCCTTACCATTCTGCTTCCACACATTTTGACTTTGCTAAAAGGAGTTACAGCTTTAATCTTTCTACTGCAGTAGTGCTGCAGAGCCAACCCCACTTCTCATGTGGAATACAATGCCCACCCTCCAAAGTATTTATTACTAGGCGTAGATAATAAGCAAATGCAGTGAGTAAGCATAGCTGATCCTCAACAGTGTGATGAGGCTCCCTCATGAGCTTTGAGAAGATCTTGGGGACCTTTGGATCCCAGAAAAGTGACACCCTTGGTACAGGTTACATTATCTCTGCAGGGCCTAAGGATGCACACATATGGTACTAGTAGTAAATAACTCATATTAAACACAACTATGATACTGAAATCAGTGTAAAAGTCTGAATTGTAGAATCATAGGACAGTTTAGGTTGGAGAAGAGCTCAGGAGGTCATCTAGTCCAACTGCTTTGCTTGCAGAGATGCAGCTCAAATCACACTCGGTAGAAAGGATCTCTGACAAGGCAGACATGCCCAAATGGGCCTTTCCAATTCCTCCGTTGCCAAAGAAAGCACAGCCCTGCATGGCCTCAGCAACTCCTGAGCCACAGCTTCTGGAGTATTCACTGTGATGTTCACACAGATCTCTGGCTTTCCCAGCTTGGTAGACATTAATTTAATTTGAATCTTGCTCTTAGAATCACTGGTGGTGCTGTGATAATTATCAACAGGGAGCCCTGTCAGAAGACCACAGAATCCCAGTGTGGCTGGGGTTGGAAGGGACTGTGGAGATCACCCAGTGCAAGCTCCCTGCTCAGGCAGGGAGGTGCTGCCAAAGGCCAGTCGGGTCAGTGATATCAACGTGTTAAAGAGCAGCCAGCCCAGCACACCAGGATTAGTCACGGCAGAGATGAAACAAACCTGCTCAGCCTCCTTCCCTGGGCTTTGCTGATGCTCACAGATAAACCCAAGCGGGAGAAGCTGGAAAGAACTGAACGTCCTGTGGGAGCTCTTATCAAGGCCAGGAGTGAACAGCCAATAACCACTCAGCAAGTCACCTTCTAAGTTTAAAAAGCAGCCTGTTGTTTTAAAGTATGTTAGTCATCAACAAATTGGCTGGGGTGTTCTTCACTCCCTCAGTTTCCCCTCTCCAGTCTCCCTCTGCTGGGATGAGCCAGCTGTTTGTCCTTACAATATTTCATAGACAAGAACAAAAATCTTTTGGCGTTTTTGGGATCTAAATTGTGTCACCTTGTTCGGAAGGCTGACATATGTTTGTTCTATCATTGTTTGCTCTTCCTCCTTTGAACTGTAACCTCTGGGGACAGGGACTTTTTGTCATGCAGTGTTTGTCCAGCACCAGCACAGCCTCTGAGTGTTCCTCTGAGCCTCCCTGGCACAGCCACACCAACTCTGAGCTACACAGGATTTACTTCTGTGATTCTTCACTGCAAATGCACTCAGTTCCTGGCAGGCAGACCCTGACTGGAACACACCACCCTGAGGGTCAGTGCAGGCTGTCTCAGGAACTGCCTGAGATGTGGGACCAAGTTCTGTCCGTGCCCTTCTCCTTCCATTCCTACTTGTGCACAAAGATGCACAGATACATTCCCACTACAACACAGTCACGTTTTTCTTTTGACATTTCATTATTTACAAACAGTAGTGCACATGGTCCACACAGGACTGATTGACTGAGGCATCTCTTGAAATGTTTATCCAAAAACACAGCCATCAGTTTGTGACCACAAGCAGCAGGCCAGCCCCTGCCCCACTGCCCTGCCCTTGCTTCCAGTGCCAGCTCTGCCCTTCCCAGCACAGCCCATATCGTTAGCAAGCACTGCTGTTAATCATCTCTAATTTCACAAGTACAGATGGTTTGCTTAGCAAGTACAAAGCGCGGAATTGGTTGGGGCAGCAGGAGGCAGATACACGGCAAACATCTCTGCTCACAGTTCTTATCATGGTCAGTTCTTAGAGCAGCCTCTCACCAAGGCTGCAGTCACTGACTGGGTTTCCAGCTTCCACTTTGGTTGCAGCGTTTGACTGCAGCGTGACTGCGGGATCAGCTCCTCCCAGGGAAAATGCCACCACTGCCCTCTCCTGTCCTTTCCTTGTCTCCTGTTTTCATTCCTTCTTTTCCCGGTTTTTCGTTAACTCCGGACCTACACCCTCACACGAGTGACACTGAAGAATGCCCAGGCAGTTCGTTGTGCCCTCTTCTCTGTCCTGTCCCGAAGCCCTGGAGGCACGAACTGCCCGTGCCCCGAGTTTTGCAGGGCAGGGCAGCACCCAGTGCAGGAGCTGCAGCCCGCAGTGCAGGGAGGG
>VZRZ01000895.1:184016-205353 GCA_013398175.1 Climacteris rufus | reverse complement strand
CCCAGTGCAGGAGCTGCAGCACCCAGTGCAGGAGCTGCAGCACCCAGTGCAGGGCAGGGCAGCACCCAGTGCAGGGCAGGGCAGCACCCAGTGCAGGGCAGGGCAGCACCCAGTGCAGGAGCTGCAGCACCCAGTGCAGGAGCTGCAGCACCCAGTGCAGGGCAGGGCAGCACCCAGTGCAGGAGCTGCAGCACCCAGTGCAGGAGCTGCAGCACCCAGTGCAGGAGCTGCAGCACAGCACACCCAGCTCTTGCTTCTCACCCCTGCTGAAATCAGTTCAGTGACACAGATTGTTGGTTTTTCTCACATTTCATACCAATAGCTACTTCTGAAAACCTCTTTACTAGATCATGATATTAATCAGACAGAATAGAAGCAGAGTTTCATTTTGTCCTACACAAAAAGGAGACAGCATTCAGCCCAGCCAAAATAGTTGAGAAACAGCAGATTCCACATTCCACCTCTGATACTGATGATAAAACAAAAGATATGGATGTGCAGATAAAACAAAAGATATGGATGTGCAGAAGGTGTGCAGAGAGATGTCCCTTCTGCCTGTGGGAGGCTGGACAAAGCCACTGAAATGTTATTTCATGCTGGGACCAACTGGAGGTCAGGACACAGCCTGAGCATCACACACTGTAGGGAGGCATTGCACCTGGAAGGACAAATGTCATGAACAAGAAGCTGTTTCTGTTATTCCCAAATCCACAAGCAGGAGTTACTAAAGAGGAAAGAATGTCGAAAAATCATTTCTGACCACATGAACACCAAAGCTCAATATACAGGCAGACAGGAGAAGGCAGCTAAATTCCCAATTTTGTTTCTGGGAAAGCAGAGCCCTATGACACAATCCTAAAAACATCACCTGCTCTTAGCACATTAGAAGCAAAGTGAAGGGAACAGAACAGTGGTTTTATATATAAATCTTTGTGACTTGTTTTCTTCCCATCTGACATGATGTAACATCTGTCACATCTCAGCTCTTGCCCTCTGTATGGCAATTCAGCTGTTTGCAGAATGATGCTAAAACCTATAATTTTGGAAAAAAAAAACCCCAACAACATTTAAAATATAGATTCAGGTGAATTGATTCTCCCCCACTTAACTCTTGTAGTGAGACAGACCATGAAGTCCCTGGTCCCCCACAAACACCACTAAGACATCAGAATGTAGGTAAGCACTATCCTATCAAGGGTCCATGGAACAAAATCAAGTTTTCTTTCAGCTACAGAAGGAGAACAGATATTCCCAGGACATCCTGAAACTGCCAGCCATCCCAGCCCTTCAGCCTCCAGCCCAAAAGAAGTTCTTCTGAAGTAGATTTATACATCCAAACGCTGAAAGACCTGAAAGGCAATATTATGGTCCTTTAATTTGACCTGAATACAGAGGCTGTAATTCTTTTTAAGGCTAAACTAACACACATGTTCTCCAAATGCATCTCATTCCATTGTGATTTTTCAAAACCTGGTGAAGCCACAGCTGTCCCTGATAAACAACTGCAATGTTTAATTGCCTTCACTGCTGGCAAGTTGTGTATTATTTATTTTAAAGAGACTTTCTTTTTTTTTAACTTTTGCTTCTAGCATCAAATCTTGTCATGTCTTTGTCTGCAGAACTGAAGTGCCCCAACTATCACATGGCTCCCACTGCAAAGATCTAGTCAGGGTGGTCAAGTAATTTCTAAAATCCTTCCTTTGAGATGAATTTAGCTTCCAAAATTTGTTTACCAGCTACTGGGTTGTTTTTGTCTTTTCAATCCCCTTTGGAATTATTGCATCCTGGTTTGAGTAAGTGGACATCAGAACAAGACATTTTATTGAACTAAGAGCATTACTAACATGGAATCATTTTCATTTTTCTGGAGGTCTAGTGCCTTTGTAAGCCAGGAATGACTGTGTAAGTTAAAGGGACAGCCTGGCTTTTCCCACTCCTGTCTCCTCATCCTGGGTGTTGAAATTATGTTGTTTTGGGGAGTTTCTTTGTTGGCTTTTTTCTTTCTTTTCTTCTCAGACTTTTTTTTTTTTTTTGTGTGTGTGTGCTATGAAAAGAAGCTCTTCATGAAAAATTAGAGGAGAACAATCTCCCCTGGCCTTCCTCCCGTTCCTGGAGGTAAAAACATGACAAGCAGCTTTATTCCATAAAACTGACGAATAATCTTTGCCAGACTTTTCCCAATTAGAACCTATCAATCTTTACAATGAAACCCTTTATTCGCCATAAACAAAGTCCAATTATACCTCACTAGGAAAAGGGAGGAGCAGGTGCTTCCACAGGCAGAATATGAGCCCCAGTAAGGTGGAAGGGCTTTGCTTTTCACTGCCTTAACTCTTTGCACTCTGCAGTTGTGGCTCTGGATAACTGAGCAGAGAGTTGCTGATGAACCATGATCCCATCAGGCAGAAGCAGAGAATACCCAAACATTTCTAGTCAAGGATTCTCCAGAAGTTTCTGGCACCATTTACAGTCAATATCCACGCAAAGCACAGCTGGAAACATAAACGGGGCAGTTACAAAGTTCTGCTGCTCCAGGCACCACCAAGCTCTTATCACACATTTGTGTCCCCACTGCCTGCAGGGTGGCTGTGCCCTCAGGGATGGACTCTCCACCCTCCTGGAATACAACAACTCTGGATGCCATGGAGAAACCAGGGGAATGGGCTTCAGAGAGTGGCCAGGCTCACAGCTTTGCCTGAAAAGCACCTCCTTTCTGTGTTATCAAAGACAAACCACTGGACTGGCCCAGGAGGGCATTTCCAGTGCTTGAACATTATATTCTGGGATTATTTATTAAACACGGGATATCCAGAGAGCTTTGTACCATAGCTGTCAATTTTCCTGTCCAATATTTTTTTCAGTGAAGATAGTTCCACTGTGAAATTATTTTTTATGAAGACACATAGTCACAAACTTTTGAGGGACTCTTTTCTGTCACGGAACATGATTCACCACTCTGCCCATGCAGGCCATGACTCACTTGGGCTGGCTTGTATTATGAGTCTTATTTTAGCAACTTGGCTATCCTTAATCCATTTGGATGAGATTTGCCTGCAAAACTGGTGCATGGGATAACTATAACCTGTCACATAAAGCAACTGTTCACCCTCGTATCAGTGGTGTTGGGTTTTATTTCAGCTTATTGAAAAATTACAGAGCATTTTTTCTCATTTTGTGCTTTCTATTTGGCACATTATAGAAGCAAACATTATGTTGCACGTGCTATTAGAATAAAATCGTTCTTTTTCTCATTTATATTTGGAAAGGAACTTCCTTTGCTGGATGTGGAACATGTTCAGTGTTTCTGAGGTCCAAGGCCACAGGCTGGTGTTACACACACCAACATTTCCTGACTTCCTATGGCACTGCAGACTTGCGTGCTAGCCCTCAACATCTGGAACCACACATCTGGGAGACAGAATTAAAACCAGCAGTTAAGCAAGTTGTAGCTTCCCAGCTATGCAGCAAGCATTTCCAAAGTGACAGGATGTTGTGGTATCTCCCCAAAGCTGTCCTCACCTTGCCGATGAATTACAGTTCCTGTAATTTTGGCCACATGGCATCACGGGATCCCATGATGTCCAATAGTTTCACCAAGAGAATCACAGTAGGATAACTCATCTTGGCTTGTGGGGACTGCAGAAAAGCTTGCTAATCACTGCTTTGCAATGTGCATGTCAAAACATCTACTACACATGGCATTTGTATGACTGGGCTTCTCCTTTACAAGAAACTAAATATAGATTTAAATGCACTGGGTAATTTACTGAGCCAAAGTAAAAGTGTCCTGAATCAAAAATGGCAATGGAATTGGAAACATATAGCTGTTCCCACTGATATGGTTGGATTTCTGTTCCTACTGGGCTAGTGAAAGGAACAGTAGAAGAGAAGTGGTGAGAGCAGGCAGCTCATCTGTTGCTTGTAGCCTCATGGCAAGGGTTTACACTCATTATAAAGACTACAGGAGCTGGCAATTCTTCTATTTTTTTTTCTAATGAGAAATACTAGAAGAGGAAAGGGAAATGATAAATTGGGTATTTAATCACTTACTTGCCTTAGCAAGGTCTAGCAGCCTGGCTTATCTGGTTCAGAACCCGAGTGCTCAGGACAGTTTGTTATAAAAACTGGACTCTAGAACTGCCTCTCTAACCAACACAGTGCTGTAATGAGCTAAGAATGGGGCTACAGTGCCTGACACCTCATCAGGGCTCTGGGCACTGTAAAAGAACGGCAGCAGCCCAAGTTACCCCTGTCCAAGCAGCTGCAGGAAGGGATGCTTGTACTGGAACAGGAATGGAACACCTCAATAGTTTCCTAATTTTGACAGACTACTTAGGAGCTGGAGCACTTTTCCAACAGGACTTTGCAATCTGGGCCAGGTGCCAGGTTAGAGTTAACTGCAGTATCCCAGCTCTAGAAATCTCAGGCTTCTTGGATTTCATCTTTTCCTCTCAGCAGTGCTGGCTGCAGAAGCAGTGCTGTGTCTGGCAGCTCACCTGGCCGTGGGGAAGCTGGGACAGGGTGGGTCTGTCCTGCCTGCACCCCTGAGCACACCTGGACAGGCCTCTTGCCTCTCCTGCCCTGCTCCCCTCCCGGAGTTTGGTGCTCAGGCAGATTGTCTCTGCTCAGTTTTGAACAAGGATGAGCCTCCTGAGGACTCACTGGCACCAGAGGACACAGCAGTGAGTTTTGCACTCTGGAGTTTTTGCTGGGAGCCCAGCAGAAGCTGCTGCTCTCCCCACAGCCACAGGCAGTGAACAAGGCAGGGAGTTTATCCCAAACAAACAAAGGTTTGCAGCACAGCACACATAAGCTTCCCTTTCTCTTCCCTAAGAAACCACACTCAGGCTCCATGAGGTTTCCCTCTTGCCAAAGCAAGGTGTTTACACCCGGGGTGTTCTCATTTTGTACAGAACAAGGCCAGCCCGTTAGGACTGGTGTGCTGTCTGTCCCCTCTCGACATGATGTGGACATTGCAGAGTGTCACAGACCGGTTTGTGAAGAATTCCTACAGGCTTCCCTAAGAAAACAGAATTTACAAAGAATCTTCTCGCTCTCAAGCACTCCAGGCAAGAGGATGGCATTATTCAGAGAGGAAACATACCCACAAACCAGACAAAGGGTACTGGCTTTAATCCTGCTTATGCCATAAACACTCAGTGGGACTTCAGAGAATTCATTTAAATCTCATTTTTATTCAGTTTGCTATGGATTTCTGTGACAGCCAGTATCTGTTTGATTTGTCGCTAGTTTGTGTGTTGTTTGCCTTTAAAAAACAAGTGACTGGGTCTGAAGAAATCCTGTGGAGGGAGTGAGAAATTGCTTCTTCCCTTGAGGAGCAATTGAGACTGCTGTGGGACAGAAGCTTGCAGGGCAGAAGAAAGAACACGCCAGACAAATGGAGAGAGACTGAGAGCACGGAGCTGCGGCTCCAGCAGGGACTCCTGAGAGCCACAATTGAGCAAGCCCCAGGCTCAGAGGTGATGGGAAGAGAGAGGAGGAGCCCCTGCCCAGGCAGTGGCAGGGGAACTTGTTTATAAGTTCTTTCATTTCTGTTCTGTCTCTGCTAATTTGGAGTTTTCTCCACTGAAAAGGTTAAGCATTTTAATTTCTATTCTAACACGACTTGGCTGTTTCAGATTTGTTTTGTTCTGGCCAGTCTGGGTCACTGGTAACAAGTTCCAAAAAGTGACCACACTTCACAGAGTGACTCCAAGGATTTGTTGGTGCTTCAGTGATGTCTGGGTTCTGCAGATGGAAGAGCCTGACTTCTCTGCCCTCAGCCTCTTGCTGGCAGGAGTGCAAACTCAGAATGCTGTTCCTTCTAAGAAGTATTAGTTTGTATCATGATAAGAATCTTCAGTTTTCATTCCTTTTCTTTGAAACTGTTGGTTATTGGTGCTGGTTTCAATTACTAAGATGGCAGGAAAAAGCTGCAATAAATTCCAGTCAGAGCTGAGTGGAAGTGAGGACGAGGGTCTGGGCTTTTCAAAGCCTTTCTCCCTTGCTCTTCAAGCTGACTGAGAGGCTTCACTGAAATGGCTTGGAGCATCCAGCTGTGGCTCTCTTCTTTCCCTCAGTGACAGAGGGCATCATGTTGAAAGACCCACCATAATTTTACAACCTAGACAAACAAAAAAATAAAGCATTTGAAGACCAGATCTCCAGCTGACATTAACAAGTGACTCCAGGCACTGAGGAGAAGCAGCGCCTGTTCAGGGGGATGGAAGTAAATCCTGTGAGATGATTCAGCTCTGCTTTTGCAACTGCTGTGTCACATCACATGTTTAGGCTCCCTGGTGTCCCTGTGGCTTATTCCTTATACAATTTCTGGAACACTTTTCCTTAGTTAGTTCTACATTATTGTATAGAGATCTACCACAGCTTCCTTACAGGGCATGTTGGATGGATCAGACACAGTCTAGTTAATGCCACAGTCAAATAATGAAGGTAAATTAAGTTCACATTATGCTTGCAAGAAAAGTCCATTGTGTTATTTGCTCATCTGATATATGAGTCCTGTTTCAATGTTTTTCAGGTGCTTTTTTAAAGACTGACCACTGTGGACACAGTGTGCAATGAGGCACTATGAAACAGCAGCTGGCTGAAGACTGCACAGAGCTGCTTCACCAGCTGCCTCAGTTGCTTGAAAATTGTTTGGTTTTCAGAAAACAAAGTCTCATTTTTCCTGCAGAACACAGTGCAGTAATCTCCTCCTCTAGCCTTCCATCAATCCCTGTGCACTCTGAGCTTTACAAAGTTCTTTTTCCAGCATAGCAAGCATTAGGGTGAACTTGCTAGAGCAATCAGGGCTGGGTTCTGGCCATAGCTCCCACCTTTGTCTTGCCCATTCGTATGAAGACAGCATCAAAAATTCCAGCTCCCCAAATCTGCAAGTATTTTTAAAATGTGAAAAGTAAAATCAGTGTAACTCCCAAAGAAATGTGCTGAGGAGAATTCAGCTGTATCCTTCCCTATCTTCACAAGCACCTTATCATGGAATTCATTACATTCCAGGTTTTTACACCACAAATGACCTGAGCTGATATTTAGAATATTTGACACTTTATTCAGCAGCAGCCCTATTAAATGTAGCAGTGTCAAAAAATATGCCAGCCTCTGGATAGCAACAAAAGGCCACTGTAATTCCAAATGCACAGCCAAAGCAGCTGTTCATGGTCCATGCCAATCTCTCCATAGAAATACACTTCACTCCTTGCTTTCTGATTAAAGACTTCTTGGATCCCTTATTCTTCTATTCAAGATGGAAGCAAAAATCAAATCCACCTTGATTAACTTGGAAAATAAGCACTGGATAAAATTAGAACAACTTCTGTTTATTCTTTTCTTTTTCTCAAACACCTTTAAATGTGGGCTTGATCCCCTCCCACGGCAGGGAATGTGCAGAGTGTCTGACAGGTGCTTTTGCTGTTCCTCCTTAGCCCTGTGTGTGTTCCTGAGAGCCACACACCCCCCTGCCAGCAGGGGTTGGAAAGGTGTGTCTGGGTGCCAGTACAGGCTGCAGAGATGAAATCCCACCAGAGCAGTGAAACAGCCCTTGCTGGCAGCACAGCAATTAAGCTGTCAGGATTCTGATGCCTAACGTTTTTACATTATCATTAACTCTTTTGGTTCCTCCTTGCATAAAATCTAAATGTTACCATGAACTGTAAAACACTATAGGAAACTTTACTAGCACAGGTACAGTAATTTTAATTTCAGGTGACATTGCTTTCCCCTGCCTACGGGCTGTTGTTACCTGGTTCACCTTTCACTGCTGATTCAGTATTCCCTGTCCCCTGCAGTTTAACAGACAAAGAGTCTTTAGGCTCCTCCATAGCCAACTTTTCAGAAAAACTGCTTTCTGGTTTAGCTTAGGGGGATGACAAACCAGGAGAAAACAAACAGGCCTATAAAAGGAGACAGCGTACATTTTATATACATTTAACATGCTGCATCATAAATGAAGGTTACAGGCCAGTCTCGGATTGTGAGCTATTTTATTAGTGCTCTACAAACAGAAGAAAATAGTTTTCTGTCTCAAAAGAGTTCCTGACATAAAGCACAGCATCCAGCATATGGTCTCTGTATGGCCCACATGGACAATTCGTCTTTGGGCTGGGAATTTCTCTGGCAGTGGCAGACTCCTCCCAGCCACAGGATTTCCCAGGTGCTTTCAGTGGAGATTTTGTGTTCTCTAAAAGCATGTGGGTAGTGCAGTGCTCTGTAAACACACACAGCAAACTGGGCACTGCAGACACATCACCTACTTTGTAAGTCTCCTGACCACGGGGAATGTCATATGATGGAAAAGTCAGGGGACAGAGCCTGGCTCTGCCACCAGATAAGGACACAGATCCTTAAGCAGAACACCCTGCAGAAGGAGGTGTAGCTCCCCAGGGAGCTAAGGAAGAGCTCTGGCTCACAGCTCGGTGGCACCTGAAGGAACACTGACCATACTGAGGGCAGTGCAAACAAAGGTGCCACCATCCGTTCTACAGTTGCTGAAAAATAAATATGCATTTTTACCTTACATAAGAAACCCCCTAAATCTCAGAGTATGTTTTGTTTTGTTTTGTTTTTTCCTAAATATTTGATGAAAATGTCCATGTAGAGATGAAGTCTCAGTCCTGCAATTTGAAGTGATGCGTAGAGAGCCAAACCGTGGGGGAAGGAGTGAAACAACGGCGGGGTGAGCAAGAGCATCCCCTGGAGTGCACAGCCCTCATGCCACCAGGGATGGAAAGGAGCAGCAGTGAGCCCTTCCTGGAGAGGGGAAGTGCTGCAGGTCCCACTGAAAGCCACTCCTGGTGAAGCAGGAGGTGCCTGCACTGGTGTTTTATCCATCCCAGCTGAGAAGTGGAATGAACGGATTGTACAGCACAGGGAAGATAAACACCAAGAGCAAACATTCCCCCCTCAGCTCTCTCCCTCTGTCAACTAACAGGTTCCATGAAATGCTTCAGTCAGCATGTCACCAAGGTAAACAGCCAGTTAGGCTAGAGCCTGATCCAACAGGATTTATACCAGTAAGTATTCATTGTTACCCTTCTGCAGCAGATCAGGACAATACCTTTCATTCTGGAGATATTTTAGATCAAAAAGTCCAAGTGCCAAAGTCGATCCTCAGCCAGAGTGAGAAAACATTGCTTCAGTAAAGTCAGTGGAGCTAAACCACTGGACTGGTGGAAAACCTGGCCACAGCAATGCTACAACTGAAAAAGACTCTTTTTCTATGTGAGCTATGAGAAGACTGAGATCACCATCTTTTTCTCATAGAAAGAAACAATATTTAAGGATCCATTTGCAAAATGAAACACAGACTGATGAGCTATTCTGCGGAGGTGGAACAGACCTTTATGTCTGATCTCTGACCTTTGCTTTCATTGCCTTCATCAAGTGCTGCTGCTTCCTTAAAATAGATATATAACAGTTTGTATGTGTGAGACAGTCGGTCATATGGGCACACCTCTGCTTCAGCAGGCTGGGGAACAGATTTGGGTCCTGCCAACCAGCCTTTCTGTCCTTTTGAGCACTCTCCCAGTGCTTCTGAGATGAGAGAAAGTCATTCCTTCATGTCTGCTCTACTTTCATCATTAATCTCCTGGATATATTTACTGTTGACTCAGCCTTATATTTATCTTATTAAACATGGAGACCTATTTCTAAATTTAGACTTTCCCTCAAGCTGTTTTGCTCCCTTAGAAACTCCTTTCTTCTTTTCAAATCCTGGCAAGACCTCTCAATAACTCTTCTCTCTGACTTCACGCTGAGAATTTTCTGCCGTTGCATTGCAACCCAATTTATTATTTCCACAACGGCAACAGATGTGCATGTCAACAACCATAAACTTCAGGTGATAACATCTTTGTATTGCCAGGGTTCCTTATCAACACGAGGTGTTTGTCTATGCCCTGAGCCCTGCTGAGCTGCAAACCCAGCAGAGTCCCCTCCTTATGCTGGCTCTGTGTCTGTGCCACNGTGTTTGTCTATGCCCTGAGCCCTCCTTAGGCTGGCTCTGTGTCTGTGCCATGGGGGTTGCACTGCCACCAGCGCTGAGCTCAGTCCTGCTGCCCTCTGACCAAAGAGCAGAGCTGCAAACTCTGTAAATTGTAGCACTGGCACCTTCTTTGGGAATGTCTGCTCCCTGGCAGACCTTGGATTCGCTGTCATTATTCCAGGGACAGGGTTTCTTCATGGGACATTCTGGGATTCTTGGTCCTTGTGCTTGATGCTGCTTTATTTCAGGTGATGCTGCTGTGGCACTGGGACATAATATTATATAATATGATTTTCCACACATTCTGCTGGTGGAACAAACAATATTTCCACCTTCTATGCTATGACCAAAATTAAATTTAAATCAGATGTCTTATAGCAAAATCTCAAGTATCAATTTAACCTTGTTTGAACCAGTTGTAGGTAAACAATTGAAGTATTTTGTGAGGAGCTGCAAGAAGGAGGAAAAACAAAAAAATACCCTAAGAAACCAAAACTGAAGAGGTTTTTTTGAAACAGCAACTTATAAGCACAAATTCTATTTAATAAGAACCACAGAAAGCCTGAAGGAAAGGGCAAGGCAAATCCAACCGTTCCCAACAGAATGAGAAAAAATCCATAGAATGCAGAGTGTCAGGTCTGGCTTTTGATTACATTTGCTGTTCTTGTTGTTTGCATCAGCTCATTTTTAATTGCTGGGTGCTGTGTTACTGTGGCTTCAATGTGATTTCCCACAAACCAGCATTTCACCTAAAAGGCTTTTTAGCCAGGTGAGGCAGAAGGAATTCTATTACAGAAGACAAGAAAGGAACGATACAATTTTAAGGAAATATGCATTCAGTAATTAAAGACAAATTAAGTATAATTTGTGTGTATGTAAACGAGATGTTAAATTATATAACTCTAAACTGTCTGAACCCTTGTGTATAAGAAAGCCAGAGATCTGGGCTTTAGAGTGCCGGGAGCTGTAGATAGACTTAATACAGATATACATGTATGTATAGATGCCATATGTATTTAAGCACATACATGATGACTTCAGAAACTTGTGCTACTTTTTATTCTTTTATATTGCCTTAAATGCTGCTTCACGTTGTAACAGTGCATTGAGGGGATCATATTGAAACACAGATAAATGAGAACAGAATATTGCTTTGAATCCCTGATGCTTGTGATGGCTTTTAACACCATCCTAAAGACAGTAAAACAAAAAATTATCCATTGCATCAGTATGTCTGCTTATGTTCTCTCCATTATTACAGGTGAATTTTCAGGAGTGACAGGAATTACTGTAGGAATTGTCAAAAAGGTAAAAGCAATACTCAGATTTCAGGTAGTTACAAGAATGATGCAAAATCAGGAAATCACTGTTGTTCAGCTTTTAGTTTTGATCTATCTGCCTTTTGATTGTTAAAACTCAACCCCCCCCCAGCCTTCCAAGGTTTGCATCACATTCCATATTGTCACCCCCCAGGAGATTTTTGTCTCCTGTTTCATATTGTTGGCTCCCCAGGAAATACAGAGGAAGGGATCTGTTATTCTGCAGGTGCTTATTCACACCTCTGCCTGCCTCTGAATCTCCAAATCAATCCTAACTCTGTATTTTCCCAACAAATCTGTTCTGCTGATGCTACTCTTCCCACAGCTTTCTGTCATTTGGGTCCATTCATCCTCCCCACAGCAAGTGTTTCAATGAGGATGAGCACGAAAATTGACCCCAGAAAATCTCAGAAGTAGGGAAGAAGTGACCTTGCCCTGGATTCTGTTTTCCCTTTCTCTTTTGGTAAGAAAGTTCCTTACTGGGATGTTCCTGAAGGAATGCCTGCCTTCTCATTAAGCTGAGAGTTTACCCCCAGGTAGGTGTGATCTATTACAGAGGGCAAAAGCTTCTGACATGACAAGTCCTGACTAGGTCCAGCCACTCACAAAACAAGACAGTAAATCTTCAGCATTTACAGCAGTGCTGTCATTCCCTGGGCAAGAACTCTGTGGATCATCAAATGCCCTGCAGGAATCACAAACCAGCACTTACACTGCAGATACTGAGCAAACAGAGCAACTTCAGAAATGTCAATATCACTGTTTCTATCAACATAAATATGTAATGTTTACAAGAATAAAAATTAAATAAGCGATGTTAAAAATAGTTGAATTGACTGAAGAATGCAACCAGAGGAGGAATGAAGACACAGCACACATGACTCAAAGCTGATGGAAACAAATTAGTCAAACGAATACTTGCCAGTAGTATTCACCCAGCTCTTGGCCAGATAACTCATGATTTTGTTCTGTTTGGCAATATTTTAGTGTTTCTCTAAACGTGATCCCTCAGAAGTGTCCAGCTGGTTCCTGGACATAAACCACTTTTACAGTTCAGCCTCCATCCTGCACAGCATCTGCCCAACATGTGATGTACAGCAGGAGCACATTTGCTCCCCAGGATGATGCATGTTTTGCCCATCTTCAGCCATTCTCACAAACCATGTCAAACTCCTCGGGCACCTGTATGGCCACTGAGTGACAGACTGGCCTCTTGCACCATATAAAGGTAGAAACTAAAGAAACCTTCATTTTTCCTATATGAAATCCACTCTTTGTGAAGGAAGGGCCATGCTTAGACTCAATCCTAAAACTCCAGTTACAGAAGGCAAGAACCAAACCCCGTAAGTGCCATCACTGAAATATTTTCAGGCTTTGAACACAAGCAGGACACGATGAGCTGGGCCCTGCCAATGGGAAGAGGGGCTGGCTCCCCAGATTTCCTCCCTGCCCTTGCCTACACCACCATGGGGCAAGAGCAAGTCTTGACACACGTCTCATTCCCACAGCTGGTTTGCTCTCCCTGCTACCAGCAGGTCCAGGCATGGGTTGTTTCTTTGTGTACAAAGGGTGGTATTGATGGAAACAAACAGTTGAGCCTTGTGGGACAAGTTCTTCAGGTGGCTTATGGGAAGGTGCTTGGGATTTTCCCTGTTCCTCTTCCTCCTTATTGTTGGAACCGACTCCCTGTCTCCTCAGCAGGATTTTCCTGAGAGTCACTCCATCCCAGAAACACTGACACTGTGCCTGCTGGAACGCAGTGGTGGCTTGTGACACTTACTATTTTTTATCCAGACATGGCTGATTTAGCAATTTAAACCAGATGCTCACTAAATAGAGTTTTCTCTTTCCTCTTGTTAGGATTTCTCTCATTGTAATTCTTCCATCTGTAATTTCCACAGATTTAATTCCTCCTCTCCCTAATGAAACCTTTTGCACAGCACATTATTTGCACCTTTAAATTGTTTTGCTATAAATTCCAACCTGCAGTTTTATTAGTTTACATTGACATGACTCAAAGACAGAAAGGGCTATCCCTGTTCTGGTCTGACCCCTTATAAATCACGGGTCCTTCAGTATCACCCCAGTAACATTTTAATGTGACCAGTCATGTTGTTTGGCCACAACAAGCCTTTCAGAAGGGTTCCAGTACTCATGAGAGGACAAGTCGTGGAGAATCTTCCTCTGTGTTTGACAGCTCCCATGGCTTCAACAGTCACTGCTAAAACTGCATTTCTGCCTTACACCTGATTTAATCTTTTATTCAGTTCTAGTTTCACTTCACATCTTGACTATTGTCCTACTGACTCTGTTCCCTGTTTGGAAAGCAGGGGAGGAGCACACTGCAGGGCAGCAGGGGCAGCCTGTGTGCTGGCCACGTCCAGCAGCACGGAGCAGGGGGTGACCCCCAGGGCTGCTCCAGCTGCTGCACATCTGGGGCGCTGTGCCTGGGTGCCCAGCACAGCTGCAGCTCCAGCTGTGGTGTGGAACCCGCCCTACCTCACAGACAGGCTCAGGAAGCAGTGGGGACACACATCCTGCTGGGGTGACCGAGCAAACCCTGTAAGTGCTGAAGGTGTGTGGAGGAGGCTCTGAAGGACACACAGGGATCACTGTTTGACTCCACGGGTCAGGTGACATTTGACATGCCAACAGATTCGTGTTTTAAACAGAGCCCTTAGAGGATACGTAGACCAAAACATTTCAAACTTATTTTTAATGCTACATGGTCCTATAAGGGCTTCCATATCTCCTGAATTGCAGTCATTTTCAGTCATTTAATGATTCTCAATCATACAGATACAGCTCTTTGGTGATAATGTTTGTTCACTGGGAGTTCCATTGGAGTTTTACTCTGACATCATATATTCCAGTTGTAAGAGACAATAGACCACGCCTTTTTCCTTTCTCTTTTTTAATGTGGACATGAGATGTCTAAGGCCAGGTCCTCTAAGGAGAATTTGGCCTTTAATGTTTTTGTTTCAGACTCTGATTCCAATTATAGTTGTAGTTCCACCCAGCTTGAGTATTTTGTTGTAAAAAAAAAAAAAAAAGGAATTATGGACTAAATTAATTTCTGGTTTAAATCAGTGTACATGCATTGGGATAAATTTGGTTCAGTGAAATAACGATGGCAAAGCAGCTGAGCCACATGATTTACTATGCTAAATACAAAGGCTGAATCTAACTGTTTATCTTCATCCTCTTTTCTAGACATGTGAAAGTAAGGAAACAAACAAAAGACCTGCCTGGCAGAAGAAACAGAGCTCTGTCAGACATGTCACATGCTGTCTGCTAGGTGATTTTCATAGACTTCATATCTGTTTTTTCTCTTTGAAATACATGTAGAGTATGGTTGTCTCTGCCTTGATCCCCAGCAGATTATGTTAAATTATCCATATTTCTAATAAGCAATATAAATAATTAGGCAACAGTACATGACAAGAAAATTACATTTTGAGCTACTGCTGACATGCCTTTGGTAGCGTTGGCAGAAGCACATTATTGTGAAATGGAAATTAAGTTGAAAAACCCCAGTGAGAAGAACTGGAGGGAGAACAGCACGTTCAGTGCCAGGTAGTGGTGCTGTGAGTGTGCATTTCCTGGGAGGCAGTGCCAAGGTCCCTGCTCCTGCTGGCAGAGCTGCCCTGCGTGGCACGGGGGGCAGGCAGGGACAAACCCTGCCCGTGCTCAGCCCCTGCCGAGGCAGCAGGACAGGACCTTTCCTGTGTCACTTGTCTGCTGGAAGTGAGGTGGGTTTAAAATCCTGCAGGTAGCAGAGAACAATGGATATGGGACAGAAGAGAGGTGTTTTCCTTCCAGCAGATACTGCCTCTGGTGCATCACGGTGCTCCAGCTGCACTGTACCCAAGGATAAGTGCACGTCCTGGCTGCACTGTGGCTCACCCTGAGGCCCAGAGCGGGGCACGACCACCCAGACGTAATGCCTGCCCCAGAGAGCTCAGCATTCCAAAGAGTGCACAAAGTCTCACAGAGAAATCCAGAGCAAGTGTTTGTTTCACAAAGTTCTGTTCTGTTTTAAGCCACAAGGCCACATTGTAAGTAAATAATGAGGCCAAGCCAAGGCCATCATTACAAGAGTAAAAGTGTATAGAACTGGGTCTTTCTACCCATGACCTTACATAACACCACCATCACCCCCTCCCTCAGAAGAAAAACAAACCCAAAACTAATCGAAAAGCCTTAACAAACAGGAGTTCAAACACTGCAGCCACCAGGCAGCAGGGCAGTGGACAATTCCCCACTGCGTGGCAGTGCTGCTTTCAATCACCAGAAGTCCTGTGAGTGCTGGTGACAATGTTATTCCACTCCCCCAAGTGTCACGAATGTTGATCCTCCAAGTGTGGTCAGCAAATGGGACAACTCTTTCCTGCCCCCAGGAGCAGAAGGATGATTCAGTGTAAGATGGGACATTGCACTTTGTGCTTTGCTCTGCTAGGAAAACATCTCTCTGAGGCTTTCAAAAGAGCAGGGGAAGCTCCCCTCATCTTTTCTGTGCTCTGCTCTGAAGAACAGGCCAGAGCGGTCAGGCAGGGGCTGGCACAGCGGGCAGGAGGCTCCGTGCCAGGGCTGCAGTGAGGAGAGCAGCCTCCCTGCCCCGTGCCCAGCGATGCCCCAGCCATGGCGAGCAGCAGGTCAGCAGCAGGGACGTCCTTTATGTCACTGGTGCTGTCACACGGCGCATTTACACGGCTCAGACACTATCACATCATGCCAACAAACTGTTTGGGTAAAAAAGAAAAGAAAAGCCTTCCCCGTGCAAGGGGGGGATTGGATGACACTTAAGGTCTCTTCCAACCCAAACAATTCTATTTCTTTGGCATTTCCTCATGTTAAGCGAAAGAACAGCTCAGGAACTGCACTCCTGCCTGCAGCTGAGTATTTCACAAGCAAGCCCCTCTGACAGACACCTTCAGGCATCCAGTACTTGCCAACTTGGTAATTTAATCTGTTCCAAATAATCTCTTCCCCTGAATGTGCAAAAATATACTCGTCCCACGGGTTTAAAATAAGGCAGCAAAGACTTCAGGAGAACAGAGTTGTTCCTTTTTCATCATTATCAATCTCAAGGCAGACAAAATAGACCAGGAATGTGATTAATATGGAGGAAAGGAGTTCATAACCCCCGTTGTAAACCCCTCGTTGCACTGGAGAATTCTGGTTGCTCTCAAGTGGGGAAGGACTCAGAAAAGTTGTAGTGCTGTTGTTTTGGAAAGGCAGAGCCAGTCCCTGCTGCCAGGCAAACATGGATAACCTCAGGCACTGATAGGAAGCTCTAGCTCCCGAGGCACTGGAAGCAAGGCTTAGAAGACACTTCAGAAAATCATCCAGCAAAGTGTTAAAGTGGGACTGCTTCCCCATTTCCACCATGCTGAGAGAGGCTGCAGAGCCAAGCTTATTCCAGATGCTTGACACCGAGCCTGATCACTTGGCATTACTATCCCACAGTATTCTCTGGCAGATGCTTTGCTTTGCCTCCACCTCTTCCCACCTCCAACAAATGTCCTCTTTTTCACAGAGAACACAGTATCCTGGATTTCCAGGAGTGAATGATTTGCATTAAACAAACAAGAGCATGTCACTGAAATTCTTATCAAAAGGGCTAAAAAGCACCATGCACATGTCAGCTCACTGCGTGACCGGGGCAGTGCGAGACCTGCTCGGACGCGCTGGGCTTTGGCATGGAGGGTGACCTCAGCCAGGAGTCACGGCCAGCTGGCAGAGCCCAGCAGTGCTGGATGACACACAATCTTCTGGAGCACGCTGCAAGTCTTGACATTTGGCACACTGCTCACCTGAGTAGCCCTTGCCCAGTTTAAGGAGTGGCTGAGGGAGTGCACTTCTTTCTGTTACAGCCAACTGATTACTAAATCTCATTTCCCAAACCAAATAAAAACAAATGTTTCGTTTTCAAGTCATTATCACAAGTGTCATGGCTTTCAAACAGATTTCACTGAGCTTTTACTCTGATCACTGTGATCAGTGTTAAGGACCTTTGCAATTGGCCTGAAGCTGAGCATAAGGGCAATCTGAATCTAATCCCAGGATCAAGATACTCACAGGCTTCAGCGATGTTTCACCACGCTCAGATACATGTCAGGTTTCAATCTGACTTTGTTAATGTTCTCTATCAATGACATGTAGATTGAAACCATGTGCCACAGTTTCTACTTTCATTCCACTCTCTGAAGGTTAGACATTTGCCAAATAGCCTCATAAAGTTATTGTCAATATGAGAGGTTTTTTTAATCTGAGTCTGCTGCAAGGTTCAGGCAAAACAGGTCTCATGAATCCATCCTCTGGTATTATTGGCTGCTTGCCAGCACACAGCACTCACAAGCCAACAAATGTCATTTATTTACCCAGGAGGTGGCCTCCTGAGGTAACATCAACACATGTTGTGCACACAGGTAGCTAGATTATGGTGAACCCACGTCTCTGTGGTTATCTCTGGTGGAAGCTGACTCCTGGTATCACAGGCTGACACTGCCCCTCTCTCAGTTCCTGTGTTGATACTGATGATTTCAGATTTCATTCCACATAAACGTTTGGATTCTGAACAGATGTGGCCTCAACACTGACAATTTACACCAAAACAATACACATTTGAAAGGTTTCTCTATTGATTTTCCATGGCTTCACTGTTTTGTTTTGTTCTCTATAGGTTTTCAAAATGAATCCTTAAGACCGGTATATGAAAACACAGCCAGATAAACAGCTGGAAGCCAGTATTAGCTGTTACAAATTGAGTAAACAGAAATATTTGTAAACACATGTGAGCAGGCTTGAAAAGTCAGCTCAGATCATCTCCGTATCTCATATATCAGTCTCTCTTGGACAATAAAATCAACAATTTACAAAAATTCAGTAAGCAAACCTACCAAGAACCTACCAAACAAAACCCCACTGAGGGCAAAAGGCAGCTAAGGGGTTTTAATTTGTCAGGAATAGCAATCCATTTAAGCTGCTTTCCTTTCCAAGTGGAGCCAGTTCTACCTTGCTCCATCTTGATTTGGGATTTTGGGGTCCATCCCCACAGTGTTCCTAGACTGTTTTCCTCAATTAATGTTAAATGGCACTGGGAGCTTCCAGGTAATTCTGAAGTACTTGCAAAGGAGCTTTTGCTATTGAGTTTCCAAAGCCAAAGATACTCATCTCCGAGCCTTATTGAATCAATTTATACTTTATTAATTTCTAACATCTGAAGCACTTTGTATTTTCCCAGACTAGTTAATCTGGCTCTGTTCATGCTCTTTGCTCAGGGTGAATGCACAGAGCATTCCCTGGCACTCACCAGTCTCTCAAGAGAAACTCCACATGCACCAAGCCACTTCTGATGGCTCTCATTTTCACCACCAACAGGATGGAGAACACCCTGGAAAACAGACTAATTATTGGAAGCTGCATTACCAGAGAGGCTGTCAGTGGCACCCACTGCAGACACCACACTGCTGCTCTCAGAGGGAGCACTGAGCATCTCTCCCGTGTGGAAGGTCACACCCTGCAGGTGCAGAAATAAACCATCCCTGCACTGCAGCTGCCAGCTGGAGGAGGGACTAAAGCTGCACTCGTGTGCAGGGGATGTGGATTCACACCCAGGCCACAGCCTGCCTTCCCTGTCACCTCTCACTGCCTTTGGTTCCCGGTGCTCCTGGAGCGCTTGGGCCAGGCCTTCTGCTCGTTCTTGGCACAGGGTGAGATCTAATCCACGACAGCACAATTCGGTGCAGTGAGAGGAACCCCTTCTAGATGTTTCTAAGCACATTAACAGGTCAAAGGGACATACTGCATAATCTGACCTGCTACAGAAAATAAGTTACTGGATTTCTTTGAGCTAATTGAATACAACTATTTTAGAAAACATTTAGAAAAGTATTTCTAGCACTGAGTAAGTAAAAAGCCTAATAAAATGCCTGGCAAGTTTTTTTAACTGTTAAATATGTTTTTTATTGCTCACTGAATGTCTGAATTCAGATCTCAATATTGATTCATATTGTGTATCATATCCAACAGTGAGGGGCCCTAAATCAGATCTGGTCTGGGATATAAAATAAAAATAAATACATCTCTTTGAATTTCTCCTGTCAAACACTTTAATCCTCCTCTTAGTTCTTTCTGAATTCTCTGATTTTTTCCAATCTAGAGCTAGAATAAGAAAGCTGGTTTTATAATACAGACACCTTCAGCCTCTAGAAAGAGGAATGAGACCAACTGTCTCATTCTGTAGACTCCAACAGAGCTGTTCAATTAAGATTACCATTTAGGCAATAACTGCCTGTTGGATTAGAACTGATAATCTACATAAAAAGAGCTGTCCAGTCCATTATCAGGACTGCTGAGACAGTTGTTCCCCAGCATAAATTTTATGTTTACTCTGTGGAAATCTTTTTCTTCCTACGACTTTTTTGGAAAATACTTATTTATGAATGGAAACAACTGAAATTGGAATAGATAACATTCCAAGCTGACCATAAAACTGTCTTTAATTAAGAAGTTGGTTGAACTCCAAATCCAGGGCATATTCTTTGCATCTGAAACAAGCAAGAGAAACAGTTTTAAAGCCACATCTGTCACTTGTGACAGATAAGCATTTCACTAGAAAGAGCAAAGTGCTTCCTTCCTTTGTTCTAATTTCAAACCAGAGCAACACTAAAAAAAACCACCTGAGATGTAGCTCCTACACTGAGGTCATTAGGAGAGCCTGTACCTAGTTTCTGACCCGAAAAGATGTCACACACGTACTCTCTGGTGAGCAGGAAACTGCATGAGTGCTTCCTGTGGGTTTGAGTTTCAGATCACACTCTTGGCAATAGAGCAAAGACTTGTTGCCTTTACATTATTTGTGTTTTTTCCAACCAATGGCCTATTTTCTCTAACAGGGCAACCAAGCAGCTTTTCAGAACTTCTGCACTGTAGTCAGAGGCACCATTACAACTCCAGCTAGCGACAGCAGTGGGACAGCAGAGACCTGAAATTCAATCCAACTTGTCATTTGTGTACATGCACCAAGTTCCCAGTGTGCTTAGACAATCTTTGTAAAGTTTCTGCTGCCCTTCCACCACTGCAGTTGTTTCAAGCAGCTTACCCAAGCCCGTGCATGCCACATTCATGCCTCTGATTGAGTGTAGACATACCCTGAGGGCTTGTTTGACTTAGGATCCCAGCCACGATTCCAGCTGAGTGAAGCGCAAGTAGCTCGCACAGACGTGACCCAAAATCGCGCTGTGCCGGGGCTGCAGCCGCCCTGACACGGCTCTACCTGCGGGTAAAACCCGGGCCAGTGGCAGAGCACTGCACCGGGGCTGCTGAGCCAGCTGCAGGGTGGCCTGAGCAGGGACTGAGCTCAGCTGGCTGAGCACGGTGCTTGCAGTGGGGGTCATTCTGGATAACAACCACTGTCCCACTGCTCCCAAACCATTTGGATGTTTTTACTGGAAATGACCAAGCAATCTCTTTGGCAAGGATTGCTACTCTGCATTTTCTCATGTTCAGAATAAAACTTCAGAAGAACATCCCCATCCCACCCTTCCCTCTTTGCTGAAAATTCACTGAAAGAACACTCCACGTGTCCTTCCACGTCCTTCCATGTCCTTCCACGTCCAGCTCGTTACCTGTGCCATTTAGGCAGCCTCCAGGAGCCCAGCCCGGGTCAGGTTTGCTGCACACATGGAGCTGTTCTGCTCTGCACTGGAAGCCTCTGCCGGGGAGGGGAGCACAGAGCACGGGGCTTTAGTGCTCCCCAGGGAGGGCTGCACACAGAGCACCGAGCCATGGACACTGTTCACAACTTGGTCTGCACACAGAGCACTGAGCCATGGACACTGTTCACAACTTGGTCTGCACACAGAGCACTGAGCAGTGGACACTGTTCACAACTTGGTCTGCACACAGAGCACTGAGCCATGGACACTGTTCACAACTTGGTCTGCACACAGAGAACCGAGCCATGGACACTGTTCACAACTTGGTCTGCAATTTTAGGCAAGAGACATGGACA
>VZRZ01000895.1:163143-183923 GCA_013398175.1 Climacteris rufus | reverse complement strand
CGCTCAGCGCAGCGAGCCATGGACACGGTTCACAACTTGGGCTGCACACAGAGCACTGAGCCGTGGACACTGTTCACAACTTGGTCTGCACACAGAGCACTGAGCAGTGGACACTGTTCACAACTTGGTCTGCACACAGAGCACTGAGCCATGGACACTGTTCACAACTTGGTCTGCACACAGAGCACTGAGCAGTGGACACTGTTCACAACTTGGTCTGCACTCAGAGCACTGAGCAGTGGACACTGTTCACAACTTGGTCTGCACTCAGAGCACTGAGCCATGGACACTGTTCACAACTTGGTCTGCACATAGCAAACTTAGAGCACAGACCCTGCCTGGGTAGGGGTGGGAATTTTTGGCAAGTAACTAGAGAATAAGCCAAACCAGTTTACAGCAAGAAAGAAAACGAAGCACCTCGCTCTATCCTCAGAGTTCCTCATTTCTCTACTCTAAGACCCCACTTTTATATTATCCTTTATTAATACCTCCCTAAGTCCCACATTCCTAGCTCTCCAATTCTATATTCCTTGTGTCTGAAGACAATTCCTACCTGACCGAGAAAGCAGGAATTCTCAGGCTGTGAATCACATAGCCCAGCTATGGAGGATAATGTCCATTTAGCCTGTAAGTTCATTAATGGAGGTTAATTCTCCCCTACCTGCAGTTGCACACTCAGCATAGCTGAGGCCACAGCCCCTTGACCCTCCCTGCTGTGGTGCCAGAACACTGCCACTGCCAGCCAATGACCCTGAGCTATGGATTTAGAAGAAGAGCTGGAGCATTCTGTAGAAAATTCCTATGAATCACATAACCCAAAAAGAATGTGGTTTTACAATCTTTTTTACCAGTGGGGGAAGAATTTACTGGCATCGAGACTTGAACCCAGATGTTTTCATCAGGCACAATTTTGCTTTCCTTTGCATTCAGGCGTGACATTGAGTACTGCCTACAGTTGTGTTACATTAATGCACTTACAAACAGGCAGCATTCCTTACACATTTTCATTTACTTTGCAATATGTATGTATTTAGTTCCAGCAACATAACAATTCACTCTGGCACCAGTTCAGCTTACCAGCTCAAAAAGACTCAAATGTAGCCGATGGTAGACTCACAGCACAGTAATTTCTCCTGCATTGTGCCTTTATGTAAACCCCCCGGTGACCACGTACACAGGCACGTAGATGTGCCTACACAGTCAAAGATTTCTAAACTCAATAAAAAATGAATTCTTGTTCCAAAATCCAGCAGCTGGCCAGAGTTAAGCAGATCTGATAGACCACTAAAAGAGGCAGTCAGTGGGATTACCCATTCAAAGTCAAACACAAACTCTCTCAGTCCTGAGAGAATAAACTTCAAATTCAATTTCCAAATGCACCCAGACTAATAAATTTCCATAGAAAATCCTCTGGGGAACCCTTACTGAATAAGCATAAACCAACCAACTGAAAGACATTTAATGACCAAACCAAATGAATTCACAAGTGTTGGGAAAAATAAATGCAAACATTTCATAGTTTTGATTCAACTAATAAAAAGTCAAGAAAAACTCGTCGATATCTAAATAATTTTTTCAATTTCTTTTTCTCACAGAACAGCAGAAAACTGTGTAGAATTCAACATGTCTTTAAGAAACATAAAAACAATGAAGAGAGCCAAGTGCAGGAAGCTGCTGAAGCTCCTGGAGAAAGCAAAGTTTCCCCTCCCAGAGCTGTGCCGTAAGCACAAGGTCACAGTGTATGTTGGCACCGCAGCAAGAGCTTATGGTGCAGCTTTCCTGTACTGTGTGAAATATTAAACAGGCCCCCAGAGAGAGATCAACTGAGACATGATTTTCTATTGCAGAGCAGGGAGATGAATGGGGTTGGACCCAGCACCCCCTTCTCTGTGTGTCACTGTCTGTGTGGGCCAGCCGGGCGCTGTAACAGCAGCAAGGCAATTGCTGGGGCCAGTGACCAAAAGCAGCGGGGCAGCGCCCGGCAGTGACCCTGCTTCTGTCAGGGGTGTCCTTGGAGCCGTGACACAGACAACAAATGATGAGCAATCTTCATTTTAGAAAGCTGGGAACTCGCCCATCTTGATCTTGAATTATCAGGCTGGACTGTGCACAAGGTCTGACCCCAGCTTTGGATCAATTCTGAAGAAGGCTGCCGAGCAGGGAACTGCTGCACCAGGACTCCCTGGTGGAAGATGCACCAGGTCGAGATGAGCCTTGTCTGTGCAGTGCTGCCAATCCACCTTCTTTTCTCAAAGATCCCAAGAATGTATAAATTGTTCTGATGGCTTCCTCAAACGAGTTGCGACTAGTCTTTCATGAGAGAAAAAAATAGGCCTTAATAAATCTAGTGTTCATGCAGAAAATAACTTCCCTATTATTCAAGTTGTACCCTGGCTGATTTCAGAACTGGTCCGTGCTTGTGCTAAATGCACTGAGAGCTAATAAAAACTGTCTTGGATTAGAAATAGGACTCTTTATTCAGCATTCCAAATGGAAACACTGAGATGACTGAACAGTTCATTTAGCATTCTGATTTTATTCAGAAGCTTTGTTTCCATTGCATGCATTTATGAAGTGGCAAAAACCTCCATCTGGGATCACAAGACAGTGTTTTCCTTGCTGTTTCATCCATACCAGTAAAAATGATCCCTTCAATGCAAATATCCACAATATGTAGTGGAAATGGAAGTTCCATCACTTGGGGTGTGCTCGTGGCCTGCTCCCCACCCTGCTGGGACACCTGAGGTATTCCATGCCATGGGTAGAGAGTCAAGGGAGTTTTCTTGAATTCAGTCTAGAACTAGACCTCCATTTTGCATAAATGCAGATTTTTAGCACTATTTTTTTCCTCTTTTTTTTTATGTTTATCGTAGCATCACTTCTGCCTGTAGACACTGAACACTCCTGTAGACAATCTTAACATCTCATGGTAAGTTTTCCAAGCAATCAGTGCAGCCCATTTCTGCTCTCATTTATAGTGGTGTAAATGAGGGTGGCTTCAGAGCAACAACAGAAGCAGTACAGGTAGAAATGCAGCAGAAGTGAATGGAAGACAAAGTCTCACAACTTTTAACTGCTTGTTAACTAAGGAGTTTTTCGTGTATATGGTTTAGAGTAGAAATCTTTGTCTCAACTGTCAGCTCTGCCTCAAGTGACAGAAGCACTGATTATACTTCCACCCTGACGAGAAGCAACACAGAAAATGTACTTTATCCCCAGGGAATTTTATCAGTCAGAATGAGTCTGCTATTCATGCAAATTAAAGCTCTGCTCCCACCCAGCACTGTCAAACAGCTCTGATTTTCAGCTGTGCAGTGACTTCCTAGAGCTCTGAGTTACAGTGCAGTGACCCAGATCTCTCTGTTTCAATCAGAAGTTGGAACGAGTTTCTCAATAAAGGTCCCTCCAACCAGGATCTCTATTAGTCTCTTAAACAAACACTAGACTGACATCTTGAAGAAACCCCCAAATGTTCATGTGTCAATAAAAATGAATATTCATGTGTCAATAAAAATAAATATCCATGTGTCCATGTATGAACCGCAGGTCGGGTGGGCAGTGGGCACGCAGCCTGATTTCAGTAAAACCTGCAGAGTCTAAAAACACATGGTAAAACTCCTGACATCTCTGTTCTGAGGGGTAGCTGCATTTTTCCTTCTATCAAGGCCAGCTAGGCTGCAAGTCCTACAACTTGCATTTTGCATAGGCAGACCCCCCTGTCACTACACCACTACACAATTACCATAATGATACATGTTGGGATTTGGACACTGTGAGTTCACTTTGCACCAGACCTCAAAGCACCCGGCTGTTCTTCCCTGCACCACAAACTTTTGCCATGTTTTTGAAAATCACCCTGAGCTTCAGGCTCAGTCAAACCTTCCCAAAACCTCACCGTGCTCAAGATCATCCTACTTCTTAAACATTGCCTCCCTCCCGGCCCCGCCTCTGCTATCTTCCCACAGGGAACACACCTGTAGAACTCCTGAGATAGAAAAGCCAAGTAAACAATCATCCCACGGTGAGCGAGCTGCCCGGGTACAGCATGTGCAGCACTGCCCAGAGCTGACAGGGCTGCTTTGGGACACATTTGCTGATAAGGATGAGTGAGTTTGGATGTTTCCTCAAAAACTCCACATCTCGCTAATAAGCACCTGAGAGGAACGACTGGTCTGGCAATGATCCTCACAGCCACTCCTCAGCTTCTGGAAGAACATATTCCAGAGAACCATGTAGCTATCCCATCGGGATCACAGGAATGCTCTGCTTGGATACCTTTGGTGCTGTTTCTGGCTTAACACAGAGTTCAGCTTTTCACCTGGAAGCAGCATCTGCCATCAGAAGGGGTTTTCAGGCATGTGGTTTAATCTATAAAGGTCTCATGTATATCTAAAATTAGTTCACTTTTTTAACCACTTCAGAGCTCCAGTCAGAAGATTGTTTTCCTTCAATTCATAATTAAAATAATCAGTGCAGTCCTTGATAAAGCCAATTCATCTAATAAACAGGCATTTATTTTTCAATGTTCAGTTTTCTCAGGACAAACCTCAATATGCAGAGTTTACCCTTGAATTCTACAGCAGCAGGAGGAGGTATAAGACAGGAATTGTTCTTTATCTCATTTATCATCTCATGATCAATGGCATTTACATTTTCCAGTAGAGGTTGTTAAAGCAGGACACGTTAAATGCTCTGGCCTTTTGCAGGACCTGCCCAGCTAATTTTTGCAGTTGTTTGAGCACACAGGTATGTGAGGTTCATGTGGTGATAAGAAATGAATGTTATGCTGAATGATCAAGGAAGGAAGGAATTCTACTTTGGTGAGAGAAGGTGAAACCAGGACACAGTGACAGAATCCAGGGCAGAGCAACTCAGCTGCTCCTGCTGGGTCTCCCTGGGCTCTGCTGGGTCCTTGCAGGACAAGGGCACACGGGGACCAAGCTCCTTGGGCTGAACTGCTGGAGAATTCCACACCTCAGGGAGACTCTGTGAAATTATATCTAATCCTGGTGTGAAGGTGTCTAAAGACAAGATTCTGACAAAAGGCACATATACGGTAATTTCTCAACCAGAACAACCCAAAAACTCTGTTCCCTTATGCTGAGGCCCCCTTACATTATTCCATTTCTGTAGAACCTTCCCTTGGTACAAAACGAATTGGTACAAACGAATTGCTCCTCTTTACCCTGCAGTGACACATGAAAAGGACCCTCCTGGCCAGTGCTGTTAGAGGTAATTCAGCCCTCTCTGAAACGAGTGGTAGGTGCAGGTTGAGATCTCCCCTCAGGAGTGTTCTGTGGTGCTGCTGAGCTGAGCTGCTGCACTGCTCAGGATTCAGCTCCTTGGGAGTCAAAGCCCAGAGGCTTCCCCAAGCAGCAGCAGGGCACATTAACACTGACACTCACTTTGAACATCAGCCTGAACTTCCACGGGGATTTTGTTCTGTTTATAAGAGATGCATTTGAAAAACAGGAGTAATGGCACATACTCACACTTGTGAGGACTTTGCCCAACTTAAAGTGAGCAGCAAAAGGATAAAAATACCACGATTATCTCTTGTAAATAAAAATGATGGGACAATGCAGAGTTAATGAAATCTCCATCAGCTATCTCTCTTAAAACATGTTGCAAACACTTGCATTTCTTCTTTTCCCAGCTCTGCATTCTCTGAAGAATATTATAATTTATTGTCTCAAGACATATTTGGTATTTAGTGCCTCAAGAAGCTTGTGAAAAAAGATCTGTTTGTTACATGAAAATGAAAACATGTTGTGGTTTCACCTCAATTTCTTTCCTTCTCCTCCACTTCTAAAGAGAAGAGACAATTTTAAGAAGCAGGAAAAGTAAACAACTAAGATATAAAAAATATACAAACACAAATACAAACAAAAACAACTCATAAGTTAGGAAAAAACTGGAACTTTTGCCTGGGGTAAAGCATGTAAAAAGTGGTGATTTATTCAAGGACAGAATTTTGGCATTTTCTTTAGCTTCAAGTAAATAAATAAGACAAAGAAAAGTCTTTTCATCTGATTGTTTTACAGTGCCTGGGGCTATGTACGTTGGACACTGTTTGCAACTGGTTTCATTTAGGGATGAGTGAAGTGGTTCAATTAAAACATGAGCAGTTCTGAACCTTTGCTATGAATAAATCAGAATATTTCTGGGAAGGTTCAAGGAAGTCCAGTTAATTGTCATTATTTACCTCTTTGTAGTCATGTGTTGTGACACTGTCTGGATTCAAAAGTGCCACCATATAGTCTAGTCCTATTATATTATGCTTAATTCTGTTGATCAAAGCAATTTGAATCGGTTGGACTAGCAGCATGGAAATTTTGGGGAACTAACCCAAATAAAATATGAAGTTTTGAGGTCCACCCATTACAGAACTCCCACACCCACTACTGTGCCCTTTACTTCTGTAGGAAAAAAGGAGCTGTTGTAACCTCGCAGGAGAAGAGCCCTGGAGCATTAAAGCCCGAGGCTGGGTCTGCACCAGGGCCTCTCTGGAGGTGAGAGGTGTCAGGAGGTGCATGAGAAGTGCTTGGAGAAGCCCAAAAGGGAGAAACAAAGCAGCAAAGCAGCACTGGGCTGGTGGCAGCTGGTTTGCTGGCAGGAGGGACATGCTACCCCACTGCCCTGCACGGCTGCGGCACCAAGGCTGGCACAGCCACGCTCCAGGGCTCTGCCTCCAGGGCTCTTCAGCACTGCTTGGCCAGCAAAGGGCTCCTGTTGGGCACAGGGAGGTGCCAGCTCCCTGCCAGTGCCAGGGGACACAGGCAGCTGCCAGCTCCCTGCCAGTGCCACCTCCCTGCCAGTGCCAGCTCCCTGCCCGTGCCACCACCCAGCCAGNCAGTGCCAGCTCCCTGCCAGTGCCCGTCTGAAGGGCTCATGTTGGGACACAGGCAGGTGCCACCTCCCTGCCAGTGCCTGCCTCAGTGAGCTCCAGCCAGGGGAAGGCTCTCTCCTCTGCTCCCCACATCACCATACAAGTTCATCACCTCCCTGTCCACTCACACTCTGCTGAAAAGAGCCATCCTGCGAGCTACAATGTCAAAGCTCAGGAAAACACAGCCCTGCTGACAGAAGTGACTGCAAGCCCTGCTGTGGGTCCCAGTTTCTTGTGGGTGCACTGCACTGACCCGAGACATTGGCTGCTCACTGGGGGACACCTTGGTGCTGTGAGGGGCACGGGGTACCCACAGATGTCCCAGCCAGGTTTGGCACAGATCACACAAACTGGCACGTTTGCACTGACTGTGCCCTCTGAGGAGATCTACTGAACAATTTTGCTTTGTTGACTGCTGGTATTGAAGGGAATTGTCTCAGAGACTGTCACACTGCATGGGAGGAGATCCTTCACCTCTGAAAGAGCTGATATGGTGCCCCATTCTTAGCACAGTTACCTCCATGAGAGCTGCAGGGGAACCGTGGGCAAAGGTGGATGCAAGACCTACAGGAGATAATCGTGCTGGGCCAAGAAAACAGGAGCATTCATGGCAGTCCTAATTAATAATTTGCAAAACCAGATGCAGACGCAAATGGTATCACTACTTACTTGAGGGACTATTGTTCTCTTCATTATTATCCTTTTATCATCCAAATTAGAGAAAAAAGGATCACAAACGAGCTTTTTCTTCCATTGTCCTAACCTGACTAATCAGGATACTGTAGAGCATGACCGTGGTTTTTAGAGGCTCGGTTTAAAGCCAGACTTTTTCAGCTCACTGCTGCAAATGCTTATGCATGTCCTTAACTCTAACAGGAACAATCCCCCCTTTCAAAAGCAATGCCCAAGCCAGGGAGGCAAGCACACACGTAAATGTGCATCACGCCTTCATTAGAGAATTGAGTCACTTATGCGGAACAATGCGTTTTATGTATCTTTGGATTTATCTGGCATGAAAAACGTATTTGTCACTTTACACAATACTCAGGAAGTCACACTTTCACTGAGATGCATCGATCCTTTCAAAGAAAAATGTAAATATGTCCAAGAATGCAGGTATTTTTCTACAACAGGCTGTCTTTTGGATGCCAAAGTAGTTATAACTGTTATATTGCCTCCTACCAAGTGGAAGATTTAAAAGTGCACCTTCATATCCATGTAAGAGTAGCAGCAACTAGCAAAATTAATTTTAAAATGTGAATTCTTTTTAAATGTGGGTTACAGTGTCTTTTAATTATGAAGCAGTAAAACGTTTATTACAATACTGTGAGTGCACGGGTTTGTTGAATACTGTGCTTTACTGTGTGCTGTGAAAGAACTCTGAGTACTTCTGGACAGCCCTCAATTCATCAGTTCCCGGTTTTGCACATCACCAGGGCCCAGCTGGCATGTTGTGCCACATCATCCATCCGTGGGGCTTCCATATGTGGGTTCCCTTATTCCTTATAAATCCAAGCGTGTGCTCTGTTCTCCTGCCAAAGCCATGCAGCAGCGAACTTTTGTGGATGCTCTAAACACTGCATTTACTCTTTCTGCACCAGCAGCTGTTGAAGGGCTCCAGATAATGAAACTGAAGGCAAGCAGCTACAGTATTGTCATAGGAAGATCATTTTTTCCATGCAAAGTCTGGCAGTAGAGAGGACACGAAAACTGATTGCAATAACTAAGACTTCACACAGGAGATGCTGGTGGATTCTGATTTGATTATTCTGATTGCTCAGTTTTGCAAATGTACAGATAACAGAAGTGTATTGTCATGCAGAGCTATGGATATTATTTTAAAAAGAAATGCATACTGCATGAGCTCACAGGAATGTTTATAATTCGGAATGTGTGATCTATTTCTGTTCCTGAACACTGGGTAGTAACTATTCCAGGCTCAGGGCTTTTCCACTTACTATATTTAGAATTTCGCAGCCACTAAACTCTGAATCACATCTTTCTTCCTCCATGGTTCTCCTGATTAGAACCAGTTCTGAACTGGAAGTTTATCACAACGTTTTTCCTGAGCTGCTGTCCATATTGTGAATCCTCACTGAAGCTCCCTGCAGTTCTACCGAGGAACACTGACAAATGTACATTAGCCAGCTGACTGAATGTTACATGAGGATTCCTGGCTCCGAAAGAGGCAGCTACAATGTGAGTTGAAAAATCCGTTCATTCATTCACTCCTTCCCAGCAGCATTCCTTGGCCTGGAGCCAGATCCCATTTGACGTCATGGCTCTAACCAGGAACATAATGTGCTGGCACCGCGACAGAAGTTTTACTATGGAAAAAAACAGCAACAAGTAGAAACTTATCGCAGTGCCTGGGAAGAGGGAGTTAAGGGAACGAGGCAAATCAGCAGAAAATGAAATTAACTACGTCAGGTCCAATATTTTGCTTTTGCTTTCCTGCACAGCACCTTCTTAAGTTACTACTCCAAAGTGCTGCTCTTAACACAGAGAGCACACAGCAAAAAGATATCCTAAAATACTTAATACTTTCCATTCTACTCTTTGCAGCAAAGTACTACAGAAGATCTGTTCCTTCTGGCTTTTTTATTTTAAATTATTTGAAACAAGTTAATCCAAAGATTTTTATTTTTTTTTTGGTCTGCAATAGACAACTTTGTATAAAAAAAATCTGTTCTGTTTATTTGAGTTAAATATTAAACAGGTCTTTAAGTAGAGACTCTGCAGTTTTCGTAGACAAAACTAGAAAGTGGTTTAGAGACAGAAAAACAATCTTGTAAGTCTCTTCATAACCACAGTTAAGGTGCTGGGTAAAAAACAAAGACCAAAAGTTTCCAAACTAACTACTAAGCACGGAAATAAAATAACAAGAAACAAATAGAAAAAAGACTAGGAAAAATTTGAATAGCAATAACAAATGTGTGCTACTGACACGAATGTAGAATGCCAGACTGACAACCACCAAACTGGAAGGGTTTCCATGCATGGCTCTCTTGGATTTGAGGGTCTGCTGAGAGCTTTCAGAGCCTTCCTCAGAATTAGGCAGAATGGATAATTAGCTGGGCAGTCCCAAATTCTGCCGAGCTGCTACAGTGGATCTGGGCCCTTCATGACTATTTTAGTAGCACCAAAGTCTTAATTCCAAGATTTTTTGAAGAGTTCCGTCACTGATACCCCCAGTTGCAGCATTCCAGCCATTGACTTGTAGAAGTTTATAGGAGAAATTTCCTGAACCATCTATGAATCTTCTGGTAGTCTACCACGGAATTAATTTTGGAAAAAAATGTATATGCCAGGTATTTAAAATTTAATCCTCCAGAAAATCTCTGGAAGATGTCCATCACCTTCCTGTTTGCTGGAGTTTGTGGGCTCTTCACAGAAAATGCTGAGTTTCAATGGCACTGGAATTTGAGGCTGCTCAGCCAGTGCCAGCAGACAGCTCTGGGTATTTCAGTGCCTCTCCCAGGACTCTGCTCCTCTTCACTTCAGGCAGGAAGGGATCTTGGGAAACGAGCTGTGCACTTCCTTCCATGGTGTGATGCTAAACTCGAATTATGACTATCTCATGTGCATTCCAGAAGCCAATTTCACCAACTCCTTTTGGTCCAGGTCATGACCATCACACTGACAGCATCAGTAAGCGGAGTGCCCAAATCCCTTTTCAGCTGAATATACCCAGTCATTAGGGACATATGAAGTGGAAAAGTTCACAAACATTGTGTTTCATCGAAATCTGGAACTACTTAAGCTGAAATGAGACAAATCGGGACAATAGCATACCCACTCTGCATGGAAAAAATGCCCTGCCCCAAGCACACATATCTGTTCTGTGGAGAGTTTCAACTGGGGTGCCAGTGTCCAATAAATCTCTCATAACTTACTTATCTCATTATCCATGCAACCTGCTGACCAGCAGTAGCACTAGAGGCTTGTTTAATAATGACAACTGATCAAACTGAGTACTGCTGAAATGCCATCCTGCCTGGCCACGGGACAGTGTCTGTAGTGAGCTACAAGTTACACCTACCCACATCTATACATGGATTAATTAATAAGTGAATTTTTCTCAAGTCACATTATCACTAAAAAATAGTTCTGGCTTCAGAAACGTTAGTTTCAGTTAAAACCCTGCCATGGAGAAATATTTCCTATCAATTTCACAGTATTTCATAATAACTAAATTAAAAGTCACTTTGGTTTTCTAATCTCATAACATTTAAACCATAATTGTAAGATTATTTCCCCATCCCCTTTGCTTATTGAGTGCTCTTAGTTTGAGCAATAAAGAATATTTTCAAAGTAGCCACAGATTCAGCTCTTAATTTGTAATAGATACTCTGCTAGCTTCACATCTCACTGAGCCATTTCTCTTTGACCAAAGCTTCATTACTGAGCATTTACCACTCTTTGGTCAACAGCAGCTGCCCTCAGGCTGACATATCCATCCTTCTCTGGTGCCTGGCTTGGCATTAATATAAGCTGCTTCACAAGAGGAAAAAAAAATTTAAAAACAATATTCACAATTATTCAATTCAACTTTTTCCACACTTTTGAGCTCTAATGTAAAAGTTTGATGTCACCTCAGCTGGATTTTGCCTGCCAACAGTTTGGATTTTCTCTAATCCCTAAAAAACTGCCCTATTGCAAAAACAATTGGTTGGATGCTGCTTGTGAAATCATGAATTTGACAAGTTCTAGGATATTTTGAATAACTTATTGAACGGATTTCCTCTTGTTCATTATTTACTTGGGATCCATGGCTTATGTGCAGAATGTGCAGAGCTAAACACAAACAAGCCCCAAGTGCCCTGTTGTCCCCACAGACATTTTGGGGCTGGCTGCAATGTACCCCAGGCAGGGACACAGAATCCCAGGGGGGATTCTTTAGGTGGGACGTGCCCCAGCACTGCTCATCTGGGCAACACATGCAGGGCCAGCAGGACACACACATCCCAAAAGGAAGAGTGAAACCAAGCTGCACAGAAGGCTGTGCAAAGGCTAAGAGCCATTGTGTTTAACTGCTGGTGAAACCACTGAAGGCTGGACAGGAATAAATCTCTGAGAAAAATCCTGCAGAATCAAAATTTAGCTGCGTTCCACACTGGAACAAACTGAAGAGCCTCCAAATGTTTTCCAAGAGGACAACCTGAGCACACAACCCTTGTAACAGGCAGATCTCCAACAGCCAAGGCTGCAAGGCTCCTCTCTGAGACACAGCACACACAAGGCAAGAGCCTGCTGGGGCTGCCAGCACTGACCACCGGACCTCTCCATTCCCAGACTTCCTCACATTCTCTTACTTTGGTTACAAATTCCATCTGAAGCTCACAAGTTTTTTGTAAAAAGTACATGCCCACAAGTGCTTTCTCTTCTAACAAAACAGCACTTTTAGACAGAAAACAGCATTTTTAGACAAAGGATGTTTTGCTGAAACATTCTCAACCAGTACTCAATCCCTGCCCTTCCCAGCTTGGTTATGTATTTCTGTTTCTGAGAAGGAAACTAAACCTTGAAGCCCAGACTTTTGTGATTCACTGAAATGCTGCATGGTGGGATGGATTTCATAGCTGCTGCTTTGCTGGAAACCAGTGCCATTTGCTGTGAGGACACCGCCTTTTCCTGCACTTCAAACTACGCTCTGGCAGCAGAGATTTTTCACCTCATAAAACAAGATATTCTAATTGAAAGCATTGAAAATGTTTTGCTGCAGCAGAAATGAAGTCCCTTGATCCATCTTAAAAGTTTCTTGTGAAAAGAAAAACAACAAAAAAAAAGCTAAAATTATCCTGAAACCAACTGTAAAATAGTATAGAAATTATCCTGTTGGGAACAGATCCTAAGGATAAAGGTGGTTTCTGGTTTTTTTTAAGGACCTTAGTCCTTAAAATACATATTAGTTTTGGTTGCCATGCAGATCTGCTCCCTGAGAGGTCACTGTGACCCATTCATATTGATCTACCTGCAGATAGGAGAGAAATGTTGGTATTTTGTAAGTGTTCCACGCTTTCACAGAACACATTTTTCATAGGAACCAGAATAAATTGGTTCGGTTAAATTTTCCCCTATTTTATCAGTTAGAAAAGAGAGATTCATTTCTGCTGGAAGGGTTTTCTTCATAAAGAAAAGCTTGTGATGTAATTCTTTATCAAGAGCACTCAGAGATGATCCACATGTGGTAAGTCTCATGCCACAGACAGAGAAAATAACTGATTTTTAAAGACAATAAACAGGCACAATAACTCTTGGAGCTTCCTGTGGAGTAGAGCAGCTCTGAGAACCAGCAGTGACAGGTCACTAAGGAACACAAGCCCCTATATTCAGTAAATAAGGTATTAATAGGCTGAAAGAGAAATTACAGGTGAGACAGAACCATTTCCATTTCCATGCAGGGTTAAGGGAGCTTGGTGCTCGGGCTGAGAACCCCTGATCCAGGTGGGAGGGGGGGCACAGAGCAGGAAACCAACCTCAGTCATCACCCAGAGCTGGATGGCAGCAACATCCAGGTACCTCTGCTCAGCTGACAAACGGGGAAAGTTCACTAAATGTTCCCGAAATACCAAGGATTTTGTTGAGTCTGGACCAGCACAACAGTGCACACTGTGAGGGGGTTTAGTTGGGGGTTTTTTTGGGGATTGTTTTTTTAGTATTTGAAAATAATTGAGACACGGACCTGAAGACTGTTTTATAGATTTCAGAAGGCATTTTTCAGGCAGTGTAGAATCCGGTCAGTGGCATGGAGTACTGACACTCTAATTTATCCTGACAATTGTTTCACCCACCTGGCAGGTCAGAGAGAACAGCAGCCCCTGGACACAGGCCAGCAGCTCTCCACCACCACAATCAGGGATTGCACAATTTCATTGTCATTTCAGAAAACAGGGGATACTTGCAAGGGGACTTCAAAGAATCCATGTAGGTTAAATCATTCCCTTCTCAACCCCACCACCCTGCCCATTCTCCACCCCAACGCCTCCTCCTGCACATGCACAACTTCTCCTTTCTCTTTATTTTTTGTTTTAAACAGTCTAAGCAAAAATTGACTTTGGCTGCTTTTCCTGAACTCTGAAGTGTTTGAGCAGATAAGAGTCAGGCAACACATTAGAAGAAAGTTTCATAGGTCCCTCTTCTCCTGGCAGGTGGTCACCAAGGCCAGCCAAGCACTGAGGTTTCTTTGCCCTGCAGCAGGATTTTTCTGTCTCATTTACTTCTCAAACTGGGCCAGAATTGAAATTTTTACTGTATCTCACTTGGAAAAAATGTTTCAGGTGAAAGATACTTGTTTATATACAGTGCTGGGGAAATACAATGTGTAAATCTCCCTACTGTCATCCCAAATGTGGTGCTAGTTTCTCAAGCAGTTTTATTGAGCCCCTTGGACTGAGCAAAAAGGAGTTGATCTGAGCTCCTCTTCCTTGATGGGAAATACATGAAGAGTGATAAAACTCTCACACTGTAAAAGTACTGGGATGTGCCTCCAGAAACAACTGCTCTTTAGAGGACAACATGAAAATAGTCACACTTGTTTCACAGAAATGCTGGTTAAAATTACAAACTTTTCTTTTCCTATCACTATTTTTTCCACTTAGAGGCTTACCTGAAACAAGAAGGCTTTTGTTCTCCTCCTAGATAAAAACAAATGCAGGCTGTTCTTTCCACAGAAGGCATCTGCTGTCACGACAGTCTTACTTGTGGCTGGCATGGATTTTGCCACAACAGTGAGCTGTGCTCAGTATTGTTTATCTGTGCTTGTTAGGGCCATTACAAAGTGTGTGCACTTGCATATGCAAGCAGCTTAAATATTATTATTATTAATAATAATAATAATCATATCATAGAACAAAAACTACTATGGATCACTGAAATTGTGGATTTAGCTGTGGTATCTCAGGATGGAGTCTCCAGTGGTAATACCAGCTTATGGTACTAATACTCATCTTCTGTTCTCTTCCTGCCCCAGAATTGATGTGTTCTGTTGTTCTAGAACAATTGTTCATGTGCCACGTGGTTCACTGGAGACCTGATCTTGCTTAAAACCAATCCAGAAGAAAACTCTTATATTTATTTTTGTGAGGTGTGTTTTTTGGTGATGGTGGTTGGGTTTTTGGGGGGTTTTTGGTTAATTATGAAGTAGCTGTGTTCCCAACTCCATTTCCAAGTGCAGCTGCATAAGCAGTGGGCTGGCACAAGTGCAGGGGTGGGATGCCACAGAAACCAGCAGCAGGTGGCAAAGGAGCTGAGGCTCACTCAGTGGTGCTGCCACACACTTTGCCTTGAGACACACAGCCTCAAGTTCGTGTATATATAATTCACTCTGCTCCAAAATAAGGGTGCTGGCAGCAAGAGACTCAGGACACACTGCAAAACCCTCTGGGAAACCCAGGTAAATTGGCAACTGGCTTGCTTGCACTGCCTGCCATGCTGGGGTCACAGCAACACCAAGGACAGAACTGTCTCAATAGGAAACTAATGCTGGATCAATAACTCCCATTTAATTAATGCCTACTTGCATATGTAAAACCATCAGTCACAACTCTGAATGAAATGCTGACACTCCCTTGAACAGCTGTGTCTTCAGCATGAGGGGAAAAATATTTATGTTTGGCAGACTAGAGAACTGCAGACTTCAGCACTCACCATCCTGCAGTCCTGGGAAGCAAAGGAGAAGGGGATTCCAACCCAGGTATGCCGTGTCTGCTGTAAGGAAAAAGGATCACTGAAGGAAAGGGTTGCTGAAAACATTCTCTCATTAGTCTAAAACACTGCATAAAGCATAACACAGTGGGATAAAATACCTTACAATCATAAACACCCCCCAGTTTTTCTGACACTAGAGAGTACACCATACCTGAGCCTCGTGTGACAGAATCAACTGTATTTGGAAATCCTTATTTGTAAAACTAAGCAAGCTGACCAGATTTCAACCTCCTAAAATCTAATTCTGTGAAACTAAAGCCAGTTCTGCAAGTGTAATTTTACTTTATTGTCACATTAGCTATAAAAAAACCTCTTCCTATTAGTTGCTGCTTGACTTCAAATTTCTATGCACAAGTAAAATCCCAGCTATGATTACCATGAGCAAGAAGGACTGGAGTGCCATCCAATGGTGAGACAGTCATTAACAGCTTTGATTAAAGATTTCTGCCTCTGCCTGCTCCTGCAGGATATGAAACAGGATATGAAATCCTGCAGGATTTTTACCCTGCAAACCCATGAAGGCTCTAATAGATCCAAACGGGCAGAAGGTGCCCAGGCACACACACACACAAAGTTATTCTTTTTCTCCTTTAACAGAGGCAGCAAGCAGAGTTTGTGCTATCCTAGTCTTGCTTACAGCATTCAGGTCATCCCATCCCATCCCATCCCATCCCATCCCATCCCATCCCTGCTGTTTCCCAAAGCTGAAGGACAAGGCTGACAGCTGACAGAGCAGCAATTCCCGAGGGGTCACATATCCTGCCATTCCACACACTATTTGTGTATTTACAACTTTCTCCATCAAGTTGCTTTGAACTATGGAGGGTGAAGAGGCTGTGCAATGTAGGATTGAGTTTGGACAAGCACCTGCCTTTTTAATGAAGTGGAAATAAGTAACACGAGCCAACCCCTTCCCTTGGATTCCCTTTGCCTTTTCAAGTACCAGGTTCTAATGGACAATTTGAAAATTAAAAACTCTGAGTCAGACTATACGGGGATGAAAAAGGTTGGAATTATTTTGGGAAGGGACTGCCTTTGTCTGTGTAAAGTGCAAGAAGGGCTGTGTCCTGAGACCACAGAACATTTTCATTTACCTAATCCTCCGTTATTATAAGGATCTAAGTCCCCAGTAATACTTTTAATCTCTTCTGTGTTTTTTTTTCCTGCAATGCTTTGCAGATTTTGCAACTTTTAGTATTTTGTAAGGTAGATCATAAATTTCATACAGGCTGTTAGGAAATGTTTTGCTGCTCTGCATTTGTGTGGAGGCACATTTTGAGAACTAAATATCTATTACAGGGTTGAACATGTTTGTAGAGCATAGATGTCTGATCCAAGTGGCCCTTTTCAGCCCATATTCTTGACTGGAATATGTTTAAGACCTTCAACTCTACTGGGACAGGTGTCCAAAACTGTGGAGCCTGTGGAGTCCAATTCAGCATTGGGGTAAACAGGTATTGCCCCCTCTGGCTCCAGATGAAGTTATAAATCCAGAGATTAATTCACCCTTTTCCCATTGTAAACCAGGACTTGAAAAGTCACGAAAACAGATCTTGTAATGATTCCAATCCAGACATTCGTATTACCTTTCCTATTCTATCCCAATCATCACTAAGCTGTATTGTAAGATTTTTTTTTTTTTTTTTTATTTGTACTGCTTCCTTTTAAGAAGGAAATAGTTCAGAACTACCTGAAAAAATCTTATCAAACAAGCCAAACTACATCAGGGCCAATTTTCCCTGCAGAAGCATTTTAGACTGAAACATTCTGCCAGCGGAAAAGTACATTTTCACAAGGAGGAGTGGAGAGAAGCGGTGTAAAAGGCGTTTCCCTGCCCGCACGCACCTGCCCGCAGCTGCTGCCGAGGGGGGCGCGGATGGCGAGCGGGGTCCCGTCCGTCCCGTCCCGTCCGTCCCGTCCGTCCCGCAGCACCGGCGATGGAGCAGTGACACCAAGCGGCTCCGGACAACGCTGCCGACATTTCCGCTGCCACGGGCGATGTCCTGCCGGGGCCGCTCCGCCGAGCTCCTCTGGGGCCGGGAACAATGGCCCGTGAGGGGAGAGGGACCCCCAGCCCTCCCTCACTGACCTGAGGGACCCCCAGCCCTCCCTCACTGACCTGAGGGACNCCTGAGGGACCCCCAACCCTCCCTCACCTGAGGGACCCCCAGCCCTCCCTCACCTGAGGGACCCCCAGCCCTCCCTCACCCACCTGAGGGACCCCCAACCCTCCCTCACCTGAGGGACCCCCAGCCCTCCCTCACCTGAGGGACCCCCAGCCCTCCCTCACCCACCTGAGGGACCCCCAACCCTCCCTCACCTGAGGGACCCCCAGCCCTCCCTCACCTGAGGGACCCCCAGCCCTCCCTCACCCACCTGAGGGACCCCCAACCCTCCCTCACCTGAGGGACCCCCAGCCCTCCCTCACCTGAGGGACCCCCAGCCCTCCCTCACCCACCTGAGGGACCCCCAACCCTCCCTCACCTGAGGGACCCCCAGCCCTCCCTCACCTGAGGGACCCCCAGCCCTCCCTCACCCACCTGAGGGACCCCCAACCCTCCCTCACCTGAGGGACCCCCAGCCCTCCCTCACCTGAGGGACCCCCAGCCCTCCCTCACCCACCTGAGGGACCCCCAACCCTCCCTCACCTGAGGGACCCCCAGCCCTCCCTCACCTGAGGGACCCCCAGCCCTCCCTCACCCACCTGAGGGACCCCCAACCCTCCCTCACCTGAGGGACCCCCAGCCCTCCCTCACAGGGAGGATTCCCCTCAGCCGCAGACGAAGTTTTTATGCTGAGGGTATCCACAGGGCTGGGAAGGGGCTGGAGCCCCAGGAGGGGCTGGGGGAGCTGGGAAAGGGGCTCAGCCTGGAGCAAAGGAGGCTCAGGGGGCCCTGCTGGCTCTGCACAGCTCCTGCCAGGAGGGGCAGCCAGGGGGGAAAAAGGGCTCTGCTCCCAGGGAACAGGGACAGGAGCAGAGGGAACGGCCTCAGGCTGGGCCAGGGGAGGCTCAGCTTGGACAGCAGCAGGAATTTCCCCATGGAAAGGGAGCTCAGGCTTTGGAACTGCCCAGGGAGTGCCCATCCCTGGAGGTGCCCAAGGCAGGCCTGGCAGTGGCACTCAGGGCTCTGCAATGGGGACAAGGTGAGAATTGGCCCAATCTTACACTCGATGGGCTTGGGGGTCTTTTCCAACCCAAATGATGCTGTGATTCTATGACGTGACATAAACTGGTATCTGACTGCATATTGTGAGGGTCTCAGTTTTCTAGGTCTGGTAAAGCCAGAATTCTGTAGCACAGGCACCAATTTGCTGTGCTTTGCCAAAATGAGAGTCACAGTGTGTGTCACTGATGCAAATTGCTTCTTACTTCTTTTTTATAGGCTTTATATATATATATATAGGTAAAAGCAAATATTCATCATATAGTCTACCCCCTCATAAACTTCCAGTTATTTAGTAAAATCATTAATTGAACCAGACTGACACATTTAAAATGATACTCATCACACATTGCCACTGTGATGAACAGAGATTTATGAAGAAATACAAAATACACTGATTTTCTAGGTTCCTGTGTGAAATCTTCAGCTGAGTATCAATTCGTTCTGTGCAATATGACTTTTTGTCATTCAAGGCAATTATTTCTGTGACAACAGTACACAGTGAGCACAATGTATTGCTGATGAACCAGTGACTGAAGAACTCGTACTGGTTTTATCTATCACGTCCATTCAGGTGCCATAAGCACAAAGACTGTGTGCTGTTTTCCCTTCTGAGATGCAGCAGTTCAGTTCCATTTAGCTGTAGCATACAAGCTCTGGCCTCTTCTAGGCAGGGTTTATGCCTGCATGGAAAATGGCTATCCACAGGAACTGCTCTTTGGTGATGTGAGAAAGATCCATCTCTGGTAAGGAATTACTGGGACACAGCAAGAATCCCTACACACATTCATGGTTTGTGACCCGAAAATGACAGGGAAAGTAGCGAAGTGGCCACATGATTGCTGTGTGTGATGTCTGGGAGCCCTCGGCTCGTATGTCTGACTGGTCCTCTCTTCTCAGGGAGCATCCAAAGAAGCCACTCTCAAACAGGCTGGCATTCTGGGCTGAACATGGAAAGGGAGCCTTGTCCAAGGACTGCATGGTAGAATGATTAAGAAAAGCAATGGAAAAGCTTCCACGGGCAGGACAACTGATTTCAGCAACAGTGATACACCTGGCCTGTCAGTGTCCTCCACGGTGTTCAATCCGTGCTGTGCTTAGGGTATTTAGAATTGAATTCATTCACAAAAAATGCCAACCCTACAAAGCCACTTTTACCACCTTATTTTGGGTCATCATTCCTGCTGCAGAGCCACCAGGTTTGCACCAGCCTTCAGTAAGAGTGTGCTCCAAAAGCCTGGGAAACAGCCATGGAACAAAGAGAAGCTGCCTGACATAAGGAGTAAAATTCCTCGCTTTGGAACCAAATTATGCTCTAGCATTGGGATTATGCTCGAGTACTCAGGATAACTGTGTCCATATGGTTGGAACACCTGGATTTCAGATTCAGGAATAAGGATGCTGGCTCTCTGAGATGTGTAGGCTACAACTCCATCTGGAAACGAATGGCCTTATGAAAAAGGTGGGGCAGACTGACACCTTTGCCTCCAGGGACAGGATTGTAGCACCTGGATAGCAATGGCCGTTTCAGAGCAGGAATCCAAGCGCCAAGGACAGACGATCAAATGCCACCCAGAGCTTGTTGCATTCCTTCAGATCAAAGCGCATGGGCCAACTGACACAAAAACATTTCATTCTGCAGACTAAGAGCGAAAAATCTCTCCATCTTCTGCCTGCAAGACCGAATGTCTTCCCCATCTCCAAGTGAGCACACGGACACTCATCCAAGCACTCCGCACCACCAGACCAGGCACTGCCACCACGCCGCCCGTTCCCTTCCAGCCCTTCCTCTGCAGCCAAATGCCCGTAGAAGAATTTAAAGACTTCAGTCCCTCGTGCCTCAGACGAAGCGCTTCAGCACATGACCGGAGCCCTTCCTCGCGGCTCAGGCCCCAGGAGAGGCCAGCCCGGGGGGAGAATGGCTCCGCTCTGCCGCGTCCTCGCCGCCGCCCGCAGCCTGCGGCCGCTGGGCCGGGCCGGGCCCGCAGTACCGGGGGCTGGGGCTGGGCCGGGGGCGC
>VZRZ01000895.1:131168-162621 GCA_013398175.1 Climacteris rufus | reverse complement strand
CCCGGCCGTGCGGGAGCCGCGGGCGGAGCGGGGTCGGGGCCGCGGGGCAGCCCCGCTCGGCGCTGCCCGCCTGGGAGGAGCGGCCTCGGTCACATCCCGGGCTCCGCTGCGAGCCCGGCGTGCAGAGCAGCCCTGGGCAGCCCGGGAGAGCTGCCCCTCCCGCACCGCGGGCCGCGGAGTCCAGCGCGTTTGTCTTTGGCTTTCGACAGCAAAGCTGCGATGGGGGCATCGGAGGCACCCAGCTTTTCAGTCCCCTCAGTCACAGAACAGAGCCTGAAACAGCGTGTTAGTAATGCTTGTGCAGTTAGCTGGTGCTGCCTTTTTGTTGTGCCGTTTACTGCATTTAGATTTCTTTTGGTGATATTTGAAACAACTGTGTGGCAAACGTGAATGCTTGCACTAGTGTTTGCCTACTGGGTCCAGCCTCGCATATAAGCTACAGAAATTAGTGGTTTTATCTTTAAAAGTTCTTCACGCGTTTATCTGAAATGAAGTTCAGGAGAAGCTGAAATACATGAATGGGCGGATGCGTTCAGTCAGATCAGGCAGCGTTGCTGTAACATCCATTTGAATGCTTAAGCTGGTATATTGCATAAATGAATGCCTTGAAGTTCCTATTTGCAACATAGATGTTGAGCTTTGCTTGCTTTCAGTAGGAATTTCTCTAGCAATAGACGTTTGAAAGGAGCGAAGTTGTACGAAAGTGAAATAAATGGTCTCCAGCTTCAGAATGGCAGCAGGCAAGTTTTAACAGTAATGGCTTGCAGGATGACCATCTTCAGTTGTCTGGCATTTAGAGAATAAGCATGAAATGTTGAGCACGCTTTTCAGAAGGTCCATTTTCTACCTCTGCTTCCCTGCAGAGTGTCAGTGCTTGCTGACTGTATCAGTTGAAAGTCATGTGGATATATGACGTTATGTTTTTGCTGAACTGTTCTGGGCGATTTGGTATGTTGCAGGCTTAGTGCTCAGGAAATGATTATGAGAAATAGAGCTTTGTAATGGAAAGGGTATCTTTCTACAGGTACAATTTAATTACAGAGCAAAATATCGAAGGAGAATGAGGGAATGGCCCATTTTCAATGAGGGATCAGCATTCAGTGATATTTTTGTTCTGTTCTCTTTGAATGATATGACTCAGTAGCCTGCTCAGACTGTGGCACAGCATGAGCTTTGATTGAGGACTAAAATTCAATTAAAAAAAGGACTAAAGTGATTCTTTGATTTGCATCCAACTATTGACAAGCACAGGGGGTGGGTTTTTTACTTGGTTTTTTTCCTTCTCAGGATTGATTAGTAAATATGTGCATCTGTGTCATGAAATTCAGTTTCTCAACTGCATCCTGCTTTTAAAGAAGCTGTTGAAAATGGCATCTTGGCAGGTCATGTACATCTGAAAGAACAACGTGCTTCTCTGTAATCTGTGCTTTTGGTGTCTGAGCTGTGGCATTAACAAAGCAGTTTTCCTGCAATACCAGTTTTTGCTTGAAGAATGCAGTAAGTAGAATAATGTATGTTATTGGTGCAGAAAAAAGTCTTCCCCCAGGGTAATTGGACCACAGGCCTCCAGTATCTGGGGGTGATGCCTGTGCTGCTAAAACCCAGAAGTGCTGACCAGTATTCCAAGTGAAGCACGCTGCAGTTTGCTGGCAGTCACTTCTCTTGTTCCTTGTCTCAGTCTGTTACCTAGAGAGACAGAACTGCCCAGCATCTCCGGGAGGAATTAATTAGCAGTGTGCAAGGAGCTGAAGCTAATTGGAGGTAATTGGCTGCAGGGAGACTTGTGTGGGTGCCACATGACTTGGGAGGGTTAAAACTGTCCGTGCCTCTTTCCCTTGGATGAGCGGAAGCTGTGTTCAGCTGTGATAATTGTGAAAGAATAGAATTTACATTACTTTCTTTTTTAGATTACTTTCTTTTTTTCAGTGTAAGTAATCACAGGATGGGGACACAAACATTTCAAACTGAAGACTTGTGTAGGTGATTTTGTGACGGTCATGTCTTGGGCACTGCACATGTAGTGGAGCCATTCTCTGTAGAGCTGGTCAGAACAGGGTGAACAGTGATGAAGTTCTTTGTGTTTTGTTGGTTTGGGGTTTTTCTCAATGTTTGTTTGTTTTTTAATGCCTTTTTCTGTCCCTTACTTTCCTCTAGATTTACTTGCTACAAGAATTATGAGCCCTGAGATCCTTTGGCGGTTGTTCAGGGGCACAAGTGCTAAAAAGAACTGCTAAGGTTCTGGCTGTTGCTTGTATTTTAGAGAAAAGTAAGCATAAGAAAGGCACATTCAAATTAAAATCCTCTTCCATAAAACAGTGATTAAATGTGAGCTTTGCCATGTGCTAACTGTGGTAAAGGTGTGCAACAGAAAAATGCTTAAGGGTAAGTGAATGATGTGCACCCTGCATAAATATCATGAGAAGTATCTATTGGAATGAAAAGCATTCACTCTGGAGAAGTCACAACAAAAAAACCATACCCCAAAGCTAAGGAAAGCACAGCTGAGGCTTTTAGAGCAGGGAAGAAAAGTAGATATTTGTCCAGAATATCAAAGCAACACTGGGTTTCCATTTGCTCACAGTGAATACAATACCAGATTTTCATAGTGAATGTATATGCAGAAGTCTTTCAGAATTTTGGAAGATATTTTCATTTCTAGCTTCTTACACAGAGTGATAGAACGAGATACTATCTTAAAAACACCACCCTCAAATACAGGTGGAGTGGCTTCTGTGTTTATATAAACTAGATATGTTGACTTTAGTGTGTTGGCCAACGATATTAACTTTGATGTGCTTATCAGGCACAGTAAAAATACCTCTGCATTATGTCCTGAGGTACCATTCACCTGGGGATTCCATTCACTGGGGACAGAGGCAGAGCTGGTGTTTGGGCACAGCTCATGCAGAGCTTTCCATGTGAAGGTAGCAAAATGGAACTACAGTGTGCACTCTTTTCTAGTATTTCTAGTTAGTGGAATATAAAATAAGAAAGAACTGGATATAGTCTAGATTTTCAAGTGCCTTTGGGAGTGAGCATCCTGAAAACAGAACAAACTAAGCTCTGGAAAGCTGAAGTGTAGAGTTGGGTTTGAGGCCTGGAAGAGACACAGAATGGTTCTCCATTCCTTTATTAATTTTTAAGTGTATTTTAAACAAACATTAATGTGAATGTTAGTTTTCCCAAACCTCTCTAAGCTAAACTAAAATACTGCAAATTAAGAAGATGAATAAACTTTACTCAGATTATGGGAGGAAGATAGAAAGATACCGCTCTCAAGAGAGAAAAAGCATGGAAAGTTTTTTAGGTATTCACTGTCTCTGGGAAAATATTTGCAGAGTATGTGGATGGATTTGGATGTTGGAAGTAAACTGTGAAATGGTTGACCCTGAAGACTTGTACAGTGTGGTTGTGTTGTGTATTTCAAGTCAATGAACAGGAAGCTCTACAAGTGTTTGGGTTTGCAGGCGGCAGAGCAGGCGCTGGCTGCTGCAACCTGGCAGCCTGGCTTGCTCCTGTGCTGGGTGCTGAGCAGCACACACAGTGTGGCATGGGCATGACTTGTTAGAAATGCATCTTGGGGCTTCATTCTGCCAGTTCTGGCTGCTGCAAAGTGCAGGTCTCTGCATGCAGTGCCTTGCCACTGCTTAATTCGTGCTCTGTTGATTCATCCCAGGCTTAGTGTAATTGGCTCTGGTTATGGAAAGCTGGTTTGGAACTCAGAGTTGCAGGGAGTCTCTCTTTTCCTTCAATAAGCCAAAGATAGTCCATGTTTTCCAGTGGTTATGGTTATGGAAAGCTGGTTTAGAGCTCAGAGTTGCAAGGAGTCTCTTTTCCTTCAATAAGCCAAAGATATTCCATGTTTTCCAGTGGTTATGGTTATGGAAAGCTGGTTTAGAGCTCAGAGTTGCAGGGAGTCTTTCTTTTCCTTCAATAAGCTAAAGATATTCCATGTTTTCCAGTGGTTATGGTTAAGGAAAGCTGGTTTGGAACTCAGAGTTGCAGGGAGTCTTTCTTTTCCTTCAATAAGCTAAAGATATTCCATGTTTTCCAGTGGTTATGGTTATGGAAAGCTGGTTTAGAACTCAGAGTTGCAGGGAGTCTCTTTTCCTTCAATAAGCTAAGGATATTCCATGTTTTCTGGTGCTGTACAGCCAGTGCATCCTGACAGATGTGTGGAGGGTTAGTGGTGGAGAAGCACAGTGCCTGTGGCTCACACATCAGTGTCCTCCCCTGAGAGCCAGGGTTGCTGTTCAGTTGCAGAGGATTGTACATTTTGTGCTGTTGGGACTGGTTCAGGGCACTCTGCATTGGCCAGGTCTTACTTCTGGCTTTTTCAGAGCAGGAACAGTTGTGTGTACTGTTGACAGATCTGAGATTGGGGAAGTCCCTTTGAGAACAGAGTTTAAAATCTAAATATTTGAACCCAGGACTTCTGGGATAGCCTTGCTGTAAGTAGAGCATGGGAAAATGGAGCCTGTTGTGGTTATAATTTGCTAAAAATTTAGAAATCATACAATGTGCACACAGTACTCACCTGCTTCTAAGCATATTTGGAAGGTCTTTATGGTGTTGGTGTGTTCTTCCACATGGTAGTTTTTCCTCCTTCTCTGTGTGCTGGAAGCACAGATGTATAGAAGGGAACTGTTAAGGAGAAAGCAGTGTTGGCTACATGCCAAATGATGTTAAATTCAAATAGAAATAGCCCTTGTAAGCAGAGAATAAAATGTGGTAGTGGTAGACCAAATATTTTTCAAACTAAAATAACTTTCCAAATATGCTGGGTAGGTTTGAAATAACAGTTCATCCTATAGTTAACAAAACATTAACATGGAATCTTTTCCTGTAATACTTGCTTCACAAATGGACTTTCTCCAAGGGTTCTCTTTAGCTGAGACTTTGTAAGCTGTGGTTTACACTGAAATATCACTGCTGCTTTCTTGTAAACATGAGAATTAATCAGGTTTTAGATCAGTCTCACTAGCATGACATAATTACCTGTTTGCATTGTGAATTTAGTCTCATTGAATAGGATACTAAGTGATTCCTTAAATTTCAGAATTCGTGTATGATTGAAAGTGGGCATCTTTTCTATAAAAGAACATTTAGGAGTTTACAAAAAAAAAATCTGTAAGAAGAGGTAAAAGCTTGAAGTCATGTCATTGCTTGTGCTCCAGTGAATGTGAGCATTGGGAGGGTTGTTTCAGCCACCAGATAATGCCACTGAATTTGTCTTGCCATAGTCAAACAAACTAGTTTTTCCCTTAGTCTCCCCATTTGCAAAATGAGATTTATATTCAATTAAGTAATAGAGAGCTTTTTCTAGGTTTCATACCTTTTGTAACATGGGGGAAGGAACAAAAAACTTCAGTTTAGTATCAGTATTCTGTGACTAATCATATACTAAGGAGTTTTCTAGTAGGGTTTGGGGGTTGGTGTGTTTGGGGGTTTTTAGGTGCCTGCAAATGAGGCTAATGCAGTGTGACAGGAAGGTCAGCTCCTCTAATGCTTCAGACAATTCAGCATCATAGGAGGATTGTCTCCTGTGACCAGCCTTTCTTCCAATGTTCTTATTCTCTGTTAAAGCAGGGCCCTGTTGTCCAGCATGGAAGGGATAAGTTCCCTGCACAAGGGGAAAGTTTTTCAGAATGTGACTTGAGTGGGAGCTTTATTGACAACAAATTGATAAACATTTGAAAATTGAATTTTGTGCCATAAAACCACAAAATTGGCAAAACAAACAAAAAAACCCCAGTGCCTTAGCTGGAGTGGTTAGAATGCTCCCAAGAATTAAAGTTGACTTAATTCTGTTTATTTCTGTAATACCAGTTTGGAAAAAAGGACAGAATAAAGTGAGACACAGGGCAAGCATCAGAGCCTTGCCTGAGGTTCTGTGTCATCTTCAGATGTGAAATGCTGTCAGTGTTCATTTTACAGAATTACATACACTTAAAACTTTGTTAGTTTGAAAGTATTAGACTAGACTAAAACTGTTAGTCTGGAACAGTCTGCACCTCTGTGAAGTGTGCAGGGCATCAGTGTCAGGGGAAAACAGCTCTGGTGAGAGGTTTTCCTAAAAGAAAGGAGTTTATGAGAGTGTAGGAACTGCTTCTGTGCAGTGTGCGTGATAAACACAAACTGGATCTGCTCTGTGAGCTTGGATGTTTGCAGCACTTACCATTGAGGGGTTTTTGGGTTTTTTTTAGTCATTGGTCAACTTGTTCCATGTTGATTTGCAGAAGAGGTGGTTTTTTTTCCTTTCTGGTGCCAGGAGACGTGCCCTTGCTGGTTTGACTGGGAGAGGCACTTTGATAGAGCATCCAAGTGCCTTTGTGTGTTCACTTGGTAGATGATGTAGTACAAATGCCAACTCATTTTCTACCAAACCCTGTGAATTTAGATGTGCTTTTTCTCTCACCCACGCAGAATGCAGCTAAGATTCAACAGCTTGCCTGTCATATTATACCAAGAAAAACTGGTAAAAGTGATTCTTGGAAATTCATGTGATTCTGCTAATAGTGATAGCTGATCTGCTTTCAGATGGGGTTGGTACTTTCTGCATTTAAGAAAAGAAATTCATGGAACAGCAGTAAAAAATGTATGTCCTTGTTGGGAAGGAAAATGTGCTGGCATAATATGAAACTTAGAAGTGTTTTTAATTCTGTTTTTTTTGCTTATTTTTAATTCTGTAGGTTCACTTTCCATGTGCTTTCATCTTGAACAATACTTTATCTGGAATATGGACTGATAAACACATTGTTTCAATAAATTAGTGGGGTTTGCATTTGTAAATGGTGGAGTAGCACTGATAAAGGGCAACTGCTTGTGGAAGGAACGTGAATCCAGCTTACTTCAGAGATCTGTGGTTTGACTGTTGCAGCTGGAGTCTTTATATTTTTCAATTCAAAATATTTATCATCAATACCAAGTCAAATGTGATTCCTCCCAAGTTGTGTGTGTGCTGTATATTTTTCTCCAGCGATTTTTGTTTTTAGGGGATACTTTGTTCCTGTCTGCTCCTTGTCCTTGTTGGTGTGATAAATTACACTATCCTTTTAGGCAGAATTTTTGGTGTCACTGATGCTGAACATGTGCCTTATTTAGCTGCTGATCTGTTAACCTCTGCAGTGAAAAAATACTTGGATAGTTCCACCTCCTCATTGGGCATGGAATAAATAAAGAAACCCTTTCTGCTACATCCAGCATTAATCCCACGTGACCTCCCTAGATAGGATACTCATACCTGTGTTAAAGGCCAATTTCCATTGTTTGCAACTAAAACCTGATTCCTGATTTGTATATGGAATATCTTGTTCACTCCTGTTAGGATCCAAGCCTGAAGGAGTCCCACAGTTGTCCCAGCTCTTGCTTGTTGTGGGTGCTTTGGGAACCTGTGGCTTCAGGGGCCAGAAATCACCTTCAGCAGCGAGGGTGAAGAGCTCAGTGGTGAAGGTTTGCCTGCTGCACTAACTGTGAAAAGATCATTTCATCAGCTTGGCATTGCTCAGTGCAGTCTTTTTCTTCTCTGTAGAAGATTAAAACAGTTTCTACATCAGTAGAAATAGCAAATAAAGCAACAATCCAGCAAGTTTTGCATTGTGCCAGTCTATGCCATTACAGAAAGAGCTCCATGGAGCAGAGGCTGTGTGGAGCTGGGCAGACCTGGCTGCAGGCAGAGGAACCCTCCCTCTGGCCTGAAAGCTCTCTGTACTCCATGTGCTAAAATAATTGCTTGTTAAAAATGCTACTACACAGTACTATTTTGAACTTGAAGTAGCTATTATATCTGTGATCTGTCAGGTGCTTTTTCTTGTATCTGAAGTTCCCAGAATTTTGTGCTGCTTCTGTCAAGTACTTGATTCATCAAGTACTTGATGCTGAGAGCCATCCTACAAAAGCCACTCTGTTTCTCAGATTCTTTGTATTTGTATGGAACAAGTGTTCTACACATAAAGAGGAACGTTCTCATAACCTTCTTCCCTTGTGCACATTTGAATGAGAATTGCTTATTTGTACCATTTCTGATCCCACAGTAACGGGTTACAGTAGCATAAACAGTGTGACCTTTTAATGTGATGGCAGGAAGCAAAATGTGAAATCTATTTTAAAAATGCATCTTTGACTAAGGAAGAGTATACTTCCTTTTTCTGACAGGGAAAATAACCCATGCTAGTTCAGGAGATCTCAATTCCATTATGCTGTGTGGGGTCTGTTTTTTCCACTGTCTTCTGTACAGTCATGGCAGCTGCTTGAAGTGGGACTAAACCTCTGCCCTCCTTGTGTGGAATTGTATGGCCTTAACATTTGCACAGCCATCAATGACTAAAGATGGGGGCTACAGGAAAAACACAACTCTGACATGAGCAAGAGGTTTTAGTAAGAGGAACTTCTCTTGGAGAGAAGGAAAGGGTGGGTCATTGGAACAAGAACTGGAAAAATACTGCATAGCTTATTAAACAGCTAAAATACATATTGACACGTTTGACAAAATTTCTGATTATTTCCAGAAATGGAAGAAAAATGGGGAGTTTAACCTAGTAAAGGAGGGGAGGGTGGACAGCTACCCAACTCTAGAAAATATTTTCATTTATTTCCTTAAGAGTTTAATGACATTGAAAATCAACACTGTCACTACTTTCTTAAACTTCTGACAATGGAGAGTTTTCACATTACATCACAGTTCTTACCTAGAACTGGTGTCTGCAGGATGTCCTGAACCAGAATCATGTTTCAGCCTGTACATTGTTTTCATTCCCAGTGCTGAGCCCTTCTCAGAATTGGCCTGAAGTGTTTCATGACTGGAGCAGATGTGCCCTGGTGCTGTTTCAAAGCCTCTCCAGAAGGTGTGTGGAGGACAGGCTGTGCTGGGAAGCAGCAAACCCCTTCCTTTGATCCTTGCACGTTGCACAGGAGCCGGGGTGGCACTGGGAACCACGCAGGGTTGGGGTTGCTGGGAGCTTGGGCAGTGCTGGTTGGCAGTGAGCAGCATTACCTGGCTGCCTCGTGAGGGATTTCCCTTTGGAAGCAGGTGCCTGCTGTTCTCAGCAATCCCTGGTGGCTGACACCCCTGCTGGCAGGCACATAAACCATGGGAGTGTGTTGGGAGCAGCAGAGAGGAGCCACTGTGACTTTGGGGACAGGAAAGGTCTGGCCAGCAGAGGTACAGATCCCCAGTGCTCAGCCCTCCTCTGGAGCAGGGCCACTTTTGGGGGTACCCCCAGCTTCTGCAGCCTCTGTTCTGTGTGCACCGGACCTGCCTGGTGTTCATGGAGGTGAAAGATTGGAACAGGAGGTTGAAAATATGTGAAATCTTTCCAGCTGCTAAGTTCCTGGATTTATTAGCCCACACGAGAGCTTTAGTGGAGAGCTCTAATCTTACCAGTCTTTTTAAAGCCTGTCAGGAAGCAGATGGAGCAGAAAGGTTTCATGGAAACTACTGACTTGGGTCTTATTTGTCATTGATTTCATGTTTGTCACCTGTGTAAAGCTGACCATCAGGAGCCTCCACTGGGAGCCAAGCCTGTCAGGCAAGGCTTTGCTTGGTTGCCACACACGATCCAGCGTGCAGGACCCTGCTCTGTGACTGACTGACTGACAGCAGGAAATTCCTTGTTTGCTGCTGTTAACCTACCACACAAAATAAGGATTTGGAGAGGTAAAACTGTTAGGTGCTTGTTGTCTTTTACCTGTAGCTAAATGAGTTAATATTGCTACCCAGTTAGGAGCAGGCACTCAAACATTCATTGCTTTAGTGTAAGAACATCTGCATCTTTTGGGTTTTCTTGTAGCAAGGTTTTTGCTTACAATGTGTTCTGCATATAAAACTGTCTCTCTACATGCAAAATTGTGTCTTGAAATAAGATCATCCTGTCTTCTGGTAAAACTGCTTTGCCCTCAGCTGTGTTCATGTAAGAGAAGCACTTGTGTGTGATTCTGATAGTTGATCACCTTTATTTGTGGATCAGTGCTCAGAAGCCTTTGGTGTAGCTGTCTTTTGGGGGGTGGGCAATGGAAAGGGATGTGAGAGGTGTGAAGGGTTTATTTAAATATGTTTACTGCATGTTATACCGTTTTTTTCTGTAAGTGTTCCAGATCTGTGCTAAGATGCAGATGAGGATTTGGGGTAGACATCAAGTTCTAAGCACGTTCAGTCACAGGTGATGAGTGGCTCGGGCTGGCAGGAAGTGGAACGTGATGAGCAAGAGTCTGGTGGAGCCCGGGCTGGGGTGGGGTCAGTGCAGCGCTGGCTGGGCTGGGAGGAGTGGAGGAAGTCACGGCACTCCTGTGTTTGCAGAGAGGATGCTGCCACTGACAGAGGCAGAAGTTGTTAGGTTGCTTGGCTTTGCTAAATCAATTGGTGTTCTCAGAATGAATTCTTTTAAACTAGCAGGGTGAGTAGATGTATGAACTGTTTATCTCATCTGATCCACAACTTGCTCTCACTCTGCAGTCTGGCTCATTAGCATGGGAGCATTAACCAGCCCTTTGAAGGCCTGGCTTGTCAAGTTTTGCAGTCTTTTTCATGTGCTGGAGTGCAGAGTTCTAATCTGTCCTGCATTAGGATGTCTGCAAACACTTATCTTGATTTTGATGTCCCCGTTTAACACTGACATTTGTTTTTATAGACTCTCAGTTGCTTTCAGATGAGAAGATGTCCTGCACAGCTGGATGTGAAAGCTCTCACTGCAATGAGAGTTAAAGCAACCTCCAGTAACACAGGATTGCTTCTGTCAGTGTCTTAAAGTATTGCTTTGCAACCTGGAGAATTAAAAATGCTGAATACATTCTAGCACCTAAGGTCTGGCTGGCTTGGGGTTAAGGGAGGGGTTGTGTCATTATGCCACTTCTTAGCCTTGTTGGCTGGAGTTAGATTTTCTTACACTCTTACATCTCTGTTGTAAGGATCTAAGGGTTAAGTTTCTCTTTCCAAAAAACATGTTGGCTTTTCTCTCTTATCCTTAGAGCAGTTTAGCACTCAGGAAGTAGTTACATAAACATTGTGCTTTCATGTGCAACTTCTTCTGTTAAATGTTGGTGTAGAACAGAGGTGTCCCCCATCCTGTCCCAGAGCCATGGGGAGGCTGGACAGGCCTTTCTGTGCCCCTCCTTGGCAGAGGATGTGCCTGTGCAGCCCTGCTGTGACACGAAGGCACACAGGGTGGGAAATGGCAGCAGTGCTGGACTTACCACAGCACTGATTTGGGCCATGGACAGTGAGCTGAGCATCTCAGGCTCAGAGTGCTGTAAGGTTTAATATTAACCTAGCTTAGGTTGCTTTCCTAAACACATATTAGACAGTCATGTGAAAAACCAGGAGTATCCTAATTCTGCTTTATCTAACATCTGTTTTCAGCAGTACTGTTTGTTCTCAGCAGGTTTTTGTGTGCATTGCAGTAGCTTGGCAACCTGTAGGTTGCACCATTCAGTGAATTCAGTATGCTTTTAATCATCACTACAATTTTCCTTTCCAAATTTGAATATTCTAAGTACAGTGAAGTGGGCATCTGTGATTATAACAGCAACCACCACGTTAAACAGATCCCAACTGAAACAAGCTGCTCATGCAAATTTGTAATCCAGCAAGTTCCTGCAAATTTCAGTCCAAAAGTCCTTCTTGAGAAAAGAGACTGACAGCTGCTTTCTGGGCACGGCAGTGAAGCAGTTGCAGCTACTCCAGGCTCCCAAGGAGGGCTTTGGGCAGCGTGCTGAGGAGCAAAGCTGCTGGGAGCAGGGCTGCTTGCTGGGTCTGCTCTTGGAGCAAAACTCCAGTTTGACCTTTCCCTGCGTGCAGAGGCATGAACCTGAATTGTGCAATCCTGCTAATTGTACATTCTCTTTAAACTCTTGGAATCTTGTTAGGTTAGAAATGATAAAAAGCTTTTGGTAATGGTGTAATGAGCATGCTTTGGCAGAATGAATCTGTGGTTCCTTTGCCTGTTTACTTACTAATGGCCAACATGGTGAAACATTCTTTTGCTGTAGATCAGAGCTTGCTGGAATTTAGTATTATACCCTAATTTGTAGGGAACAAACAGAATGCAGGAGGGAGACCTACTTACATTGTGGGGCTGGTACCTGGTGTAACATGGTTCATCACTTTGAATGAATGGGGTTTCTTGATTCTAAATAAATTCAGTTTCCCCCCTCACACTTCTGAGTTAAAAGCTGCATCTCAGGAAAGTCAATGTACAGTACAAATGTCTTCAAGGAAATGAAGTTTACCAGTGAATAAGATGTAGATATAGTTGGGTTTTTTTAATAGGTAATGCAGAGTTCACAATTTCCTATTTAACAATTCCTGCCACTTCCTTTCTCGTGTGCTTTAGTACTTCCTCTGCAGACAACCTCATAATGTGGAGAATTCTGCTGGAATTAGTAGAAAGCTGGAAATAGGGCTGTTGCCTGTCCCAAAGTATCCTAAATAGAAAATAACACTGACATGGTTGAACCTGTGCCCCGCTGTAGTCAGGGTGTGACTGTTTCATTCACATTTACATATGCACTGGAAAGTTGGATTTAGCTTTTAGAGTCACGTTGGAGTACCCAGTCTAAATGAAATCCTTTATGCAGGAGGACACCCCTTAGCCATGAGGGAAAAGAAATTTGCTTTCAGTTCTCACTGTGGTTGCTCAGTGTGACAAAGTACTGAGCAGATTACTGTTGTCAGAACTGAGACCTTTCCTTTTCACCTCAAGCAGCTGGGCATTGGACCTTGTCTCCTTTCAGGGCAGGCACTTCTGAATGCTCCTCTGATAGAGAGGAGGTTGCCTTTACCTTATGAAATGAGAATATATGCCTTTGCAAATGTCAGAAAGAATAGTGGTAAGTCTCTAAAGTCCCAATGTTCTCTTGCATTTGGTGTGGTAACAGTATTGTGCTGTGAAGGCTAATTTAGTTGGTTTTGGAGAGGGGAAAAAACCCTTGGAGCTCTTATAATATGCGGCTAATTAGAGGTTACAGTGAGCACAGCTGTTTCTGGCCAAGCTGACTAAGCTAGGAATTCAAATTACTATTTTTAGCCAGCTTACAAAGTCTCTAGTTTTCAATGGTACCCATGTTATTACTTCTAAAAATTATATTGTGTATTTATCACCCTGACAATAAGCATTTTCAGTGCAACCAGTCCATTACTTTTTAGATTGAACAAAGTGTTTGCAGTTCTGTGAGATACTGTGAAGATAGCTTCAGAATCACATTCTGAACTGGTTTCTTTTTTCTACTAAGCTTTGTCTGGAACTTTCTGCAAAGATTACTGGATGACAAAAACCATTCCTCAAAATCTGTGTGTACTGAATAGATCTACTTCACGCATAAATTTGTTGCTTTTTTAAAAAAGGAGTCTAATTTTCACACAGCATATGGCAAGCTAGTGTCAAAAACTGCTTCAACTGACTGTACTTTCTAAAGGCATATATAACTTGTTTAACTCCAGAGAAGTATTAAAGAAAAATGATTGTAATTCCTATTTGCTTCTGTGAACACCAATAGCTTGCTTACTCTGTGCACTAATTTATATTAGGTAAGATCTGAGTTTAGTTTTAGTCAATGTTGGGGGTAGAAAATGATGCTTGCAAATTTATTCTGTTTGCACAAAATCCTCTTTTCATGATGGTAGGAGACTTTCAAACCAACTCAAGAAAATAAACATCAGGCAAACTCCAGAAGTTCTAATTGCTAAGTAAGAATTCTTTGTGTCATCATGGCAAATAGGCCATTGAGGATGAATGTAGAAGTGCTTTTGTGTTGAGTTTCTCAGCAGAAAAGCATTGGCAGGCCTGGCTGCCCTGGCTCTGGGGGCTGCTCCCTCCCGGTGCCAGCTCTTTGTTCCCTGGTGCTGAGGATGGGGTCGGGGCTCATCTCAAGCTTTCTGCCCTTGCCCCGAGGAACCAGGGAAGACAAAAGCATTCCTGCAAGAGCCTGAGAAGCATTGCCCAGAGAAGTGGCCTCCCTTCTGCAAGGAGAGCTCTGTAGTTGTCCCAACACAGCTGCTGGTCACAGGGATGGATTTCTGCAGTGGGAGTGAGGAACATTGACTCCTCAGTTAGAAACCTGAGTTGGAGCATCCAGCTGGAAACTGCTCCACTTGGAGAACACAAGTGGCATCTCTTCCAGCAGCCAGGAGGTGTCTTCTGCCTCACTGGGGACTTTGTGGGACGTGGCACCCGTCCTGAGGGAGGACACGGTGGCTTTTTGGAAGAGAGAGAGTAGATCCAAATCACTGCTCTGGAATAAAGTCTCTTTCTCATTGAAACCCTTCAATGTTTTAGCAGTCCAAGAAGACAGAAATGTTTATTTTGGAATGTAATGACAACAACAAACTTGACATTAGGGTATTCAAAGGACAATAGCAGTGATGTGAAAAAATGTATGGTATTTTGCTTTGTAAACTCTAGAAGTGTATTTTTGTGGCTCCGAGTCCCTGATGAGCAGAGGATTATGTGTGTGCATGTTCTCACAGCCAGCCCATCTTTTCCCTTTGCAGCAAATGCTGATGTCGTGTTAACAGCATAACAGAAAGAATTAATGTGAAGTCTTGGACTGTACAAAGTCTGCAGCTTTCCCCATTACTCACTGCATTGCCTGTGGTTTTGGGAGGTGTTATTCACATCAAGTTGTTCAATTTGTAAGGAGCTTGATAAGTGAATATGAGAAGTCTGGGGCTCTTTGACAACGCAGATTTTCTGTTTTCAGGCACATGAGGTTCTGTAAGGCTTCCCTCTGACACTGGCGAAGGTTTTTGCTTTGGTCACATCTCTCATTCGACCTAATTGGAATATATTTGTTTTGAGCACCCACCAAAATTTCTGAGCTCATATTACTTCCTGTTTTCAAGTAGTAATGTAAACTTCTTTGGTCTTCATGACTGGTAGCACCTTTCAGGACAGGTGTCTGTTTTCTTCTGTTGGAACCTCATCTCTCTGTGACAGAAGCAGTGCTGCAGAACAGGCTGAAAAGTGTCAGAAGCATCATCCTGTTTGCCAAATCCAGGGTTAAAAATCCTTTTGATCTTATTCAGGGAATCTCATGCCTTCCAGGGAATTTATGGGTATAAAACCAAACTGAAAAAACCCCCAGCCTCAACCACTGGGAGACTGTTTAAGAAATCTCTTCTTCCCCTGACTTGTTAGGATTGCCTTGAGGATTAGAACGATGAAATGTCCCAGAGCTTGGCAAATATTTTTATCTTTATTGGAAAAGCAAAATGATGGATTTAGGAGAGGTTATGACTTTGTAGTGGCTGAAGTTTTAGTGACACCACAGGTGTTGCTCAGGTCTGGTGTATTTTGTAGATACTGTACCTGCCTTACTCCTGATTAAACTCCTTGATGCTTCTTGGATGCTCCCGAATTAGTTTCAATTAGGGAGAAAGGGAAAGCTAATGAGTTGGTGAGGTGGTGTTCCCAGGGGTGTGTGGTTGGTGTTTTGGGAGTGCTTTATGGACACTTGGCCATTTTCCTGCAGCTGCTTTCCCAGGCCAGGCCTCCCCTCCCGTTCAGCAGTGGCTGGGGCTGTGCTGGCTGTTCCTGGGGAGGGAACAGACACTTGCACCACAGCATTTGGAATGTCTGGGGAATCACCCTGTGTTTGGAAGCTCTGCTCTGTGTTCTGCTCTCGTGGATAACAGGATAACACAACAGGAATGCCTGTATGGGCCGTGTTGTGGGGATGAAGCTCTGCTGGAGCTGCCTCTGGCCACCCTGCAGCAGAGCCTCACTGGGATGCTGCTCTTCTGCTGCATTTGGTTTGCTCTGGTCCCTCCCAGCTGTGCTGTGTGCTGGGCAATTCTCTCTCATGTGTGGTACCTTAAGCTGAAAATTACCTCGACAAAGTTAAGGTCACTTGGGAATTGGAAACTGCCCTTTTTCTTTGACAGTTCTGGTGTTCTAGCAAATTCTGCATGTCATGGATGAGCAGATGGCCCTCTAGATGTACTGGACTTGTCTACTTATCTGTTTTTGTGACAAGAATTTTTAAGATACCAGTTAGTAATCTAGATGTGTTTAACTCATGGGATCTCCAGAAGGATTAGAAATAATGCTGTGGTATTTCTGCAACTGTGCGAGTTTAAACTGCTAATAAGACAACTGCACCAATGTCATTTCTTTTAAAAAAAAAAAAATAAAATATTTGCAATCTTTTTTTGTTTCTTTAAAACAATCTTATTTTTGTTTCTCTTGTCCTGAGTGAAATGACTGCTGTGTTTGTCTGCTAAGCAGCTGAAATGCTGTGCTGTTTGTTTGGCTTTTAGTCAACACACTTTCCAGGAAAAGGTGAAAGGACACAAACACCACAGACAAGTTTCAGTTGCAGCTCAGTGCATGTGAAGTGCACATCATCTAAAGTGAAGGCCCTTCTTAAAAAACTTCATTGAGCCTTGGTAGGAAGAGTGGAACTTCAGCTGCTCCAGTGCACAGGGCTGGCTGCTTTCAAACCCACGTGTGCTATCACTGCTGGAGCCCGCAGGGCTTGTGCTGTGGGTGCCTCCTGCTCAGTGCAGGAGCCCTGGCCCAGCTCAGTTCCTGGGCATGGGCTTCCAGTGAGCCAGGGGCTGCAGCTCTCACTGCAGGTCCAGCACTGAACTGCCTGGGATCTCTTCAGGCACAAGGTGATCGTGTCCTTCTGTTCTTCAGTGGCCTTTCAGATTCCTCAGTAGCTGTAGGTAGTGCCAGATACTCTGCAAATTTGTGCTCTTTCAGTGGCCAGCATGCCCAAGTGGATAGAAGAGCAGGATGTGTTCAGAGCCAAGAGCCCTGGAGCAGATGCAGACACTGGGGTCAAAAATGGGAGAAGAGGAAAAAGAATCTGTAAAGGTCTGTTCAGCTTGTAACTGGTAAGACCATGACTGTGTTGTCTGGTGAGGAAGCAAGACTTAGATTTGATTATCATATTTACTTATTAATGAAATTAGTTCATTTATCTTAAGTGGTGATAATGGATTATGCAAGATTTGGGGGAGACAGTACAGTCTTGCTTTCTTAACATTAACTGAGGCTATGAGCACTATATCTCTCAAAGAGAGTAGAGGACTCTGAGTGAGTATAGATAAAAAGTTATTCCATGGCTCCTATTTCATGAAGTCAGAGATCCCCCTGAGAAACTGAACTTTCTGCAGTGGGGGGGTCTCTCTTGTCCTTTTGTTTCCAATTTGAAACGTGTCATTTTCAGCTCATCTACATTCTAGAAAATACCTTGGCTATGCAGCACGTGGAAAGGTGTGAGCAGCGTTTCTCATCCCTCCCTTACCTTCTAGCATTTGCAGGGTTTCTGTCTTTTTTTTCCTGTGTGAAGCCTACAAGGCCTTGGGTTTTGCTTGTGGTTTTTTGGTGGTGGTAGTGCTGTAAAAGTTATAATGCTCTCAGATGGCTTGTGAGATGTCAGAATGAAAATATTAGGTAACTAGGAAAGCAGGACTCTGTTTATAACCACAGTTGTCTGTCTGTGAAGCCTGGAATACCCTGCAGGCCAGCAATGATACATTTTTAAACTCACACAAAACCCATACTGCAAACAAATGAAGGTCTGGATTTGCTATGCAGACTAAGTTCCTTTAGGAGTTATGTGGATATCTGGGCTGTCAGATGCACCAGTCTATTTGAGGTGAGGTTAAACCAAAACTCTTTATGTAGAGACCCCTAATGTTTGGGCAAATCAAGATCTGGATCTCGTTTCTGTGGTTATTTTTCTTAGAGAAGAGGAGTAACTGAGTTGGAACCTCTTGACACTTTAATGAGAGTGTGGTTTATTTCCTGGCACTGACTTTGTTTGATGATACAGATTGCAAAGCTTTTCTTTTGCACAACAGCTGTCAAGAAAAAGCCATTTTGCATTCTCAAAGGTCTCTATCCTTCAATAATGTCTGAGATGTACTTCTGGAGCAGATTGAGTATCTGGGAGGAAAAATAGAGATGGATGTGAAGAAGAGGGGAACTTGAGTTGTTTTCTTCCAGTGACACTCCATTCAGTTGTTTCCTGTTTTGGCAGTGAGCACATGGCTACAAAACAGCAGAAGTAGTGTGTTCTGCCAGCAGCTCTGAACTTCTTCTGTTATGGGTCATAAATTTCAAGGACAAACTATATTTTGAACTTACTGAAATCTGAGAAGTCTCATGTAATTCTTCAACCTGGTACTAAAGTTTAGCTCTTTTACTTCCCTGGTCTGCTGCAACTTTCCAATGAATCAGTATTGAAAAATCAGTTTTTACTCATTGCAGATGACATTGAAGCAATACAAGAATGTGAGCAGCTGAATTGTGCAGAATTGCCATGGTTTATTGACAGCAATGTCTTCGTTCTGGTAACCTGCAAAATAAATATCCTGTAAAAGTGTGGAAGTGACACGGGGCTGTGGCTGTCTCCCTTGTGGAAGGACGTGGCCAAGCCCTAAGCAGCAGTCAGGGGCAGGTGTTTAATTGAGCATTTACAGTGCTCAGTTATCTCCCGCGATAAAGTGGGTGCAATAAAGGGCTGCAGGGTTTGCCTGCAGGACTCTGCAGTCAGGCATGTTCAAACTAGTCCGTGGTGAGAGACAATCTATAATACTTGCTAGCTGTGATAAACATGGGCCTAGGAAAAACGAGCCGGCTTTGGCACGTGTTGATATGATTTAATGTGGCAGTGATGGCCGGTTTACATCCTGCTGGGGGTTATTTCCGTGCTGCAGGCAGCTGCTGCTGTCCCAGAGCCTGCTCAGTGCTCAGGCTGCAGCCTCACAGTGCCAGGCACTGCTGAATTAGCAAGGGGCTTTCTAGGAAAACCGTGTTGCAAGTGTGCGATTTCTTATTTATTTATTTCAACCTCATGTCACAGTGGTGTTGAACTTTAAACAAGCCAGTGCCTTGCTCTCTGTGCTGCTTGACCTCAGAAGAAGCTTGGCATGCCAGGCAGCTGGTTTCTTTTTTGAGGGAAATTAACAAGCAGATCAATACTACCATATCTTACTCGAAAGCAAAACCAGGCAACAAGATAAAATGTTTTCAAAGGGTATTAAAATCCACATTTATTTCACTTACCTGGCTAAACTCCTGCAGCTGCTGGTTAAGATTAATGTTGTGTGATGCAATTGTCTGTTCATTTATCTGATCTTTAGATGACCTTCCTCTTACCTGTAAGTTACATCCTCATTTCTTGTCCTTGCCCAGATATCTTGATGTAAAGCTTAATGTAGGATAAGGAATCAAATCTTCCTTGTCAAAGTGGGTTACACAAACAGTTGATCTTTGTGTGCTTTATATCTTTGTGAGGTTCTTTTGTTAGGGAGGTCGGGGACTCAGTTTGCTCCCTTACATGCTGAATCTGTTTGCATTTGTGTAAAGTAGGTGTTTATTGTGGATCCTTTGGTTCTAGCTGGTTTTCTTGTGCTCTTCTCTACAGGGCTTTGCAGTCTCATGGAAATGTAAGGGTATTTCCATTCTGAAATCAGCCCACAGTGACATCCTGGGCAAAGAGCACCTTCCACTTGACTTGATTGTAACTTTTTTACTCTTCCACCTTTTCCAGCAGTGTCATGTCATCATTTTTTTTTAGTGCCAACTTTAAGAGGAAATCTTTTTTTTTAAGCTAAAATTACTTTTTTATATAAGCCTTTATATAATTTTTGTGAATTGCTTTCCTTAGTGAGTGCCTCAGTAGATGGATTAGGAGCACTTCTGGAGCCCCTGATAAGATCTTGGCATTTGCTGCTTCCCGTAGGAACAGAGCTGTTAAATGACAGTAAATTGTTATCTCTGAGTCTGAGCTACTCCAGAGTTTATGGTGCAATTAAAGAGTGTGATCAAACTGAGCCCTGTGCAAGGCTTCCCTGGATCTGTCTGATCCAGCTGAGGACACTGAGACTGCACCTTGAGTTCTAAATACTGGTACACAAAGCTGTGGTGTGCTTGGATGGCAGATGGTGTGGACACCTCTCCTGTGGTCTTAGCCAATATTTACTGGAAGATTTGGGGTGTATCTTCTCTTTCCTTATCTCCTGCTGGTGACTGAACAAGATGTGGAAAGAGTAGTCCAGTGTGTTGTTGTGTTCAGAGCTCCAGGAACTTTCCATTTGAAGAAGAGGCCTTCAGCAGGCTTCCCCTCCGCAGCCCTGAGGTGTTTTGGGGGTGCTGGCACAGGGGACAGGGCTCACAACCAGGAGATGAGTGCCATGAGGTGACTCAGGCTCCAAACCCAGAGCATCTGACTGTATAAGCTGACTTCAGTTCTAGCCCTTCCTCTTTAAAGCTTTGTTTGCACGACCTTTTAAATGAGATGTTGACTTCCCTTTTAGCAGGCAGGATCTCTGCAGTGTGACTGAGTGTGATTCACGGAGGTGTTTTGTAACTTCAGAAATCCCTGCCTTCCCCACTGCCCTCGGTGCTGGTGACATCGGTGGCCTCAGAGCCCAGGCATTCATTCCAGGCTGTGAGTGAGTGATTTCTGCAGCAGGAGATGCTGTGGTGCTGCTGTGAACAGATTCTGCCCCGACACAGTGGGGAGCAGCAGTTTGGACAAAGCCCATGGCAAAGCCCCCGTGGCTGTTCTGGGTAACTGGGCACTAGGGTGTTTCTCTCCAATCCTTTTCTCTCTTGGAGGCAATCCCATTTCCACTAAAGTCAGCTTCATGTCCCAGAAGTGATCTTGGATGAGACATTTTCTTTGGCCACTTTAGATATTCTAACAACTTCTGTATCCAGAAAAAGGGAAACAACCCCTAAGCAAGCCCCAAAGCACTTTTGCCCCCGCTGCTGAGGAGAGCACGCCCGGGTGAGCAGGCACGCCTGCTCCCCAGGGTTTTCTCTTGGAATGTGTTCATTGCAGTCAGCAGTGGATTGCTGGGTGCTGCTGGCTTTCTCCAAGGCAGCAGCTTGCCTCTTGCCATATCTCAGCCCCTCGCTTGTTACCAGCCCACCCCCACCCCGTTTTTTCCTGTTTGTTGAAACAGCTCCAGAAATACATTGCTGTTTTTAAATAGTCTCTTGAAGGCACATGAGTTGCTTCTTTCTTTCCATTTTCTCTGTGCCTGTGGGAGTTCAGCATCTCCTAGAGCTCCATTATTCTCTCAGTACCTTTAGGCATCTTGAAAAAGATCTAATATTTGCTGGTGAGGCAATAGCCAGTTCTCCATTCCCTGCACAATAAATTGCCAGTTTCAATTCCTGAAATCCTTGATGTCTGTGGAACTCCCAGAGACTGGGAGTGGTTTGTATGTGCACATCCGTGTGTATGCTGAGGTGTAAGGAATATTTTTGTATTAGAATGCCTTTGTATAATTTCATTTCTGTAAAGAAGCACTTGATCCATTTCCGTTTTTAAAAGAGGGAACAGTGTTTTTCAAATATGTTAATGCTGTGAAAGGAAATTGTATTAGTGCTGCTGCTAAATTAGCCCAGTATTTACAGAAGAATTCCTAAGGGATTTTGGTTTGGTTTGCAGTTTGGTGTTTTTATAATACAAATCCTAAGTGGTGGGGAGTTGTGTTGGTTTTTGGGTGTCAGGGATTTTTAACACACATTTGGGAAATGTGGTTAGAGATCTAGAAAACCTTTTTTCCCAGTTCCTGTTTCCTTCTCCTGTTAATCCTGTACAGTCAGTGCAGAAGAATAAATCTATGTAAAATACCAAGTCACCAGCCTAGTGGCAGAGACAAATTTCTGATAACACCCATTTTAGCTGCCTCATGTTTGAGATATTAGACTGTGGCAGTCCAGATCATATTCTCCAGACTGCATTCTTCACAGGCAGAAATACTGGCAGCCATGTGTTCGGTTATAAAAAGCTGGCAGCTGATGTCAGAGCTTATTTCAGTGAGGAGCTGTTTCAGAATACTGTGCTAATTTTGGGCAGGTTTATGTAAATTAGAACTCTTCTCCTGACATGTAGGATTCAGTGGAAATTGATACAGACCTGAATAATGCAGGAGAAGAGATAAACAGGTAATGTGCTGCAGTAGATGGCCCAGTTGGAAAAACCTTGAGCAGCGTACATGAATCTTTATATGCAGAACTGTGTTTACCCTGTATTTATGTACAATAAAGTTCTGTTTCAGCAAATTGGGATTAATGTCCAAGGATAGCAGAATTCTTTTTCTTTTAGCTTTTGAAGTTGCCTCAGATAGCTGAGCTGTTAAATGCTTCTGAAAGAACCCCAGTGACGTGTTCAGGAGGATCCACATGTTTTAGCTGAGCACATGAATTGGGTACAACTGACTTTGCCATGTGCAGCTTTGTGACATCTTGCTGGTAATTCAAGATGAAGGTGCAAGTGATCTTAGACAAATCACCTCTCTCTCTGTGTCTGAGGGGGGTAGACAGGTGTTTTTGTGTCACAATGGATGTTTTCACTACTGCTGAGTCAGAAGCAGGATTGAGAGTGTCACTGATGCTGCAAACAGGTGCTTAAAGCTGTTCATGTGAAAGTGCTTTGGGGCAACACCCTGCTCCATCAGGAGTGGACAGGGGTAATGTCTGCTCAATGTTCTGCTACTTTGTTATGTGAACTAATAATATTTTAATACAAAAATAACGTTAGTGTTGTATTCTGAGAAATTTAAATTTGATTCTTAATTTGAGGCCCAAAGTGTTTTCTGTCCAGAATTCCCACATGTGAAGATGTGAAGTCAAATGGGTATTTTTCTTAAAATAGCTAATGGTATAAAATTAGATGGATTCATATCTAACAGGAGGGATTTTTTTTTGTTTCAGGACATCAGGCATGAAGCCAGTGATTTTCCATGTAAAGTGGCCAAACATCCCAGAAACAAAAATAGAAATAGGTACAGAGATGTCAGCCCCTGTAAGTACACTTTCTTTTCCATTGTTTGTAAGACTGTTGACCTCTAATGACTTCTAACAGCTAAATGTTCTTGGTAAGGACAAGATTCTGTTAGGTGGATAAGCATCCAAGACAATTCTCTTTATTTATTTATGATAAAGATGTCGCAGGATGCCATTGTATCCGTAGGATTGTACTAGAGCAGCATACAGTAGAGTCTGCATTTGTGGGCAGAAATCTGAAGAAAGAAACGTGCTTTACCCTGCAGTTGCTCTGCTGGAGAAGAGTGGTGGCTGAAAAAGGCAGGAGTGGTTTCTGTGCAGTGTGCTCCCCACCAGGGCACCCTGCAGGCTGCACGGGGCAGCAGTGCCCTGGGGGAGCTGGGAGCAGCGTGGCCCAGAGCTCTGGGCTGCCAGAGACAAAGCTGAGCTCCTGGGACACACAGGGGACACTGGCAGAGCTGGTGCTGCAGGGCCAGAGCTGGGGTTGGACCTCTGTGCTGCTGGGGAGCATCTGTGAGCACGTGTGGCTGTCCCAGCACAGCTCACCCTGCTGCTGCAGCCTGCCCTGCTCAAAAATTACTGAAGCCTTTGGGGTAGGTGACCAGAACAGTAATGCTGCACATAGTTTGCTTTACTAAGCAGTTCTAGTGTTTGAGGTTGTAACAAATTCCTCCTTGCCTTTAGATAATCCTGCTTCCAGTCTGTTTGCTTTCTTGCAAAATATGGGAACCCTTGTATATGTAGAGGTTTTTTTAGTTGGTGGTTTGTTTTTTTTAGTCCCAGGTGGAGCAAGTGACTAACAAAAGAGCAGTGAATTTACATTTGCTGTATTTCTCAGATTCTGTTAATTTTTTCTGTATCTAAAAGAGTGGTTGGTTGGGAACAGTAGCTATATGTCTAGAAGAATAAAAAAATCTCTGTCCTATTTGCCTAATATATGTTTAGACAAACCTTTAACAACCTTGAACAAACTGCGTTTGAATGTTTAAACTGCAAAAGATAAGGAGTTGTGTAATTAGATTTATTTAAAACCAGCAACTCGATAAGTGTATAAATAGGTCAGTGTGATCTGGTTTGCAAATTGCAGTGGGGATTATTTCAGATGCAAATGCTCCATTCTTGCAGGGTGTTCTGGGGAGGTGAACTGAGCTGTGTTCACTGCAGTGCTGTGGTGCTGCTCTGTGGTACCTGTGTTGTATTCCAGAGTCACCACCCCAGGGAACCCCTGCACTGGCTGGGTGAGTTGTCTTGGCATTGCTCAGGACAGCTCAGCTGTTGGACCCAACCATCTTGTGAGGCTGTGCCTGGGTTGTGCTGTGTTGCATTTACCTTAACCAGTGTTTTCTAATTATGCTGCAGTTGATCACAGTCGAATTAAGCTAAACCAAGGTGACAATGACTATATCAATGCTAGTTTGATAAAAATGGAAGAGGCCCAAAGGAGCTACATCCTTACCCAGGTAATTGCTGGCAGTGGATAATAAAAATCATATGGTGGTTGGAGTTGTTTTTCATGGGTTTTGTGTTTGTTTTCTTTATTGTAAAGCTACTTAAGTGCATATAAACATCTCTGTGTGTGTAAAAGTCACCACTTTTCCCTGAATCTGTGAATTCCACACCTGTCTGTATAACAGTTTTAAAAATCCCTGAACACCTTGTTGGATACCCTGTTGTCTTATTCTGAGAGTCAGCAACTGTGCCTTGTCCTAAACATTCACTTCCCTGGAGACTGTCCTGATCTCTAATCTTAACTTTTTTCTTACCCCTTCCTCCCACACTTTAGATAAAGGTAGACCAGGATTAATATTTTCAAGTGACAGCTCTTCCTTCCTGTTTCTAGAGAATAAAGATAAATCTTCTCAGGAAGAAATGGGCAGTGCAGTGTTCATGGTGAAAATGGTTCTTTGAACAAAGCTCTTGTTCCACTTGCTCAGGACAGGGGAGCTTGATCCCAGGGTTGAACTGTGTGTGGAACAGCCAGATGTGCAGCTGACTGGCACAGGTTCCCTGTTCTGATCCACAGGTTATTGGGTTTGAATGGCTTTATTTAGATCCACTTGTTCTTTCTGGCCTACTGTTCTGTCTGAGCACAGGGATGGATGGATGGATGGATGGATGGATGGATGGCAGGCAAACCCAAAATTCAGAGCAATAGCTTTGGAGTAGAAAACAGCAAGGGAACATAGCAGAAATAGGAAGGTGTAAGGAGATGTACTGTGGGAATAGATAACAAGTATTTTTGAGGAGTTACCCTTTCCTTCAGTTCCAAAGCAAATCTGTGAGGGTTCTGGAAAACCATCCCATTTGTTACTGGTGTGGCATCATTTCACTCTTGTGATGTTTATCATTTAGTCAAGTAATTCTCAAGTATCCTGGATGAGGATGGGGTATTGCAGGGTAGTTTCACACAGATGTTATTTCTGCTTTTAGTCAGTGGGGTTTATTTCCCCATGACCCTTGTATACCTTTCCTAAGAAAATGCAGCATTGTTCACTCCCAGTTCTGTTCTCACACATGAGACTGCATCTCTCTTCCTCTTACATACAGGGAAAAGATTAACCATGCTTCATGGGTAAATTCATAACATGGAACGTTCCAGAACATGGAACTTAAAGCTGTCTCATTGCATGTTTTTTCAGTTTTAAATGAGAAGTTGCTTGTTACTTGTCTGAATCCATTGCCTTGTACAGGGACTGGGGAGGAGAGCACCGACATTTACAAAGAATAATGCTTATTTCTGGGGATTCTGTCTCTGCAGGGACCTTTGCCAAATACTTGTGGTCACTTTTGGGAGATGGTTTGGGAACAGAAAAGCCGTGGTGTTGTCATGTTGAACAGAGTGATGGAAAAGGGATCCGTAAGTACTTCCCCACTGCTTGCTGTGTGTTCATCACATTGTGGGTTTCTGTAATAAAAAACCCAAGTAAAACCAGCCCAAAGAATGGGATAGGATGTAAGTAGTTTTGGCTAAGAAATTATGGCTGTAATTAAATACCTGGTGATCTGATCTTAGTGCAGTCAGAAAATCACTCGGTTTGTAATTGTAGGTCCTAAATTCTTGTGAGTTTGGCTAAAATAGAGCACCAACACCATATGACTGCACAGAAGCAGAAGTCTCTGCTGCTAACCAGGGGGTCTGCAGTTGTTAAATTATTTTAAAGAGTGATAGAAATGCATGATTGAATGCTACAGTGTAGTCAGTATAAAGATATTTTGGAGGAGGGGCAGTGAGTGTGTTGGGTATCCACCAGTGATAACTGGGTGGTACATGCTTTTGCATCATCAGGAAAAAATTCCCAATAATCAGGAAAATTCTTGGGCAATGAGCTGTGTTTTAATAAACTGCAGTCTTGATTTTTCAGTGTTTTGCTGGTTTTTGTACTGCAAGTGAAATTTAATCTTCAAAAGAGATGCAGTAACCATATTTTTCAATAGTTTCTTCCTTTCCAGCTATTCCTACTCACTCTCAGCACTGCCAGCAGTTTTGAACAGAATGAATTACTGTGGTCCCTGAGGGCAGTGCTTACGCTCCTCAGCAAACAGCAGTGGGAGACTTACAGTGGAGCACAACAAAATATTGTTTGCAGATTAGGGGAGAAATTAGACACAAGATCAATTGCATTATCTTTAACATTAACACAAAACCAAACAAAAAGTGCAGAGAAGTATATCTGCATTCTGCACCCTGATAAACTAGAGGATGTATTTTCAAAATAAACTAGAATTAGTCTGAGCAAAACTGGTGTTAGTCCACCTATGAAGAAAATGCTGATGGGGTTCTCTGTTTATTAAAATGCTGTCAGAAATGATCTTAGTCTCGAGCCTGCTGTTATTTTTGCATCCTCCTTTCACTTTTGGTTTGTGCAGAGCCCCAGTGTGGGCAGGGTCGGGTGGGGATGCTGATCCAGGGCAGGGGAGTGGCTCAGTTCCCCCTGCCACAGGAACCTCACATTGCACTGTCAGAACTCGGGTGCAGCCTTTCCTTTCTGTGCTGCTGAGCATTGTAGTGTCAGGGTTTTCCTGCACACTTCAAAATGTGCTACATTTCAATTTAGTTGGCTCATTTAAGGTCCTGGCATGTGGCAGTCTTTGCAAAACTCATCTCTCTGGGAGACTTTAATAAGAAAATTGCAATTCAGTGAGAACTAGGTGATGACATTTATGTGTCCTGTTTGGTTGTAGATAAAGTGTGCACAGTACTGGCCACGGAAGGAGGAGAAAGAAATGGTTTTTGAAGATACAAACTTGAAACTAACATTGATATCTGAAGATATAAAGTCCTACTACACAGTACGACAGCTGGAATTGGAAAACCTGACTGTGAGTATAGGATCTCATCCAGTCCCAGTCCCTGCCCTCCCTGGGGTGAAGTTCAGCTCCTCACCAACAAGGGCTTGAAAATGGTGGTCCTGAATTGTTCTGGATTTGGTGATTCTGCATGAGATTGTTCCTCAGCCTCGAGTTTGTGTGCTGTGGACGGGAGACCCTTATTTATGAGACAAACCTGCGCACACTGCAGGCGTTTTCATGTCTCAGCCGTACCCTGAGCGACACAGCTTTTGAACTCAAATAGCTAAACCAGAAATAAGTAAATTTACTTCCCCAATTCCCTTTGCTCCCAGTGGAGACCTTCCCAACCAGAGATGATTGCTCCTAATGAGTTTCTAGGCTGTGCAGCTCTAAAAGCTCCCTCAGACCGGCGGCACTTTGCCCTTTGAATGCGCGTCGGGTGTTCCCAGCGCTTCTGCCTCGTGCTGCGGCCTAAAGAGGGCTTCCCCTTGTTTTGCAGAGCCAGGAGACTCGGGAGATCCTGCACTTTCACTACACCACGTGGCCTGACTTCGGCGTGCCCGAGTCGCCGGCGTCGTTCCTGAACTTCCTGTTCAAAGTGCGCGAGTCGGGCTCGCTGGGCCGCGCGCACGGCCCCGTGGTGGTGCACTGCAGCGCCGGCATCGGCCGCTCGGGCACCTTCTGCCTGGTGGACACCTGCCTGCTGCTGGTAAGGGCCCCCAGCCCAGGGCCTGCCCTGCCTCTGCCCTGGGGCTGCTGCGGGCCACGGCCCTGCTGGGAATCGCACTCATCGCGTTGGACGAGTCCAGCCCCTGCCCCGACAGCTCCGCTCAACCATGGCACCCAGCGCCTGTTTTTAAACACATCCACCACCTCCCCAGGCAAAGAATTCCAATATTTAACCACTTTCTCCATAAAAAAACTTTTCCCTCATATCCAGCCTGTATTTCCCCTGGCGCAGCGTAAGACCGTGTCCTCTCGTTCTGTCAGCTGCTGCCTGGAGAAAGAACCTGACCTTCACCTGACTGCAGCCACCCTTCAGGGAGCTGCAGAGAGTGACAAGGTCACCTCTGAGCCTCCTTTTCTCCTAAACAACCCCAGCTCCCTCAGTCCTTCCTCACAGGACTTGTGTGCCGAGCCCCTCCCCAGCCTTGTTCCTCTTCTCTGGACGCGTTTGAGCATCTCAGGGTCCTTCCCAAACTGAGGGCCCAGAACTGCACACAGCACTCGAGGTGCAGCCTCAGCAGTGCAGGAGGCATTGCCTGGGAGTGCCTCTGTGTCATTGCAAGGCACAGCTCGTTCCTGGGTGCAGGTCCATTTGGAAGCTGGGGAAGAGAAGTCTCCACTTTTCAGTGATGACAAGGACAGGCTTTGCCTTCGGGGTTAAGAAAAACCCCACTAATCTCTGCTAAGGCATAGTGAGAACTATCCTGAAACAATGCAAAGGCCTTCTAGTCAGTTTGGTTGTACAGTCACCTTCACTTGCAGGCAGGAAGCAATTGTCCTCACTGTGAGATAAACTGGGGTTCTCTTGGGTTTGTTCTGTCACTGTGTGACAGCAGCTAATACAGAGAAGACAGACCTAGGTTAAAAATGTATGTTTTTTTCCCCAATTACATTTTCAAAACTAAAAAGACAAAAAGGGGAAAAGTGACAACACTTTTGAGGCCCAGTGTTTTCCCCTCTGTTTGGAGAGCCAGTAGAGAGCTGCTGGTAGCAGTTTTGTGTGAGTTCGTTCATTCTGTGATGTGGAGGGTGCTGTGAAGGCCCTGCCACACAATGAGTCACTGCAGTGAATCTGATCAGAGCATTAAAGGTTTCAAATGTTTATCTCTAGATGGACAAACGGAAAGATCCTTCTTCTGTGGACGTGAAGCAGGTTCTCCTGGAAATGAGGAAATACAGGATGGGGCTCATCCAGACTGCAGATCAGCTCCGCTTCTCCTACTTGGCTGTTATTGAAGGGGCAAAATTCATCATGGGAGATGCCTCAGTGCAAGTGAGTGCTCTTGGCAGCTCCCAGGGAACAGCAAGCGGGTGGGAGGAACAGGATAGAAAGAAGCTTCAAATTTGGTGCTTGCTTCAGCTTCTATACATGTTTATATTATGGGGTTCTTAAATACAGTGCTTTACAATCTGTCACGACCTCAGGTGCTGTATTTTATTTATTTCCAAAAATACCTGTGGTGTAGCAGGTGCCTCCTGTGCTTTCCAGCACGGTGACCTGGCAGGGGCTGGAGCTGCAGCATCAGCCTCCTCTGGCATTTCAGATAATACAAGTTTAAGTAACATGATTAAATTCATCAGGTTTTTTTATGGGAAGCAGAACTCTAGCAAAACAGATTCTATTTTGTGCTATGTAAATGTTTCAGAAGCAGATTGGCATTTCTTGCATTTATGGCTGATATATTTTGTGCTGTGGATGTAGCTTGGGCTTGGAGTTCTTGTGTCTGGTTTGTCTTGCCTTTTTTTCAATGTAAATGAAGAGCCACTTGAAAAATCAATTATAAAGGTTCTGCCATGGCAAAGTTTAAAGTCAGAGCAGCTTACATCGAAGAGAAAAGCTTAACAGGGCTTGTCCTTCCCTAAGGAGCAGTGGAAAGAGCTCTCCAATGAAGACCTGGACCCGCCCCCCGAGCACACCCCGCCGCCTCCCAGGCCCCCCAAGAGAACCTCGGAGCTGCACAATGGGAGGATGCACGAGCACCCCGAGGTGCTGCCCAGGGCCCCGGAGGTGGAGGAGGAGATGGGACGCTCGGGCAGCAGCGCGGAGGGGGCGGCTCCGGAGGGCAGAGCCCGCCCAGCCGCAGCCCCCGGCACAGCCAGGTAAGGGCTCTGCCCTCAGCTGAGTGAGCAGCCACACCCCGTCCCTTTCTGACTTCTGGGAAGTGATGGATTTTAGAACTTGGCTTTAGAACCTGGATGTGGGGGTGCCCTGGCTCAGTTCACTGCCTGTCTTGGTGCAGGTTCATGATGGGCAATGAAAGCAGATGGTTAAAACCCTGCGAGCTTATTTAAAGGGCACAGAATCCTGCCAGGCTCTGCTCTGAACCTCTCCTGAGCAGGCACCTGTGCCATAAGTGCTGGCAGGCTGTGCTCTGGGGACTGAGAGCTCCAGCTCTGCGGGGTTGCCTGCCCTTGGGGCACCTGCACGGCTCCTCTCCCCCACGGCCAGCCCAGTTTGGAGTATTTTAACCTACCCAGTGCTGAACGGCCCTTTCTCTGTCCTCAGCAGTAGTCAAGACACTGAACTTCGGAGGAGAACTGTGGGGGAGGCTCCGCGGCTCCCGGCCCACAAGGAGGAGCCCGGGAAGTCAGAGAGCCCGGAGGAGGAGGAGGAGAACGTGGTGACGACCTGGAAGCCCTTCCTGGTGAACATGTGCATGTTCACCTTCCTGACGGCCGGAGCTTATCTCTGCTACCGCGTTTGTTTCCACTGACCCGGCCCGGCCCCGCCGAGCCCCGGGCGCTGCAGGCGGGGCAGCCTCGGTCACAGAGGGCAGAGCTTTGGCTGGGCTTCACCACAGAATTGATGCACTAGGGTTTGATGCAGCCCTGTGGTCCCAAGAACATAATATTGTAATCTCAGGGCCTTGAAATATTCAGGAGTAAGCAGAGAAAATGCCAAATAGTCTGTTTTCCTTTTTTGTTTTCTTTTTTTTTAAACTAAATAATAGAACTACAACACATTGTTGTTTTTAGCCTTTTTTAAAAAGCCAGTTCATTTTCTTTTGTTTCAGAAAAACTAGGCACAAGTGAAACTTGCTTGTACTCTCCAAGTGTTGTAACCAAATACATGACTTATATTGACGAGTTCCCAAAAAAAGAAAAAGAAACCCACATACCTGAAGAATGTAAACTTTTGGAAGGGGAGGTGTGTTTGTGGTTGGTTTTTTTTTTGTTTGTTTTTTTTTTTAACTTGCTTCATCTGTAAAGACTGAGTTGTGGGCAGTGCCTGTGGTATTGATATATTTAATCTTGGCATAACTGTTCTTAAAGAGCTGATTGTTTCACTTGTGTTGATAGAACCAGGCTTCTGCATTTGCTCAGGGTATCCCAACATGTCCAGCTCTTTGATTTTTTTTTTCTTTTTTTTTCTTTACTAAGTGTATCTCCTCATTGACTTTTGTTGCACTCTACTTGCACATATGCCTCTTTACATTGCACCATCCTTTCTAGAGCTGTTTTGACTTTTATATTCTGGGTTAGGAGAGATTGAGGGGAGGGAGAGAAACAGGAAAGGAAATTGAACCAAGCCACGTCCACCACCACTGCGGCCGTGCCCGTGGCAGGGGGAAGGCCCAGCCCTTAGAGCTGAGCTCAGGTGCCCTTAGAGCTCAGCTCAGGAGCCCTTAGAGCTCAGCATTTGTGCTGTGAGCTCAGCTCAGGAGCCCTTAGAGCTCAGCTCAGGAGCC
>VZRZ01000895.1:83730-125010 GCA_013398175.1 Climacteris rufus | reverse complement strand
TTCCCCGCTGTCCCGTTCCCCATTCCCCGCTGTCCCGTTCCCGTCCCCAGTTCTGTCCCATTCCCGCTCCCGTTCCCCGCTCCCTGTCCCCGTCCCCGTTCCCGTCCCATTCCCGTTCCCGTCCCACCGTGGCGCGGAGGCGGCGGGCGCTGCCGGCGCGGCGCAGGGAGGCGGTGGCCGCTTTGCTCACTCGGTGGTTCTCGTCCAGCTGCAGCAGCCCCAGCAGCCGCAGCGTCTGCGGGAGGGGCTGCAGCCGGTTCAGCCTCTTCCCCTTCAGCTTCTTCAGCGTCTTCAGCCGCCCGGGACACTGCAGCTCCTCGATCAGCATCACTGCGAGGGGAGGGACGGGGCTGCACTCACCGGGGGACACAACCCCGGCCCAACCCCGGCCCGGCCCCGCAGCTCCTCCAGAGCGGCACGAACAGCCGGGGACAGCCCGGGGGGACAGCCCGGGGGGACAGCCCGGGGGGACAGCCCGGGGGGACAGCCCGGGGGGACAGCCCCTCTGCCCGCCCTGCCCCGCGCCCAGGCTGAGCAGGGCACTGCTCCAGCTCTCAGTCCCCTCACACCAGCATCTGCCCCAACACGACCCCAAAAGGGCAGCCAATATCAGCGCTATTTTTAAGTAATTCTTTTCTAATACAGATAAAGTTTTGGAGCACTTTCCATGTAGCCAGTGAAGCATTGGCTACCTCAGGCTAGAAACTGCACATCAGTAACCTCTGAAATGTTCCTGCTATTTTCTGTGCCTGATTCCAGCTGCAGGAGTGAACCAAAGCCACAGACTGGACCCAGCCCTTGGATCCAGCTGCAGGGTGCTCCTCACTTTGTTTCTGCTCTAACTCCAGAACATCCCAGAACCCACTTTTCAGGGCACTTAAGGTAAGCCCATCCTTCACACTGGGTTTGTTTGGTCAGATATGGGAGTCAAGCACGTTTTTCCTGTTCTGATTAAAATTACATGGTCGTAAGAGGAATTAAAATGGAAACAAGTTGTCAGTGCAAGGGCTGGGCTGTTTCCTGCTCTGGCATTGTATCTGGAGTGGGAACCTGGAGGGCACCAGCCCTGCAAGGAGGAGCCAGGCACTGCCATTACCTTCTTTTGCAAGTTTTCCCAAGTGTTTCTCCAGGCTGGCAATGTGGTGTCTCTCCAGGTAACGATAAAACTGGAATAAAGTAACTGGCTCTGTTTGGAAATGTGAAGAGGGGAGCAACCCATCACAGGTGAGGATCTGCTCCAGCAACCTCTGCAGCACTGCAAGGAACAGGGAGAAGGACAAAGGAGAAAACAGAAGGTTGGTTACATGGAAGCTGCTGACAACAAGAAAGAGGTTTAGTTTGGGGGTTTTTTTTAATGCACAAGGACAGTTCTTAGCACTGACATGAAGCCAGCATGGCCTTGTGCTCAGGGGGTACCTGTCTCCAGATGCCTGGGGTATTTTTCCTTCACTTTGAGCATCATTGTGTATTTCAGGGCATGACGGACTCTTTCTGCTGAAGTCACCAAGATGCTGCTGCCAGGCTCTGCAAGGTCACTCCACATTTTCAGATAGTGCTTCTTCTTTTTAGTCTTCTGAATAACTGAAACCCAACATTTTAAAAAGTCAGTGAGCTCTAGCAGATTTGGGATTTTACATGAGAAGTGAGGCAGCAGGTGGCCTATCTGGACATGGGGCAGCACGAACTTGTATCTGCATCAGAGACATGGTTTTGTTCAAAATGGGACATTTGCTGCCAAAATGTTCACATCTGCAAGCACTGACCTCAGCAAGCTTGGGCTGAGCTCCTGAACTGCCAGCAGCAGCTCTTCTGCCTCTTATTGTTCATTTTATCCCAGCAGCTGAGTCAGTTCCAGAGGAACTTTCTGGGAGTTTAACTCTGCCAGCCAAGGAGGGGCCACTGCCAAGTGTTTTAGGGATCCTGCCTCGTGTTCCTTCCCCAGGGCAGAGCTCTGACCTCAGGGCTCTCTCTCAAACCCTCCACAAGAGCACTTGAAGCAATACCCTGTGGTTCCTCCTTTGGACCCCTCATTCCTCACTTTTACTCCAGAGACACTGAACTCCTGCACTGCAGACTCCTCCACTTCCCCTGTCACACTGAACCAGAGCCCTTTGGAGCTCTGCTCCAGGGAACAGTTTATTCTCTTATCCTCCAGCAAATGCTCCCACCTAAAATTTGCATTCTTGCTGCTGTATTTACCAAGGTGAGAACAAAAGCCTTCCAATCTCCCTGTGTGCTTTATCATTTTGTCATGTCCAACAGCCAATGGAAGGATTTAGCAGTGGGAAGGACTGAGGTGGGGCAAACTGCCCACCAAGCTGTTCCTGCAAGTGGGCACAGAGCCTGGGCTGTTTGCTTACCAAGGAAAAGCACAGAGGGGGTATTTTATTAAGGCTGCACTTTGCAAACTCCACCACCTACAACATCCCTGTTTAAGATATAGCAGTTCAACTCCTCCTTCGAGACAAACTTCTCCAAATCTTTTCCTTCCATGCAGAAGAAAAAATGAACCAAACAATTTCCCCCATTTTCTAAGCATTGAGATACAAGAGCTGGTTTAAGGATGTAAATGTTTGCAAGGAATTTAGAATGAAACCCTGCTGGGTCTGGGGAAGCTGAAGCAGACACAGCAGGGTGCACCTCTCCCATCTCTGCATGCCTTGGAATAATGTGAATTGTGGAATAATGTGAACTGTGGAATAATGTGAACTGTGGAATAATGCAGGGACTCACTTTCCTCAACAGACAAATCCAGGACATCCCCCAGGACCTGTGTCTGCTCCGAGACTTCTTCCAAAATGCTCTCCTGGACAACCTGGGCTACATTGGGTGCCCTCAGTTTCTGAAATGCAACAGACAGAACTCAGGAGCTGAAACAAGGGCAGGATCAAGCTCAAGATAAATGAGGATCTGTTTGTTAGACTCAAACTTTCCAGATGAGTGAGGAAAGCCCAGCTGCTCTCAGAAGCCCCCTGCCCATCCCAGCCCCTGCTCCCTGCTCGAGCAGTTTTTCAGTCATTAAAACCCTGATCAGCTGTCACACAACTCAAGCCAAGCCTGTCCATTTGCAGCCTGCTTTGGGCACAAAGGTATTCCTTAGAGCTTCAGCAAAACCCACAGGCTGAAAAGAGCAGAGTTTTGCATGCCATGTTCTGTGTGGCTGCACGTGCACACTGCATTTTTTGTACCCAATTTCCATTCTGAGTCTTTCTGCTGTTATAAAACAAACAACTGCACATTAAGCTCTGACTGAAATCAGAATCAGCAATCACAGGCAGTGCCCTGCAAGCCCCCAGGCTGTTCTGTACCTGCAGAAGGCCTTTGCACAGCCTCAGGTGTGTCAGCAGCAGCATGTCTAGGTTCTCATCACCAGTAGTTACATCCCGTGCTTCTGGTCTCGTGTCACAGCTCAGGGACTGCAGGATGTTGTCATTGTAGGTGCTGGTGAAATGAGGGGGAAAAAAGAGTTACAAGCCTCATCACTAAATAAAATTGAAGATGTACAGTCTCAACAGGAAGTTGCAAAAGAAACCAGGTGGCATGTAACAGAAAATAACATTTTTTTTAAATGGCATCTATAACCCTCTTTAAAAACACGGGGACAGGTTTCTGTGCTGGATTTCACAGCAGCAGCAGCTCTGCTCAGCCAGGTGTGGGTGGGGGTTCTGGGATCCCCCTCTCCCTGTCTCCACCCCAAGATCTCTCAGCACATACCTGACACTGCCTGTCCTAACGCTCCCAAGCAGGGACAGCTCGTCAGCACTGCAGTCAGCGTTCAGGAAGTCAAAGCTTTCCAGCACTGTCTCCACCATTAAACTCTCCACAGATGAATGTTTGTGAAGGGTCTTCAGCTGTTGACAGAATGGAAGGACAAATACAGTTATTTGTACTTATCAAGGCATTTTGCAGGAGTTCTTTGCTGGTTTTGAAATACTTCCTAATAATAAATCAATTTGCTTTTCCGATTTCATTCTTAACACATCAGGGAAGTCTGCTCTTGGTTCAGCACTCTGACCCCAAAATAATGTTGCTATTAAATTCAAAATATGTTTCAATATTTTAATTTCTGTGATCCCCTTTTATCTCCATTCCTGTTAAGGCTGCTGAGAGAGCTGATATTCTCTGCATCTTCTGTCACTGACACAGTTTTCATTTATTCCCTGTTTCAGACCTCCAAGCACCAGTCTTGGGGGACTGCTGCATTCCAGCACAGCCCCCAAGAGCTTCACATAAATGTGGATTTCATTTTCACTACCTTTCTCCCCCTTGGATAGGCTGCTTTGAGGGTACTTGGTTTGGGTTTAGTGTTTTTCAAGGGGTTTCAGTGGAGCAGGAAGTCAGGGCAGCTGTGCTATCACCAGTTCTTACTGCAGCCTGCACGCTGCCCTGGTGTTCCTGCTGCCACCCTGCAGCACAGCCCCTGCTGCTCTTTGCAGGGCCCTTCCTGCAAGGCCAGCAGGGTTTGCAGCAGCCCTGACCTGGCAGCCAGCCTGCCCTGCCTGCAGGGGCTGCGTCAGCCTGGGCAGAGGGAGTTTGATGAGCTGAGCCAGTCACCTCCAGCTGTACCCAATGTGGAACACCAGCGGATGAGAAGCAGAGCTGAAGGCTGAGGGCCTGTCACACAGCCCAGGCTCTGCCCCTGGACTGCAGATGCTTTGCTAATTCCTTCGCCCCTGGTTGCTCAGTGCCCAGCGCCGGGAGGCTCCTGCGCTCTGAGGCTGGAGCCGCCTTTCCCGAGTCCTGCCCGACCTCTGGTGGCCAAACTCCTTTTTGGGAACGTGCCACGGCTGCAGCACTGAACCCGACCAACCACAGGGCCAGGGAACCTCCTCAGATTCAGATTCACCACTTCCCAAGCGTAAAACACGACCATACCTTTAATTTATCCCGCAGAGATGAAACCTGATATTCCAATTTCTCCAGCTGGGCTTGCCCCCCATCGTGTGATTTCAGCAAATTTAGCACTTCTCGGAGAGCCTTGTCAATGGACTTTGCACGTCCCTCTGCTCTGAGGTCTCCTGCAGCATTCCAGCTCCTCAGGCTGCTGAGCTCCTGCTCTGCCAGGCGCCCGTTCCGGGCCTGGTGGAAGGAGTCTCTCCTGCCTTTGTGGCCACTGGCAAACCTGGGTGGGTGACTTGGAAATCCCTCCACACAGGGAGTCTTCTTCAGGATGTCCAGAGTGCTGTGATCTGGGAGAGGATGCTCTGGCCCAGTCTCTGGGATGATGACCAAGGGCAGTGTCCTGTGCTCCAGCGCTGGGGTTGTGCTCCTGGACTCTGCCCCTCTCTGCTCCTCGGAGCTGAACGAGTCCCCCTCGCTGGTCTCTGTGGGGTTGTGGGCTTTGCTCCTCCCATGGACATCGAAATCACAGGCAGCCAAGTAGCTCAGAATGCTGGGAGGCTGGGCCTCATCACCTCCTTCCCCTGGGCTCTGCCTCTGCTGCAAAACAGACTGCAGCAAAGAGATGCACACGTGAGCCTGGAGACAACTGGAAATCCTGAGATCCCACCTGAGAGAGGGGACTTTGGTTCCTGCCTTGATTCCACCACAGACTATCAGAGCAGACAGCCACACCCCTGCCATTCCAGCTGCTGAGATGAATTTCTAGCAGAGTTTTGTTGCTTTGAGGGGTTTCTTTAATGTTTAATAAAATCGAAAATGGAACTCAAAAGAATAGGGGCTAAAAGAAAACTATAATGAAGCCCCAAAATAAACTGTGAGGGCCCCAGAGTGCCATGTTTTCACATTTCTGGGTGTGCTCCTAAACAGTCTGATCTAACCCAAAAACCAAACCCTAGGTCTGTGCTTTGCCTTTTGCTTTCCTCATGTACTCACCAGGTAGTATTTCTCTCTGAAGCTGGGTGTGTTGGGAGGGGTCCAGTTGTACAATGAGCTCTTCCTGCTACCCACAGAAAACTTGGCAGTGCTTCCAGGTGACAAAAACAGGTTCTCTGTGTCAAAGGGGCTGCAGCAAAAAACAAAGGCCCAAGTGTCAGTGAGAGCAGAAAGCACAGAGGTGTTGAACTGCAGGAGCAGCTGGGAGGGTTTGAACTGGGGCATTTAGTCAGCAACCCAGGGAATAAAAGGAAACAGAGCCTGCCTCTCTGACCACTATCTTTGATTGCTCCAGCAGAGAAAGAGAAAGGCAAGAAGGCTGTGTTTTGTACACAGAACTCTCAACACCTTTAGACTGTGTGCCACAGTCCTTGGAAGAAGAGTCCAGTGGTCCCAAAGGCTGAAGAGCTCTGTCCTCCTGCAGTGCCTGCACTGACTGGTGCTGGCCCAGGCACTGGGCAGAGTGACAGGCACAAAACCACAGAGGAAGGAAATAAAACACATTTAATAAAGGAAAACTGCCAATTTCCCTCCTGCAGAGCACACACCACCTGCAAAAGCCAATAAAACCCCCTCATTATCCTTCACCTATTAATAAACAAGCCCTTTGGCTGGCAGAGGAAGCTTGTGCAGTGCTACTTGGCAAGTTCTGTGGTTCATACAGGCATGGATGAGCCAGTTATAGCCCCACAGGATACTGGCTGTGGTCTGCAAGAGTTTGGCAAGTGCTGCTCCAAAGACTTCCTAATTACCTACTACACCACAGCCATCAGTTTCTCAGCTCCTTTGCAAAGCAGTCTAAGGAAACTTGGATGAATGATCCCCTGGGATGCAGCTCAGCTAAGCAGGAGTGGGAAAACACATTTAAAATTAAGTAAAGCAAGCCTGTCTTTCCTACATGTTACTTTTGTTCCCCACTGATATGCCTGGTGGCACCAAGAGAAATTTGTTTTTTCTACTAGAGTACTGGCACTTGGAAAGAAGTGAATTGTTTACCACAAATCTGTAACCTCAGAGCTATGGATAGAGCAACCAAAGAGCAGGTTAAATTCAGCTGTACATTGCAGGAGATCCAAGTGACACCAAGGACTGATCAACCGCAGGGAAGTGAATTTGTGCTCTCCAGCAAAAGTTGAAAAGCAGAGTCCCAAATCTCTCTAGCTGCTCCTGTGCACAGGGACAATCCCCCAGAGCATCCTGCAGTGTTCTGTTCTTCCTGAGCACAGGGGGAAGCCTCGGGGAGCTCCCCTTGACAGGGAATTGGCTGAGCCCCCCAGGTCACCCAGCTGGGCTCCCTCACACAGCCCAGCTCCCCAGAGCCACAGCCACAACATCTGCACCCACTCAGGGCAGAAACAAACCAGGTTCCTGACAGCAAGAGCCTTTCAGCCAGAGCCTGCTGTGGTCACTGATGGAAGCAAATTACCCCTACCCATTTCTTAACAAAAGGCACAGGGATCCATTCCTCAGATTTTTCAGTTTTAATTTTTAATATAGAGATGCAATAATGCAAAATGGCACTTCTAGGAAAGGAACAAGAACAAACTCAATCTGCTTTGCCCTTTTGGCAGTTCCTAAAAGCCTCCAGCAAAACGCAGCTCTTCAGCTGGCTCCAGACAAGCTCCTGGTCCCTGCAAGGAATGACAGAGAGAGCAGAGCAGAGGGGGAAAGAAAGAACGGAGTCTGCTCTGGAGCTTCTATTATCTCTTGGCTCCAAGCTCCTTGGGCATGATCCATCATCTCCTTGCACATTTCTCCAGCACACAAACCACCATACTGGGACAGGTCTATGAATCCATCTCTCCCAGCATTTTGACAGAGACAGAACCCAGTAGGGGATATTCCAGGGAAAACAGAGGAAATAAATCAAATAGAGAGGGCTTTCCCCAGACAGACTCTCGAGGTTGAGGCAATCCATAGCTGGGAGCTGTCATGCACCAGACTTCGCAAGCAGACTATTGCCTTTAATTGTCACTGACTTTTCCTTAGTTTGCTTAGTCACTTCCTGAGATCATTGACATAAAACCTCTGCCTAGGTAAAACGTCTGCAGGAATGTCATTGTTTAACCTAAATGGTGGAACAAGTACTTTGATGGGGGTGGGGGGTGTCTGTGGCTGGTCTGAGAGAAATGGTGGCTCCACATTTCCTGTCCACATTCCCAGCCAACATCCACATGCCTGCACAGGATTACCCAGCAACAGCTTTCCAGGACTGAAAAATTCTTTTAAAAAAATCTAAAGTGACCCACATGTCTGATCATCTTTTGTCCCTATTCTGTACCCTAATCACTCACTCCATGGGTTCAATACCCCCAGACCAGAAGGGCTCTTGGTGGATAGAGCTGCCTGAATCCCACAGCTCAGCCTGTGAATCCAGGCTTACATTAATAGAAAAAAAAAAAAGCCAATTCTAATCAAGTGGACTGGACCTGCTGTTAATGATGGGACTTTTCTTTCCCCCGTTAAACCCAGAGAAAAATGCCCATGCAATTTAAGAATGAGGTGGTTGTTAGGTTTATTAATAGCTTTCCAGCTTATCCAGCTTATCTCAGCACCAGGCCATGAATGCAGAGCTGCACTGATGGATTTCTGCCTAAAGCTCCTGCAGAGTAGCTGCCTGTTCCCCTAAGTTTGCATCAGTAAGGGCAAAGCTGGCACGAGGTATGCATCCAAAAAATAACAGCCAGACTTTCCTTTTTTACTCTCCCTTAAGGCTTTGTGCTCCTGCTCCAGGAGCCCTTGAGAGCCAGGCCAGCACTGCTCAACGCAGTCAGCAGAGTGGTGCTGACTGGATGCTGCCCTGGGATCCCAGCACAGGGCACAACTGCAGTTCTGCAAAGAGAATACAGCTCTCTCTTTATCCTGCATGTGAGACACAGAATTCAGACTGCTGTTTAGGTTGGCAAAAAACCCAAAGCCTTTTGCCAAACTGGCCAACAAAGCTGTTCTGCAACGGCCCCAAGCTCATTCACACTCCTCATGGCACGATCTCTAAAGGAGCTGAAGGCACTTTTGTTTGAGCCCAGAAGACCAGAGGCCTATTTAAAGAAAATATACATTTAGAAGCAGAAGAGATCTAAGTTTGGATTTCTCACAAAGCAGGTCTAGACTGGAAGCTTGCCTCTCAGGGAACTTTGAGCAAATCAGATGGATCTGTTTAGTTATTCCTAAATCAAAGGAAAAAGCAGCTGTTATTTTGAGTGCTCTATCTTTGAAAACAGAAACACTGATTTTTCTCTACAAAACTTCTCTTTTCTGTAAACAACCTCAGCAAACAGGCTGTCAGACAGGAGAGGCCAGCTCTGCACAGAAGTGCTCTGGAGAATGCACTTGGTGGGATCCCAACACATTTCCCAAAACTCAAACACAGCAGAGACACGGCCGGAGCTCTCATGCACTGAAAGGTTCCAAAGGGGATTAAATCCCCAAGAAATGAGTCCCCCCTGCCCTGCTCCCAGCTCAGCTGCTGCCAGGGGCTGTGAGATGCTGTCCCAAATACCACGGATGTGCTCCCCTTGCCAAGCCAAAGCTGCACTCTGGGCTGAGACTGAGGCCAGCGAGCATCAGCAGCACTGGGATGGGCCCTTCCCAGAAAGCTTTGCCCCAAATACAATTTGCTTTGGGGAGTCAGGTTATCATGAAGAACTGTGCAATATCCCAGAATAGGAGGGGGTTTTCCTCATACAGTTCTTTTGTGAGAACAACTTCTGTGCATCATTAATTCTGGAAGTTACTGGCAATGGGGCAGGCAGTGAGTAGATCCAGCAGCAGTGAATGAAGGGACTCTGCCTGTCAGTGCCATTGCTGTGGGTTAACAAAAACAGAGAAGTGATTTCTTCCAGCCTCTACCACAGATGTGCCATCTCTTGGTCCTGTGTTTTACACCCAATACAGCAAGTATGTCTCCTTCACTGCACAAAGGAAGCTCCTGAAGTCAGGGGAAAATGAACCTCCTATGCAAGAGAAGCCTCTCTGCAAGCAGAGGGTCAGCCTGAAACTGCACACAGAGCTTTGGATCACCTCACATCCACATTAAACCCACAGCACGTTTGGGTGGTGTTTGTTGCAGGTGGGGAGATGACAAATAAAGGCACCAGACTTTGCTGGGGAGGTCTGAGAGCCCATATATCCTCCTATGCCCCCTCTGCATGTAGTGCAAGGCCCCAGCAAGTGTCTGGATGGAGGCTTTGTTACCCAACAATCAGTGCCTCAGCTTCACAAATAAGAAACAGAGGCCCCAAAAGCCTCAGAGCAGCTGCAGCACCTCACACCAACACAAACCCTACACTGGTGCCCGCTTGGTCAGATCTTGGGAGGAAAAAGCAGCATAAACAGGTGCAGGCAAAACTCTGCCAGGTGAGTTTATTTCTTATTGACTTCAAGCAATTTGTATTTGAAAATAATTTTCAGATGCTATGGCTGAGACATTTTTCAGCCCAGTTGCAGGTACAAGTGTCAAAACCACAGCATGCACGAGAGACACTCCCAAAATGCTGTGTTGATCAATAAAGCTCTTTCCCCAAGCCCAGAAATGGAAGCTGAGAGCTGTTTCTATTTTCCTGGAGAGAGCCTGGAGGCACAGGTCCAAGGGGCCTTCCAAGGAGGCCCAGAGAACAGAGGTGTGGTCAAAGGCCTCTTGGCCACACAGGGCTGGCAAGAGCCAAGGCTGCAGAGGTACACGTGGAGTGCCCCCTGTTTGACTGGGCTCACTGAGGGGGCTGATGGAATCCCTGGACAGCAGCAAATGGAAACAGGTTAAAGAGTCTTGGTTTGCTGCAGATGGACCTCTCAATGTGGGACAACAGTACCGTAAAACAGAAATAACACAGCTACCACAAAACAGAAATAACACAGCTACCACAAAACCCGGTGCTGGTGAGTCTGGAGTGAGGAATAAGTGCCAGTGCACCAACCCAACAGTGAGAATTTGCTTTTAATGACATCTCTAATCCACTCTAAAAATCAATTTACAGAGTTAAAATATAAAACAATTTAACAAATCACAGGCACCATGACAATCCTCTGCTATATTAAAACTTCATCTGTCACCACACATCTGTAGTGCACAAACAGGCCCTGCATCCATAACTACTCACAGTGCAAATACAAAAGTGCTAAGGCTTTGGGAAAGCTGCTTTTTGAACAAATCTTGGAAGTGATGACTGTCCTAAAATTTCAGCTATGTATCTTTTTCATTGTGTCTAGAAACTGCTACTTTCAGTTTCCTTTCATCATCTTTAAGATTACTTTTCATGTTTTACAGGCAGACATACATTGCTTGGAGTTGGATGCAATGCTCATTGTGAGGAGCAGAGAGCTAAGTAAGGCTCCTAGTCAGGTCCCCTGGCTGTGGTGACACCAAGAAAGGTCTGAAAGGTCACAGGAACAGCTTCTGTCCCTTCCCCTGCCTGGTGCCACTGTCAGGTCAGGCCCAGGGCTTGCTGTGAGGCAGCATGGGGCTGTTTTCCATCCTGCACCTGCTCTCACAGGGAAAGAGCACCATGATGTTGAATGCAACTCAGTGACTCACTCAAGAGCCTTTAATTATTTCAGATGTTTTCTAGCTTTTCCCACTTGAAGCTGTACTTACTTCCAGAGGACCTCCAGCTTTAGCTTGATGGTGCCCAGCTCAGTGATATCCACAATGATGGCCTGGGGCTTGGTGGTGAAGAAGTTGATGCTGTCACAAGTCACCACACCAACCAGGATGGTGGCCAGTCCTCGCAGCTCTGTCACCTGCACAGACAGACAGACAAACCCAATTCCATCTCACCAGACAGGCCCAAGTCACCTGCATGGAAAGCAGAGCAGCCCAGGCTCAGATCTGCACTGAGGCCCCCACCAAACCCAACTTTGGTACCCAGTTCTGACTCCCAAAGTGCTGTGGGCCAATATCCCCACAGGGAATCTCAGGTGGCAAAGAGGGAAGGGGCTCCAGGGGCTGGGGGCAGCCAGAGCTGACAACAGAATTTGGTGGACTACAATTTTAGGAAAAATCAGTATGAAGTTTTGAAATTCTAGCTCTGGTATGCACAGCACTAGACTATGTCAGCTCTCAGTCACCTAAAAATCTGGAGGCACAACTGTCAGCAACCACTGTGACTTTTAAGTGTCCTGAGCTGAGCAGGATCAAAATCAGAACTTGGGTCAGTTCCTCCCTCCAGCTCCATGGGTGGCTCTGGGTTTGTTACCAATGCAGCAGCAAGACTGTTTTGCCAAGGCTGGCACTTTGCTTCTTCAGCTACTTTTAAAAAAATAAATCTAATCAAATATTTGCTATAAAAACATACTCCCAACTGAAGATCACATTGTTGTCAAAGTGCACAAAGCATCAGACTCAGCACAGAATTTTAGTACCAGTGCCTAAAGTCCACTTTGGAATTGGTTCCATGCCTGTATCTCCTTTAAGAGTTGAAGTCCTGCTGCTGGGCTCCTCGTGGGACACTCTTTGACACTCATATTTTTTTTAATTCTTTTTTTCAAAGCTGCTATTTATTTGTACTGGGCAAAGATTATTAGGCACCAAGTGGAAGGAGCAGGAGGGTGTGGAGGACATTTGTCGGTAGACTTTCATAAGCTGACAAAATGTAAAACTATCATTGTCACACAAGGTTTTTACAACAACTATGTTAAAACAGGGATCTGAATTAGCTTCTCACCTGATCTTCTTTGTGCAGGGACAGTAAAAAAGCACATTATAAACCCATTTCCAAAAGCAGTGCTGGCAAGATGCCCGAGAGTGTCTCCTGTGTAACCCAGTTGCTGCTGCCAGAGGAGGGAACTCTGCAATAGCTGCTCTAACAGGGCTGCCAGAACCCCAAAGCCTGCACTGGCACAGGTTCCTAGCGGGCCAGAGTCCAGCCCAGCCTTCAGTCTCAGCTCCTTTCAGGCTGACAGCAGTGATGCTGCAGAGTGCAGCCCACGAGGGATGCCAGACTCTGGGGAAAGGCTGCTTGGGGACCAACCCCACTGCCAGGGGGAGGCAGAACCAAGGCAGGGGGGCTGCACATGGGGCTGTGAAACTCCCCCAGAGGGACCCCCAGGGTCACCCACCACTCCCAAGCCTCCTGCAGGAAATGTTCTGAGGCACTTCCAAACAACAGTCAGAAGTCTAAATAAAGATTTCAGTTCAGTTTGTAGCAGCACATAAATGCCATTCACAGACACAGAGCATCTCTGCAGTGAAACACAACACAAGCAGCTGTGGTGCACCGGGAAAAAGGGACATTTGAACTGCCCTTTCCAAACACACCCAGGTGCAGTGGTCAGTTTTCCATGCAGGAATTTCTCTCCTTCAGTAGAGAACAGTACTACAGGTACTAAATGTGCTGATAGGAATAACAGATACATACACATCTGTGTCTCCACATCTAGACTTCACCCTAGAAAATCCCAGATATTACTCTAGAAGGTTTTATCCAAAAACCCAACCAAACAAAAACCCAAGACACAACCAGACTGCAGAACATGGGAAGGCAGATGCACTGGTACAGTTACAAGTGCCAGGAGCAAAGGAAAAACAGAAGATGCCCCTTCACTAGGCAGAACATGGACTGACTGCCACTTTTTACACAGCTAGAAAAAGAGAACTATTTAAGAATTCTGAGAAACCCGTGGTGGCCTAGGAGGGAAGCAGCAGCATAGACCTGTTAACCCACTGATTCCAACCCAACCATTATACACCACACCTTGATTTCAAACTTCTCATGGAGATTGGGTATGAAAATCTTCTCCTCCTCATCCCATTTCTGGCTGTCATCAGTCTCAATCTTGCCTCTCAGCCTCCACTTCTGGCGCCCCAACCGCACAAACACCTGGAAGCCACAAAGGAAAAAGGGTGTTGGGTCAGCATTTCCCAGACTGTTCCCTTCAGCCCAGAGGTCCCACACAAGCAAAGCCATCCCCTTGATGACTGTACCCTTGGGAACTTGGACACAGCCAGAAGACTGGAGACAGGAATTGGGGTTGCAGGTTTTAACTGAAGTCAACACCCAATGCCACATCCCACCCACTGGAAAAAGGCTGCAGAACTCCACTGCATTGCAAGTGCACCCTGGAATTCCTTGGGAACTGTCAGAAGCAGGAGAGCACCCAGGAACACCCTGAGATGCATTCAAATCATGCCAAGGGCAATCTTCCCAGAAACAGGCAGCCACTGCTCCTTGGTTCCAGGGCACCTCTGAAGGCAAAGCCCTGGCAGTTGGGTTTGCCAGGCAATCACTGCCATCTTTTAACCCTCCCACAACACCCAAATGCCATCGAATCACCTTTCCCTCCCCAGGCTCCCAGGGCACAGTGAACGTGCCAATGCACTGTTCTCCTCACAGCAGTGATGGTTTTAGCACAGTCTGGTTCCACCCCTGCCCTCCTGCCCTGCTCATGCACACTCACTCCAGGAGAAGAAAGCACAAAATGCACAAATGTGTTGTATACTGCACCTCATACTGGTCCCCTGGGCAGAGACGTGCAAAGCCCACCAGCCCTGAAAAGAGAAGGAGAACCCCTGATGTTTGCAGAGCTTTACAAAGCCCCCCAGCACCTCAGCCTGCAGTAAAGCAAGGGTAACCCCACCTTGTCCTCAGCTCTGTGCAGAAGCTACAGCCCCAGCCCAGTACACTCTGTGAAGGACATTTAACTGAGCTGAGGAAAGAAAGCTCTGTATTCAAATATAAAACACTACAGCAGGTCTGTTTTATAGCACTGAAAGAAAAAGAAATTTGCCAAAATGCTATTCAAGGTCTCATTGACTAACTGGACTCTCGGGGGATCAGACTGCTACTCAGAAAGCCCAAATCAATGAATGAGTCTTGAAGGCAAGGAGGAAAGAGCCTACCTTTCATCTTCACATGAAACTCTCCCAAGTGGACCTCCAGTGCCCCCTCTATAAAGCACATGTCCTGGAAGGGAGACTGGAGTTACCAGGACTGCAAAGCACTGCACAGAAGCTGCTTTCCCCAACATGCCATTTTTTTTTTAAAGGACTTCATCTCCTTTTTTTTTTAAAGGACACACAAACATTTTCACCAGTACAGGCAGATAAAAGCAATATGAATGGATTCTGTAGGAGAGAAAATCTTCCACAGAAGATTGGAACTCCTTGATTGGGACTTCTTCACTGTCTTCCATTACTGGTTTTGTAAAAATAGCATAGCTTAGTCCTTCTTCAATTCCTATCCCCCACTTCCAGTGGAATTCACAACATACTAAGGATTTTTCATATAGGGTACCTGTATTTTATTCACACATGTGAAGCTTTTGACCCCACACCATTAAAAAAAGCCAGCAGCAACTCCCAGTACATTTTTGTGGGCAGGAACAGCCAGGTCCCAGTTACACATGAGCAGGATTTCCTACCTCTGTGCACTCTTGGACATTCTTGTAAAGCTCCAGCAGGCTCTCCCTGGAGGCTTTGGTGGAAGGGGACAGGGAGAAGGCCTGTTTCATGTTGGTGGCCCCATCCCTCAGCCTGCACTGGATACAGTAAGCTTCATAGAGCTCTTCTACCTTTGGAACAGGGGAAAGAAGGAACTGCAATTACCCTGGCATCGTTGGAAGGACTTCTGGAAAGGAACATCAACAGTGTTTCCTGCCCAAAAACCCAAACCAGCCAAAGCCCTCTGTCAGAGCACTGCAACTCCTGCATTTTACAGACACAGTGCAACAGTTTGCTCCTCAGTATCCCGTGCTTTTTTGCAGGAATACAACCAGCTCTGCTTTATCAGACTAGAAGGCAAGAAGTAGAGCAACACTGCTCACAAAAACTGCAGAGAAGGAAAGCAGCTCCCTCAAGAGAGACTCAAATCCCTGCAGCATCAGCCCTGCCAGAGGAGGGGCTCCAGCCCTTTGGCAGCACTGGCAGGCAGCAAACACATCCACAGAGCTGCTCCTCCTGGGGAGGGGGAGAACACTCAGTCTTCCCACAGCAGCATTTTCTGAATAAACTGGCACAGTATGCAAACTGGTTTCACAGGAAAACCCAGGTTGGGTTGTGCCCAACATTCAGCCTGAATAGAACCATTCAGGAAATAAATAAATAAAAATCCCCTCCTTCTTTCAGCAAGTCCCCAGCACCCCTCCCTTCAGATGAATGGCAATCAAAGTGTTCTCCCTTTAGATAGGACACTTAGAAAGCAGTGTGAGCCTTACAGGCACAAGGTATAAACCCCTTACCTTGCTTATGTGAAACTCTAATTTTCTGATGTATCTCTCCACAGAGCGGATTTGCTTTTGAAGAGGGCAGAGAGAGAGAGAGAGAAAGGGACTTAAATTATTTCCTAAACAGCAGACACATTATCCCTTTCCCTCCATTTGCAACATTCCATGTCATCCCCAACAGCCTTACCTTATCCAGGTCATAGTAGAAAGCCTGAAAGAGAAACAGCACAAGCTGAAGAGGAGAGCACCTGTATTTGCACACATTAATGATACTTTCATCTGCAAGGCTCACTATGAGCATCTTAATTTACACTAAATTAATATTACAAACACTGATCACTGAGCAGACACAACGAGATGAATCCCAGTAAAGAGCATGGTCTGAAGAACACTGCTGGATATTGAAAATGAGAAATCTCAGGTTAAATTCTCACATTTAGGGCTACCTTGCATGGGAAATTCCTGATTGTGATGCCTTGCTGGATCCCACCTCAGCATTTTAACTGGAAAACCCCTGAGAGTCCCAGGTGGGAGAGAGCATCTACTTCTATGACTTTTATTTAAGTATTTAACATCAAAAACATCTTACCAATCTAGAGTTCCTTTTTGTATCTTTGTGTCGACCAGAGAGATAATCCAATTCAGCCTGATGTGCTTCCAAGTATTCACTGCAGAGAAAGAAACCCACTGTTGGATTCCCCTGGTACAGTCATTAGAAATTCTTTGGGGAGGTGTTTTCAGCACAATGTTACAAGGGATGGAGGAGGAGAAATTCAAGTTCTCACACACACAAACCCAGCTCACAGATCTCCTTCTCAGATTTCTCTAGCTACTCCTACCTGAACCTTTCCTGTGAGGCAGGAGAATGGTTCATTTGTTGAGAAAGTCTCTTCTCACAGTTACTGAGGAGAGAGAACTCATCAGCCAACTCCACCTTAGCAAGTCACAGACTTGTAACACGAAACACTTGCACCACAAACCCAACTCACAGGAGTGCTGCACAGGCAAGGGAGGCCAAATGCCACTCACTGTTGGAGCAAACAGAGCTGAAGACCACATTAAGGTAATTTCTGAATGCAACTATGACTTTTTCCAGAATGAGAACTATTTTGAAGGTGTGAAGCACTTGGTGCCAGTTGGCTTCTCTAGAGCTGCTTGCATGCACGAGTTGTGCCTTAGGAGTTTCCACAGGGCCTTAGACTTTTTCTGCTGAGACCATCTCCTTCCAACTTTGCTTTTAATTCAGAGAACACTTAGGTAACTTTTTCCTCTAATGTTTAAAAGGGAACAAGAATCACCTGGTAAATACTACATTATTAGACACAGTCTCTGAGCAGTCAAAATAACTTCATTTTAGAGAGCTGCACTTCTTCACACTTGCTTTGATGCATTGCATTTTCTTACTGTTCCAAAACCAGTTCCCCCAAGACATCCCACGTCTCCAGCACTCAGCTGGCTGCTCTTAACACCTGCCCTGTAACAGCTCAGTGCAGAAGTAGCCAAGGTGGCAGAGAAGTGCTCACTTTCCTTCTAGAAAAGCTTCATCACTTTTAGATTTAAGTATGATAGAATTATCAGCTTGATGGAATGGCACCCAGACGGTTAACAGGAAAAAAGAATTATTTTCTATAGCTATAAAGTAAAATATGTTCTGTACTAAAAATTCAAGTCACTTCAGCATCAAGCGGACTTAGTCTGCATTTACTTAAAATTTGGACTTTGCATTGCCATTTGATCCAGTTGTTTTCTGTAGGTTACTTCAGTCAATTAGTCAGCTACTCACTTTTGGCAGGAGGCTGCTCATATGGCGCTCACTGCAAAACTGGGAACAAGTTCTGATTCACTTTATAGCTTCTCCTCCCTAAGCTCAGATAAATTCTCAAGTCTGCAAAAACATTTGGTTTCATTGCTCCTTTAAATCTAAATCCTCTAATAAAACATTGGTGGATATTTTTAGGGCTAAGACTTCATAGTCTTTTATTGGACAAAAAACGTGACACATCTGACTTTACAATGTACTACTACAGTGCTTTTTATGTTCTTTGCTTAAGAAAGCAAACTATGACCAAAATGAACACAGTAGCAAAACGTGGAGGACAGCAGTGAGATACGTGCAGAAGTGTTTGTGGGCTGCCAGCACAAAGAGCTACAGGGTTTGCAGACCCAAGGAAAGGTGTTTTATCTTCTGAGAGTAGCTGCAGGCTGCAAGTGGAGTTCCTGTGATAATAGACTCAGAACACTCTGGGAAATTAAAAAGCTGAAGTTTTCAGGTGTACCTGCTCAGACCTTTCCCTCACAAGACTCCCAGAGAACACAGAGTACTTTTGAACTCCAGAGTTTAATTCTATTAAAAGAAGCAGGAAAAGATAAAGAAAAAAAAACCAAAAATCTCCATCCTGACACCCTTCTAGAACAGCTCACTCTCTAAGTGTTCACTAATTAGCACAGGAAGGATACAAATGGTTAATGAACCAGCCTTCCCCCTCTGTCTCTGCAGGCACAGAGTCGCACACCCTCATTGTCAGACTCGATTTTAAGTCAGCTTTTGGGCTCAAAGCAAAGGCCACAGTTCCCTCTGCAGAAACTTTTTGCCCATCAGTGACTCCCCAGCTCTGGCTGTCCCCTCCCTGCCCTGCCACCCTGCATGTTCTGAAATCCTCCCTTCCCCACAGGAGCTCAGCATCTCCCCAGGACAACCTCCCACAGAGTTTACCTGCCACGGACATTTCACAGTGTCATAAATGAGCAACAAACAAAAACATCAGAGCACTTTGCTTGCAAGCAGACTGTCTGAGAGTGATGAAACTTGCTTGACAAGGTCCCAAGTGTCTGGGGAAGTCACCACACATGTTTAGAGATGCCAGATGGAGACAGAGCACAGTGACACACACACTTAAGCAGCATGACTAGAGAAGGCAAATTGCAATATTTGAAAAGTCCTTACTTAAGTCCTTTCTTCAAAGCTTCAAAAATTTTCTTCACCTGCAGTGGCTTTGGATCCCAGATGAGTGCCCCCTTCTGCAGGGAATTATAAGCCTTGGGGGATTTCAGTGACATCCTTGACCTCACTGAACTTCTGCTGAGGGACTTGCTGTAGAAAGAGAAGAGAAATGCGAGATGCAAACCCCATCACTAGGGAGGAGAGAGATGCCTTCCCCACAAAGCTCCCAGCCCACAAGTTCTATCCAACCCCACTGACATTTACTGAGAATGGCCAAGCTGTGGGACACCTGGGCACTCAGTGGCAGGGGACACAAAGCTCCCAGAGCTGGCACTGTGTGCACAGGGGGGCAGCCCTGGGCACAGCCTGGCACAGGTCACACCCAGAGCCCCTGCACTGCAGCAAAACAGGCAGCAAACTGCTGCTCTGCTCAGGGTCTGACTGGCAAACCTCACACAGGAGCCTCTAGAAATTGCTGTTTCACTGCCTGCACTCTCCATCCACTTAATCCATGCCCCAGAACCCTCATTTTTCAAAAGCAAACTACCAGGCCCAGATTGCATACAAAATATAACTATCAAGGGTTTTTTTCAGTATCTAACCTTGCTAAACTACTTTCAAAAGCAATTGCAAAATTAAAATTAAATGTTGTTTCTAACAGAAGGCCCCCACACAGACTGTTTTGTGCCAACCCAACGAGTTAGAACACCCTGCATCATTAGTTACACACATCTTTAAAGCAGAAAATGAGCTCTGCAAATGATTCCTGCCTGGCTTACCTCTTTCTATATACTCCTCTAAGTCTTGGCTATTTTTACACAGGTTTATTAATAATCTCTGTAAGCAAAGCCTCTAAAATAACATTATCTAAAGAAGTTTCCCACTCTACCAAAGCAAGCCAAGCCAACTGGTGGCTCTCTGAAAAGCTTTCTATTTTTCTCTACAATTTCTACCCTAAATTCAACTCACCTGGAGAAATTTGGAACTTCATCAGGCTTAATTCTTAAGCACTGGCTGGTTTAAGTTCCAGGCATGTGAGTGGAAGCCTAAGGAGATTATTGTGCTGGGTGCTTAAAGCCCAGACCCAGCACACCTGAGAGCTGTCCCCAGTCCTGTTATAGAAGCCCTTGAGTAATTACTTTAATTATCCTTGTCCTAAATTTCCACTTAACTCCATTTTTTAACACAGGTTCTGCAAAAAATCTCATAAATTAGCTGTTGCCAAACATTACTGGATACTTAATTTCTTCACACCACTGATTATCTTAGTTTTTTACGATGCCTTAATGAAAAGTATTAATTAACCAAACCATTTGGAGCTCAGGGTACCTATAACAAGGAACATAAGTGTTAAATTAGAAACTTTCATTAATATGCCTTTTCCTTATTATGATAATGTATCTTTGAGTGTTCCATGCAAAGTGAGAGAGTTTCAACAGGAACAGCACTGGAAGGGACAGTCTAGCCAGTAACAGAAAGAGTCTCCTGGAAGACTCATTGCTTAAAATTCTTTCATGCTAGGGAGAAATAGCATCTAACTCCATGCTCTAGAGCACTCTAATTAGCAAGATGCCATTAGAAGAGACAAGATAATTCTATTTTGAAATTAAAAGCCCAAATTACTCCTGTGTTTTGTTTCATTTTGGAATTTACCTTCGGATTTTTGGACTGCAGATCCTAAATTCTCAGTTGCAAGTACAGCATCTAAGAACTGCATCCAGACAGGTTGGGATTTCACATCCCCCCTTTTCCTCAGCACCTCCCACTGACTGCTGGAACCCATAGGAGAATCCCATTTTCATATATTTCATATAAAAGTTAAGTAGCTGACAAGGGCCTGCAGGGCCAGTAGCTAAAATGGATGCTCTGTTGCTGCTTTCCCTTGTGAACTTGATAATTTAAGTATCAGATTTCCCACTTTACAGATAACAGCAATAATATTTACTTCCTGTGGAGACCATTGTGGGGGAATACAAATTGTGTGTCTGACTGAGAGACTCGAGGGGAAGTTGCTGAAGAAAAGCAAAAGTATATTTAGCATCTGCTTAAGAATGTCCATGTGGGCCTGATTTGTGTGTCATTCTTTGGACAGACCGTGCACAGGGCCCCTGCAAGCTCCTGCTGTGTTTTGCAACAGTGCCTGAGGGAGAGATAAGTCAGGAAAGGGTGATTAAAAAATCTCTTGTCTGTGCCAGGGAAGGCTCTCATGTTCACTGGGCTGTGACTGAGTGTCTAGTACAAAAATCTTCCTTCTTGCAGTGATTCCTGAACAGAACTGTCTGTCTAAACACTTAAATAAGGAAAAACATCATCATAAAAATGCATAGAGAGGCACTTGGTCAGGAAACCTTTGCAGTTAGAAGTAAGAGGATAACCCCAAGGGATCTATGAACTCTTCTGTCTGGAGCACTGGGACCCTGCTGGGTTGTGCCTGTTGGAGGAACAGCTGCTCAACCCTGCTCCTGGTAGATCCTTTCCCTGCTACAACTCCCACTCTGGGCCTGAGCTCAAGCCTGTTTATATAATTTGACAGAGTTTTTCTCCAGATCTTAGCAATTGGTGTGGTTTTAGATGTCTGATCTTTGCTAGGTGTAATACTAATTTCCAGTTTCACCAACCAATTAATTTATTCAAATTGAAGACTTCTTCATTGCATCACTACCATACTGGGATTTCATTTTTTGCTTATATTTTTCTATGCTGTGTTTAACTAAAAGTTTAATTCAGTCAGGTATTTCATTACATGAGTGGGGTATTTTAGTGACACAACAGGATTTTCAGAGTACAGCACTCCTGGAGGCACACTTCCCCATACTTCTATATGATGCTGCTAAATGATTCACTGTGTTATTGCTCTAGCATGCACTGGCAGTCAGGGATCATACTCATTTTCCATTTATAGGTCATATCTCCTAAAAGCACTCAACAGGCTTTAGAGGGATTGCTGAATTCTGAAAAAGATCATTTCTGGTGGAAAAGCTGCAGTTACTACACAGAGCACTGCTGCCCAATGAGTTATGAAAAGCAAAACGGGAACATCAGTGCAGGGTGGTTGAGCACTTACAGAGCCCAGCTGGGGAGTGAACTCTGGGCTGCAGCCTTGCCTGGGCTCTGGGCTGCTGCTGAGAGCAGGGACCTTGCAGTGGCTTTCTGGCCTCTGATTCCTCCCTTTCCTTCCCTTGGGCACTGCCAGGACAGCCCTGCCTCCCCTGCCCTGCCCCAGTGACTCTGGGAGGATTTCACTCACCTCCAGTTACACATTTTGCCAGGATTCACCACTAGCATCCCCATCTTTTTAAAGGTCTAGGAGATTTTTAGTCCCCAAAGGTTTAGTCAGCACTGAGCAGTTACTGTTTGGCTGGCAGCAGGAAGGGCTGCAGCCCCTCACTTTTCCAGAAGAAGAGGAGCCTGTGAAGAGGCTGGAGCTGCCCTGTGGGAGGCAGCTGGCCCTGCAGGGCAGTGTGGCCAGGGTGGGCATTCTGCTGTGAATGGCACTGCCTGGCAGAGCAAAGACAGCCCTCAGTGGCTTCAGAGGGCACAGAGCAGCACCGTGCCCAGCCACCCGCAGCCCAGCAGGAGGAGCTTGCCCTGCTCTTTGTTACTCACGCCAGTTTCCTGCTTTGCACCGTGCTGAAGCCGGTGAAGGAGCAGCTCCTGCTGATGCCACCCCCGTCCCCAGGGGACACAAACGTGAGCTTCACCGACATGGCTCCCAGCCCCTGCTCTCTTGGCTTCTGCAAGGAAACAGGAAAACAGTTGAGTCCAAACCTTCTTGGCAGTCCTGGTGCTGCTGCAAGTGCTGAGCTGCATGCAAGTGGAAAGGCAAAAGGATGCACGGTAGGATAAACTGGAAAAAAAGACTTGTCTGCAATTCACGTTTCCTCTGCTGCCATCCACAGTACAATTAATAAGGGATTGAAGAGTCTAAATGAAATCTCTCATGCCCTCTTCAATTTCTGATTGATTTTACAAACTCCCTGTGCAAAAGCCAGAATAGCCTCAATTCAGAGGCTTTCTACATTTCTGACTTTTAAAAAACCCTGTAATTGTCCCACTGCTTCAGGAGTCCAGTCCAACTTGTGTATTTCCAAATTAGTGTGGATGCCAGAACAATACTTAAGCTCCAGACTTAGTCAGGTCCAAAAAGCAGCTCCTTGCATCTGTGCAGAGCCACGCTGCAGTCAATGGTAGAATTGGCTGAGTGTGGTGCTTAAGCCCAAGGCAAAAGTCTGGTTTCAACAGTAAATTTCAGGTTCATGCTCCTCCTCTGGCAGGGTTTCTCTTGGATTGCTCTCTTGTTTTCCATCAGTCAAACTCTTTTGCTTTTTGGAGAGTTGTGTTCTCTGCCATATGTCTACAGAATCCAAGTCCCAATATAAGGAACAGACATATCCTTCAAAGCAGCTGTAGAAAATCACCCAGACAGTTAATATACAGAAAAATTCCCTTCCTTCCCCCCTCAAGCTGGTGTAATGTAAACACCACAAGTGAGTAAATCTGGGTATAACAAAAAGCTGGAGTATGTGTTTGTAGAGAGAAGTGCAAACTCCAAGGAAGAGCTCTGCGTGCTCCATGCAGAAGTTTGTCCCACATTCTCTGAAGAACAGCTCTTAGTCCATCAGAGTGGGTGTTGGAAAGGCACTCAAGCCCTGTGCCTGCCATTATCCTCTACCCTGGCCACCATTAGTCCCACAAGAAGCCCAGAAATGTCAGTACAAGACTTTCCCTGGCTCTGCCACTGATTTGGAGAGCAACCTCCTCTCTGCCTGTAAAGAACTGGATGGTTCAATACACTGCCCAAGAGGAAGGGGATTGAGAGTATTTTGCTAATTCTGGGCTGGTCTACAAGCACAGGGAATTACTGCCAGTGACCATGCTTCAGGTACTTCATCTACCAAAGCAGGAACAAGAGCTGTCCTGGATTTCCAGGAGCAGAGATCCTGCAGGGAGACTGTTCAGGTGAAGCTGCTCAGTCAGTTCCTGGGTGAGTCTAAAACTCCCCTTGCCTTGCCTGTTCGATGGGCTGTGCCAAGCTCAGGAATACATCTGGGAGAAACAGGCAGAACACTGTAGAACAAGATGTGAAAATGATAAATCTGACCAGACACCTGCTTTGCAGGCTCAGTAGTTTGTCAGAGGTGCTGAGCATGGCCAGGTATTTCACTTCTCAGAGGATTAAAAGTCCACATGACTCCACTTTCTCAGTAGTACCCACAGAAATCTGTAACATGGAAAATTCAGGTCCTTCTTAATCACCTTTGGATCAAACCATGCAGCACTTATATTCTAGAAGATCCTCCTTAACACCCATAATCAGACCTTGGACTTGCATCACATCACAGCTAAAGTTTCAAAATTTTTTCCATTCTTTCCTCTAGTTTTCAGATGTTTGTAAGTCTGTGAACTGTCACCCCATCAAAAGGATCATTAGCCTGAAAAAAGCATGCAACTTACTGAAAAATGTAATTGCCTAACAAGCTGTTAAAGGAAGAAATAAAAGGAATAGCCTCGTGGTTATTGACCACATGCCTCATCAAGGCTAAGCCAGATTCCCAGGCTCTATTTTTCAGCTCTTTAACCTGAGGAACTTAGTTCATGGGTATAAGACAGGAAGAAAGTGCAGGAAGAAAGCCTGCATAGCATGAGACTGAAAGCCCTGGGAGCACACAGACATGGAACAAACCAAACCAGGCAGACCCTTGGCAGGAAACAGAAAGCGGAAAATGATGAGAAGACTCCTGAAGTACAATCTGTGCCCTGAACTCCAGATGTGAAGGACTGCATTGGAGATGTACAGGCCCCCAAAACTCAATCAGTGAAAGAACTAAATGGCCCAAATTGCCCAGACCTGATTCTGTTGCCACACGTGTCTTTATAAATCAAATAAAACTCTGGACTTCCAGGAGATGCACTGCTGCAAATCAGTAGAAGGGAGAGATGCCTTGGCCCTCACTTGGGCATGGCCAAAAGCATTTCAGCTCCTCCAGGGTCATTTGCCTTGTGTGAGTGCACAGAGCTCAGTCCCCGAGGCCACTGACCGTGTCCTGCTCTGCTCTGAGCACAGCTCCTCTCAAAAGCAATCCACATTTTCCCAATTCCCTAAGGATGAAGAGAATTTAAATAGCATTAGGAAAGCACCATTAAGGGGTTATCTTCCTTACTTCAAAATAAAGCCAACAGAGTCAATACCCCTGAGCACACACTTGCACGTGTATTTCTTGCAGCGACCCAGAAATCTGACTGCTCATTTCACACTTCTGAGCAGAAGACCATAAGTTGGATGTCAAGAAAACATTTTATTTGTAAGAAAGACTTATAAATGCAGTTCTTTAAACAGAGGGGTTTGCTAGCTGGAGTGTCTGTATAAAAGTGCTGAGCTCCATTACAAGTGCCCCTGAGAAAAAGCATCTGGACACATCTCAAATTCTACCCTCCTTTTAGGGGAGAAATAAATCAGATAAGGAACCCCAACCAAGCTCAGTTCAAATCTGTCTGCCAACCTGTAACCTCTGCTGAGCAGGCCAGTGGCTCCAAATGTCATAAACACAGGGATCATGCCCTGGGGAGCAGAGGCACTTCCTCTCTTTCACTCCTCCCTAAAAGCACAGAAGGTGAACACAGTACTCAGCCAGGGGCTGCACATGAACAGCACAAAAATATCAGGCCACAGTGAAGGAGTCTCTTGCCAGAGACAACTGAAACACCAAATTGAAAAAACCATGGAGCCTTCAGAAAGGTTTGTGGGCCTTCAGCACACCTGCCACTGCCAGGGACTCACCCACTCAAACCTCTAATACCTGTGATTTTGTACAACTGAGAGTCCAGGTCTCAGAAATGTAGCTCTAAATCAAACAATAATTCTTTCAGATTAAAGGAGTAGGTTGGTTTGCCCCTGTTTCAATGGTCCAGTGGCCATAACATCCATATTGGTGTTGAACCTTTGGTGTTACCAAGTGTCCAGGCACACAGGTTCCTCTGAGCAGTGAGGACACACAAACTGCATGTTCTGCTCCCTCTCTGTGAGTCTGAGGAGATTCCTCAAGCCAAATGACCTTCACCTTCTACAAACAAAAAAAAAAAAGGTGCCTGTTTGTGTTTATGGCTAAAGTTTTCCAGCCCTAGTCACATCTTTAATTGTTTCTGGGCACAATGGTTTCAACAATTTTATGAGGAAAATATGACTCACTGACTTCTTGCAAAATATTTCTGCTCGTGTTTTGTGCTTTAAATTAGTAGCCATGTTTTTGTGTTAGTATCTCCAAGAGGCCCACTTGGTGAACCCTTGCTAGAGTAAAGTGTTCATGTTTCCCTAAAGTTTGCAATGTTTCCACTGTGAACAAGCAGTGGGGTAGGAGACACTTTCTCCCAGTTGTGTGCCTGCAAAAGCTTGGAAAGACAAGAGCCATTTTATCTTCTAGTTGTGGGAACCAAACAGAGTTGGTTTCATTTTGTATTATCACAACATAACACTTAATTCAGTGCCAACAGTTTATTGGAGGAACTGCAGCCTTCATCCTACAATCTGTGCCTTAGAGTTGTGCCTGTGAGGAGACTGCCCTCAGTGGATTTGTGCACAGCAGAGTAAATACATTTATTGCAGAGTTGCCACCTGGAATCTACGTCTTCTATAGCATGGTTTTATAAATTCACTTCATGGCAGCTAAACAAATGTGCCATTACCTGTACTGGTAGTGCAGCATCTCTACTGAAACTCAGTTTTCACTGTACACAATCAAAATCAGCAGTGATTAAACACATGACCATTCAGGGCCTTTAGAGACACATTAAGACTGATTTTGCAAACTGGGCTATGTTTGTCTACCATCACATTGATGGAATCACAGTTATTTTCCTTTTTTATTTCAAAACCTAGGGACAATGGCATTAACTAACCCTTCTGAATGCTGATGATAGGTGGCACCCAAAAACACTTGCAGCAGACAATGGTATTTGTCTTTCATGACACTGATAAAGAAAAAAATCAGATTGCCTCTCTGTATTACAATCCTGTCAAACATTTTGAACAAAGGCTCAGGGCTGCTCTAGACCTCAACCACTGCAGCTTTTGTGATCTTGGAATAGGCTGGAAGTGTCTAGACCTGGGCACTTATTTTGCTGGACATGTAAAGAATCCAGAGCATTGAGTGAATGAACTCCTGAGAGGTGATAAGATGCTGCCTCAGCCCCTTTGCTCCCAGGGAGCTGCAAGGAAGGCTGAGGGAGCCAGGAGGGAGTGGAGTGACTGTCTGGGCACAGCCCTGGGCTCAGTCCCCTGGGAAAACACACACTGGATTTCATCTCTGCTCTCCAGCATTCCTCAGGAAAACCATTGACCTCAGTAGCAATGTCTACTGTGCTGGATAAACATTCCAAATTAATCCTTCAAACCCCTGACATTTTAAGCAGTTTTGTTCAATTGTTTGACATATATTCTATTTTTACTGTTATTGGCAGAACTAAGGAAAATTTATCTGGTTATTTTCAAGAGAAGAAAAATCATTTGAATTAGGGAGATGCACAGTGCCCTTGACGTCAGAATACATCTCAAAATAGGTATTTGAACATCACACTCAGATCCTTCCTTCAGACAAATTCTCTCTGTGGAAAGAACTCAGAGCACAGGGATTCACAGCAGAATCTGAACAGGTTGCATGCAGTTCACTCTAACAGGAATTCTGACTTGTGGTCTGTTCTCTGTAGAACTGGTGTCTCACACCACACAGACAGGGCAAGAGCCACTGCAGACACAGATATGGAACATGTGTGTTTGATATTTAGTTTTTATCTGGTGAAACAGATTTGTGAAAATGGAGAGCAGGGACACAAACAGCTTCCACCCATTCACCAGGCATTTCTGCTGGGTTAAGATTGAGCAATATGAGCAATGACATCACAATTTTGCTGCAGATGGAAGCTTTTGCTCCCCTGCATAGCTGCACATGCTCCACAGAACTTCTTGACCTCAGCCTGTTTAACTCAGATTATGAGATGGGCCCTTTAATGAGCACAAACTTACATCTGTCAGGTCATATATTGAAAATGTCAAATGATTCAGGAATATAATCCCATTCTCATAGGCACTTTGGGCTCTTAGGAGCTAGTTCCATTGATTTTTCATAAGAATTACATTCAGAGCTTACATTATTTAGAAGACAGGTCTTCAGTGTGTAACTAGTTCTGGTACTTTTGCAAATTCTATCTATGCAGATTCAACTCTTGAATATATATTTAAATACTGCCTACTTCCCCCCTAGCCATACTCCAGCCATTAAAAGAAAATCAGATAAACAGCTTTGATCCAAGTTATTGCTTTAGTCATTAGGCCCTCCCATAGCTTCATGCCAGCTTCTGGAAATGGCATTCTGGAGTCCAGGCTTCCTGGGCAGCAGTAAATTTAGATAGCATAAGCAGTGCTCTCAGACAGCTTGTCCTGTGCTGGAGGTCATGTCCCTGGGGAACCCATTTCCAGGGGGGTTCCTTGAACACAGGACTCCACTTTCAAGTCCAAGATGAGCTGCTTTTCAAGCTTGCACCCCAAATGTTTCTGTATTTCCAATCACTTTCCATCTCAGCACGCAGCTCCAGTTCTGTTCTCAGTGCCAGTGTGCACATCCAGAGGAAATTAATCAGCCATTTATTCCAGATTCCCAGCAGAATCCGGCAGCCTCACTGAGTTAATGACCCGAAATTATTTTTCAAGGTGTGATGTTGTGGCCACTTGGTGCCTCCCCCCTCAGGGGGACCTCAGCACGGATCACCCCCATGGATTGTGCATTTCCCCTATGGAAAGTTGTCACTTGGAGCCACAGCTGGCTGTAAATCACTGTGGCATTTTGGCACTGCTGGGATAAGCAAAGCAGCAGTGAGTGTGTACAAGCAAGCCCTGGTTTCCTGCCTTCCCAGCCCCTGGCACATCCCCTGGCACATCCCCTGGCCAGGTGCCCGTGCCTGCTGTGCCACAGCTCCCCGAGGTACTGGCAGCCCTGCCTTGCTCCTGGGGCAGGCACAACTCCCCCTCCACCAGCTCATTTATGAGCACAGGCCTTGCTGAGCTCCTCTGGTTTCAATTTGCAGCTTGCTGACAATCCTGCACGCTGAATGGGACAGTGAGGGACAGCACAGTGATGAACACTGGTGACAAAGGGAAACTTGCCTGGCAGCAGGGCACTGAATCCCACCAGTTCTGGCCTTGAGAGGTTCCTCCTTCTTAATGATGGACCCCAAGGATCATTCCTCTGTAATACAGATTCATTGCCCTTGTTTTCCCCAACCTATGCCTGAATGAAGTTACAAACAGACTTATCAGGTGTGATCATGTCTCCATCCATCCATCCTTCTAATGCAGGAGCCCATTTCCAGGTTAATCATGACACAAGGAATGTCCTTTATCTCAGCCTTAGGGCTGTGGAAAGTCCCAAGGCTAAGTTTCAATAGAAACCACCATGATGGGTAGATAAATGTTTTGATTATTACACTGAGAAGGGTATATTAACCAAATCAGATTACAAACTTCCAGCAAGAGTGAAATCTGATGTCCAACAGTATGTGGGATGTCATTTGGTACCTTCAAAAACTGAACTCTGAATCACAATATCCTGGTGCTTCTGAAGTGGGAGAAACTGTCTGTCATTTACCTGTCTGACCAGGAGAATTGTCCCTTTACTGAGAATTAAACCATCAAGCCCACTTCCTATGGCAACCATGGTTTATTCCTTTCAATGTTACCAAGATAATCTTGTGCCACAGAAATAATTTAGTTGTTGAATTAGGATCAGTATCCCAAAGAACACTGGAAAAAGAGGAAAAGTATATAAAATTTCGTGAAAGAGGGATACAGAAGGGAGACAAGGTTTATGCTTTAAACCCAAATATTTACTTGTGGAAAAAACCAAGAACTGTGAATGTATGTGGGTATATCTGTACTTTTCCCTTCACTTCTTACCAGTTCCTAAAACACATGCTCTGACATTCATGGCCCACATTTTTTATGCTGCTTTTATTTGGTTTGGGCTTGTTTTTAATGAGGTGAACTCTGCACAGCCCAGCTCTAGCTCCTATAAAATCTGTGTCTTAAATGGCCAGATTTAGTGGTTTTTCTATGGAGAGCAAAAGCCCTGCATCCTAACCACACAGCTGTACTTGGAACCAGATGTGTCAGCCCCTCAAAACTGAACTAATGAGGACAGGAACATGGTCAGGAAAACCCTGTGTAGATCTTGCCTTTGGAATTGTGGAAAGAGCACTGCAGAGCCTGATGCTTGCACATGAAGGAAGGGGAGCAGGATGACAATTGCACCAGGAGGAAAATGCCTGGAGGCACTTGCACCCCACAGCCCTGCTCATCCCAACACCAATTCTATCCCCTAAACCCACACAAGGATCCACAGGGAGCAGGCAGAGCCTCAGGTGATGGGAACTGCTCTAACTCTTCAATCCAAGCTGTTCACAGAAACCCAGGGGCTGGCTCTGGGTCACCTTTGCATTTGGCAGCTGGGAAGGGACTCTCAATTACTGCTCTCAAGACTTCTGGAAAACATAAACTAGACCAATTATTGAGGAGCAGATGCTGTGAAAACCATAACTTCTGATAGAAAACAAGAACATGTTTTAAACTAACTTTGCCCATCAGTGTGTTTTTCAAATATAAAGTGTCTTCTGCTGCTAGTTCAGAAATCCATATGATTTTTAGGACCATCACTTCTCTGCCCAGTTTTGCTCCCATCAGAGTCACTGGGAGCATTGCCATCACTTCAGAGATGATGAACAAGACTTGGAGGTCATGATTTGGCACTCAAACTGGAAAAACACATTAGTGTGGCTTTTTTTTCTTTTTGAGAAAAGATGCATCAGATTCTCCCTCTGGTTCCTAGCTTAAGCTTCTTTAAAATAATGATTCTTGATTTGTCTGTATGTGCTGTTCATCAGTACTTTCCCTGCAGTGTAGAGCAGGTCCCCTGCACTGAGCCACAGAAGCAAAAAGGAATCTTCTGCTGAATAAAGTCTTGTGAGACACAGTCATTGCATGCAGAGGAAACAGGGTTTAGTGGGGCCCTAGTTCCCCTGGGGACTCCCATAATATAAATTATTAATAATAAAAATAAACATTGGCTAGCTTGAACTTCTCTTCATTCCCTTAGAGCTTATTTTTGTGATGGAATTAGCTAAATAAAGCCCACTTGAAAGGATGTTTAATTGCAAACTATCCAAAGAAAACAAAATGGAACTAATTGGTTCTTAGATATTAAACATTCAAAAGGAGATGGCTTTGGAAACAGCTGAAAGACTAAAGTGCATGAGGATCCAAATGGTGCAGTGGGCAGTTAAGGAAAATGCAGTCTAAACTGGACTTTTAAACCAGATATTCAAGTTCTGTCAGTCTGGCCCTGCCTAGAAGACAGCTTTGGATTGTTTCAAGCCTAAACAGAATGACAGCAATACTCTCTGGAAAACTGTAAAATCAGAAGAGCCAAACTTGTGTAGTGACTTCTGGGCATCATTTGCCCAGGAAACCCTACAAAATCTACAGTGATTGTTATTTCCTGGAGTGCCCCTTAAATCCCTTCCAGCCTAAAAAAGACATCCTAGCAAGGACTACCGTTTCAAGTGGTTTTTTAAAGCAGTTGTTTTCCTGCAAGTGGGGTAGGGAGAGCTCACCAAACCAGTTCTGACAGCACATCTCCAAAGGAGACTGGTTGTGCCTTCCACCACAAGAACTGACTGAGATCTGCCTTGGCCTTTGCAAACTCCCTTTCTTCAGCCCTGTGTTTTTGTTATTGCTGTTTAATTCAAGTATTTCACAGCCAGCAAATAGAAACAATCTGTTTGGTCATGTGAAAACTCCTTTTTCATAGTCATTCAAGGTTGAATAGTTGCCACACTTATTTCAGGAGTATTTCTAGCAAGACTAGAAAGTGATATCTCTAAGGTGATGGAATTTGTAAACAAGAATAAAACCCTCTACACTAGAAGAGAGCAAGAAGTAGGTAAGTTATAACTAAAATCATACAGTAAAGACAATTTAAAAAATTAATTCGTGGTAGAAGAACTTTTCTCTGGAGGACCACTGTGTGCAATGAAATCAGACTGGTGCTCAGCCATTGAAGGTGCACTGGCTCATCAGCAACATGTTTACTTTCCCACTTATCAATAAACGACAGTAACAAGGCTTCTGCCAGAGATAACAAATTCCTGGAAATGTCAGGCCCCCTACAACACCCAGCCCAAGCACACAAGAGCTACTCACTGGGAAAAAAAAAAAAAGGGCAGACACAACTGGAAGTGCCAAGCAGAAGTTGCTCAGCAGGATCAGTCAAGATCAAACCACTCCAACATTTAGGCCAAAAGCTAATGTAATTTAAGGTCCCTTGAAATGTTATGAATATCATCAACAAACACGGCAAGAGTCACTCATGAAAATGCACTTCAGCTTTGTGCACAAAAAAAAAATCCATCAGCTCTCTGTCTCAGACTTCTTCAAAGACTGAACCCAATTGTTTGTTCCCTGAGGACTCAAAGCTTTTACTGCAACTAACACATCTGCTTAGTGTTTCCTATTTTTCAGCATCACAAGGACTTTTTCTTAAACCTGGGACTGGTTTACTCAGCATCTATGTCTAAGTACCAAACAAAACTCCAACAGAAAAAATAACTGAGCCTTTTTGCCAGTTTATTTCTACCTCTCTCCCCCAAAGACACAGGCAATCCTGGCAAAAGGAGTGTTCTTACAGGAGTGTTTTGCCAGCATAGCTGTATCTTTATGGGTTTCATTATTCAACATTCCTCTTAGTGCTCACAGCTATGCCAGAAAATTTGTAACAAGATCTACACAACTATACAAGAAAGCTTTGTTGGTTTAAGACATCTAGTCCAGCTTTGGAAGGTATTACCAGTCTGCAGATAATGTAAAAAATCCTTCCATGTGAACACTGTCTGTGTATCTGTACTGCCAGCACCTCACTGCTGTCCAAAATTGCTGTTATTTACTACAAGACTTCTCCCAGCATGAAAGGAGCAACTTGGCAGGACTGTCTTTCTATCAGCTTGGCTAGAACTGTCCCTCAGACCTAAAGCAAGCAGCAGTGACACATGCAGGGGTTTGCTGAGCACTGTAACTCTGAGAACTGTAAGTATTTCTACACAGGCACGATTTGCTGATGCAGCCACATTAGTAAAAGAACCCATTAGTGACAGTCCTTGTCCAGCTCCTGGGGCAGGAACCTGTCCTGGAGACAGCTGGAGAGAGGGGCTGTTCCTTGTGTCTCTTCAGATGCTGCAAGGATTCTGCTCCTGCAGATGCTGCAGAGCACCAGGGGACAGAGGAACTTGCATTAACCTTCAGCACTGCCATGCCAGTAGGGCTGCAGGAGCTTTTAGTGTTGTGTCTACATCATTTCAAACCCTCAGCTGAGACAAACTTCCACTACATGTGAGCAGTGCAGAACAGAGGTTACAATGGCTGCATGGCAAGTGTAGAACAACTACAATTCCCAGTTTATAAAAAGACCTCCATGGGGGTAAGTCCTCCATGCCTCATAAACCAAGATTTATTTCTGTGATGTGAATTGACTCAGTCTGTACTACCCAAACTCTGTCACTTACCTAAGAGCCCATTGTCACCGAGACCCCTCTTGCAGCACAGGATTGTGCCTCTGGACAACACTGGGTCCCTGTGAGAAAGCCCTCTTAGCTCCTTTCAGCATGGAAGGAGTGGATTGTTGTCCTAACACACACACTGGGTCGAGAGAGCCAAGACTTTTAGCCAAGACTAATGAGAAAAGGACTGAAGGTCTCAGTAATTGGTGCCTCAGCCCCATAACAGAACAAAACCAAAGAGGCACCTTCAGCATGTGGTGGGAAGGGCCAGGCAGGCTTGCACTGGTGCAGCTCTTGGAGCTGCAGAGAGAGTGAACAGAGGAATGGATGGTCAAATGCATTGTCTATAACCACACAGCCAGTGCTTAATCACAGACTGACAGAATAGCCTCACTTGGAAGGGATCCACAGGGATCATCAAGTCCAACTCCTGCTTGATTGATAATTTAAGGAGTCAGGGATGAGAACACCAGCAGAGAACATGAAATTTCACTGAGACAACACATCGGCAGAACAGTTAAATAGCTCAGTATTGTGATCAGTTCAGTGATACCAAAGGAACTCCATGTGAACTGATCTGCCTTTCTGGCATCAGACAGGCCTGGTTTGTGGAAGATGTAATGCTCATCCTCCTGCCAGCTGAGCCTGAGATGATGGCAGCAGCGTGCAGAACGCTGGAAGGTGCTGCAAGCACACCAGGGATAAGCCTGCCCATTCCCAAGGAGCCACATCTGGCTGGAGAGGCAGGAGGAGGAACACCCTGTCCCTGGGATGTTCTCTGTCCCTGGCAGTTCTCCCACACTTGCAATCTCACCCTGCAACCATCAGCACATGGGCCATTGATCTTATGAACTCCCATCTGTGATCCTCTGCAGAACTGCCATGGAGAGTGCACAGAGCACAGACCTTCCTGGCAGAAAGTCACCCTTGGGTCACCTTCAGAATTCAGCAATGGCCATTCAGATACAAAACATGCTGACAAGAGATTCCAGCAATACACTAATTCAGATCCAGAATTAAATCCAGATTCTGACACCATTACAGCAGCAGTGGCAGTCAGTGCATTCAGTGTTCTAACAGAAAAAGGGAGTTTTGCTCCATATGACTTGGCTTACTCAAGAGAGATATTTTACAGTAAGATACAGTTTTACTGTATTGTAAACATAATTTGACAATTACAGGTCAAAGGATCCTCACTTATTGCTTTAAATGAAACTAAAAGTAATCAAACTCATACATACACATATGGGGAAGAGATTCATCGTGTGTTACTGCAGCTCTGGAGAAAACAACACAGAAATTGTCTGAACTGGAGACCTTACCAGAAGATGCAGTGCATGTTCTCATCCAAAGCCTTCTCCTGCAGAGCATCTACTCCTTACAATTGTGGTTTTGTTCTCCAAGAACCCAAGCTCAGGCAGTTTTGAGACACTTTGCATTGCTACTTAAATGTTTTGCACTTCTGCTGTTTGTTTGCAGGCAGCTGGGATGCCCGCACTGATTTTCTAAGGTTATTTAAATTCTTCTTCATTTGTTAACAAATTGCATTGTTGCACAACACATTGGCATGTGAACCCTTGAGAAAAAGGGAGAGGCACAAGCCGGCCTCAGTGGAATTAGGAACAAGTTCCAGTGACCTCAGCAGAGTTCCACAAAGGCCAGCTCCATTGTCTCGGTGCCAGTGCTCAATGGGAGGAGGATTTCTGTGCCAGGGCTCCTCAGAGGTGGCATTGCCTTTGAGACCAGTCTGGGCTTCCATTTCAGACACAGCACCACAGCAGCCCGGTGCCAGACTGCCATCCAGCCTGGGCACTGCTGCTGAACTCACAGCACTGGGAATGTGCAGTTACACGGATCCGTACAGCAAACTCACTGATGGACCCAAACAGGGCATTTCCAGACCTAATCCATCCAGTGTAACTGCTCTTTTTTGGTCTTCCATTGCAAAAAACAAATCCTACAAATCAGTTACCTTCAAAACTTTAGAAAAGCCAACCAACTTTCTCTATAGATGCAGTTTCATCTGTACACTGGATTGCAGTGGTTGCTCAAACAGCTGCCTGTGCATTTGGAATATCCCTGGGTGTCAATTCTTTTGGAAAACCCTTTTAACTTTACAGGTCTCATCAAACAAAATCCTCTCTTAGATTCTGGAGAAATCTTCTGAACTCTTTTTGTCAAAGTTCAGGTACGTAATGGAAACATTTCAGAAATTCAGCACACAGGTGACCTGAAGGTTATTGAGGTGGCGTTTTCTCTGCACTGGTAGAAATATAAACCTATTCATGCCAACACTAAAGCAGCAAACATTCAGATTTTAAAGCACACGGAGGCCTTTGAATTACTTCCCTGTTTATCTGTTCAGGCCCAATATTGGAAAATTATATTTCCCTCCTCAAGTCTATGGCAATTTCAATAATAAAACTGAGGTTATGTAAGTGCAGAGAATTATGGAAAAATGTAAGTGGAAAGTACATAGTTCTAAAATTCATTTGAATAACTCAAATACAGCTGAACTGACATTATTCAGACTTTCCAGTCTTATTCAATACTGGATGGAAACCAAGCACAAGACATTTCAGGCCCAAAGGAGGTTTTGAAGAAAATTACAAGTACCTATATTTCTAGTTTACAATGTCTGTCTGGGAAAGCTCTGCTGCCTAAGGAAAGAGCAAGCCTCCTTCTCATGGGATCAAACACAAGAGATGTGAACTAATTAAGGGGACATTAGGACCAGCTTGTAAATGTGAGGGCTGATTCCACCCAAGGAACCTGCATGCAAATGCCTGTGGTCTTGCAGGGAGCAGGGATGCAGATCAGATCCCACTTCCCACTGCAAGTTCATTTCTAACCTGTGCAGACACAAGCTGCATTCCTTCCACACCCAGGGCTGGAGCTGTGCCTGCAGAAGGAATGCAGGAGAGGAATGACTTTCTTATCGGCCTGGCAGATCCTGCTGGGTGATGGGGATGCCTGTGGAGCTGCCAGGAGCCCGCTGTGGGACAGGGCACAGAGCCCAGCTCCAGAGCTCAGACACTGCCAGGCAGTGCTCCTGCAGGACGCTCGAAATGAGGTCAAACTGCTCTCCAAAGCACAAGGAGCTGCTCCTAACTCTGGGATACTTGGTTATATTCCTGTTAGAAACGATTTTCATCAAAGGAAAAGTGAAGGTCCCAGATTTGTGTAAAAATGAGTAACAAAGGGAATAAATTGTATATTCTGAACTCAGGGGCATTTCAAAGTCTGGCTATATGAAATTTAATGATTATAAGTCACACAGAGGGGAATACTAAACAAGCAATAAACACAAGAGGTTTCTGGGGATAACACTGTGTCCATTCCCTCCCAAAGCATGGGCAGCACTGTGCACACAGATGCACATGGCAAAACCTTTCCATCGCTCCAGAGAGACACCAACTTCACCTTGCCTTTTGATAAGATAAACCACTTGTGTTCCTTCAACCCCACAGCCAGCAGCATTTCAAAATCTGCAGGGACAAAGACCTCCCAAATGCACGAATGACAAAGAACTGTGGGAACAAGGCTCCTTATGTGTGGATCTTGGCATTTTTAAAATCTTTCCAGGGTTGGGGCCTTCCTGGATGTTTTTCTCATTACTTTCCCCAAACAGAATGCAAAACTGTAGGGTAAAGATGCTGTTCTGTGGTCAAAACAAGTGAAAAGGACATATAAAGGTAATTCACATTGTATTTTGTCCTGACCACTATTTTTATAATAGTTGAGAAAAGAGTATGTGGAATAGAGTATCCACTGTTTTGAGAAAAAGAAATGCTAGCTAAAAGCAAGGGCTCTGGCTACTTTAAGGCTTCCTAGGCAAGATTAAATCAAAATATTTCCTGTAAACATTCCCTCTTTTCATCAGCATGTCAGTTGTAGTAAGGAGAATGTGATCCTAATTCTCAGCATCAAAATCTGGGGTAACTTTATAAATTCAAATGTTTTTTTCACTTTCACAGAAATAACTATTACTGGAAATATTTTCCAAAGCATGTTGCAAGTAAGGTAAGTAAAGTAAATCAGCTAGCACACTGCACATTTTTAAAGGAAAAAAGTTTCTAAAAATGAATCAGGATTTAATAAAAAATGTCTCTGAGGTACGTAAGTCATGCCCATAATAGAATACTTTTCAATTTTCAACCCTGTATAGAGAATTTTAAACCACTAACAGATGTATGAAACAAAAGCAAAATTGTCCCTTATTCTCTGCTGTGCACACACATAGATAGAAAGAGGGAAAACAAGGAGAGGCTCTCAAACATTTTCCACGAGAAAGACAATTTGCTCACAATTCCTTCTCTCTTTAAATTGTTTCTGTGGCAACACATCTGGTGCTGCAGTTCTGGGCCAGAACATTAACTATCCTGAAAGAAGAAAGTTATGTTGTTGTTCTGTCTGCAAGAATGTGAAGCAGAGATCTGTGAGCACACGTAATCAGGTCACCCCTTCTGCCTTCACAGGCACAGAACATCAGCTATGGATATTTATGCACAGCTTGAAATTGCAAGTTTTAAAGCATTGCAACAATGGTTAGAGAAAACTCTCATGGTAAACACACAGTCTATAAGCCAGGGTTATTTTAAAATAAAATCATGAGTGCTTTGCTCCTGCTGTTCCTACCATGTGCAATAAATAGAGCATCCAGCTAAGAGGAGCAAGGTTCATGCCCTACTCATAAACACAACTCTGCCCATGTCATGGAGCAAGATTGATGCTGGTTTCTTATCTCCCAGCACTGCACAACCACCACTGCATTATCACCATTTCGCACATGAGATATGTCAGGAGCACGAGGCCAGAACACCTGAAGTGTCTGTCACACTCAGCTGCCCCAGGATGAGTTACCCCTCCCAGAATCTGGAATCCCTGGGGTTGGAAAAACCCTCCAGAATGATCCATTCCAAGCTGTGCCCATGCCCACCCTGTCCCCATTGCAGAGCCCTCAGTGCCACTGCCAGGAATTCCTTGGGCACCCCCAGGGATGGGTCCCTGGGCAGTTCCAAGGCCTGAGCACCCTTTCCATGCAGAAATCCTTCCCAAAACATGCAGCCCTGGGCTCTTCGAGCTCGTGAGGACCAATAGATTTTATGTTATGGAAATAATGGAATGGATTTTTGCTACTTCATCAAGCAGAGCAGGGATGAATTTATGGAAAGAACATATCTGATGAGCAACAAAATACCACTGACACAGTTACTTTCCCAATAACAATCGCACATGTTCTCCATAAAACAATTTTTGTGATTTAATTTGAAACAGTTAAATTCACATCTAGAGCAGTTATATGTAAATCTGTTTGCTAACTACACTTAGGGTATTTCTGTATTAATGACAAGATCATCTTAGTGTTCTGATCTTCTAAATTACTAGTGATTAAAAGCCTCGATTTTCTGAAAACCAAGTTTTTGCCCTAAAAAGTTGAATTGAATAAAAATTACAGTTTTCAGGCATTCTATCTTTGAAGCCATACTGGTTTAAAGCAGTCTGTGCTCAGGGAGAATAAACTGGCAGCAGAAATGGAAAAGTTGAAGCAAAGTGGCTCAAACCTGGTATTTCATAAATATGTGTGTCCCTTTTGTGCTTCCGGAGGCAGCATCTGAGGATGGGAGCTCAAGCCAGGGCCCTGAGCACCTGTAGCCATGAAGGGCTGGCTGATGGCCCCTGCACGACTTGCTGTCTGTAATTTTGGATTTTCACCAGCCAATCACCTTCCAAAATCCAGTTCTGGGCAACAACAGTCTGGATAACTCAACCCTGTCTGTTCCCTCTTTCTCAGCCTTTTGGCTAAGATCAAGTGTGCAGATTTAACTAATACTAAACCTACTATTTTACACAAAGGATCTCCTTCACTTCCAGTCTTTCTCTTTATTTCATCCAAATGGAACAAATTAATAAGCCTTCTGAGACAGTTCCCCCTCCTCTGCTTTATCTTGTATAATTTTCTATACTCAGAACCTCTGTTTAGTCCTGGTGCTCTGTAACTCCACATTGCCACTCCTCAAACCCCTGAGAAAGAGACACATGAAGATTGCAACTTTCCTCTCCCCACAGACTGAGCCTGGTTTGCCTTCCCAGCCAGAGTGGCTCTGTCCCACTTCTCAGGCTCCTTGTGAGGATATAGCAGAGGAGTATTTGTGAAAGAATTCGCTGTGGAAGGGAACAAAGTGATACTGGTGGAGGTGACACTGCAGAATCACAGCTCCCTGCCTGGATTGCTCCGAAGGAACCCACAGCTTGGGAGGACATTGTAGAGCAACTGGACAGCTGCTCTTTGTCCTGACAGAAGGAAACCATCTCAGCTTTGCCTGCCCCTCAGGGAATGCCATTACATAACTGCCTGCTTGGCCTGTATCTCCACGCTTTTGGCTCCGTGCTGGAAACAACAGCACTGCTCCCCTGCAGCTCCTGCCTGAGCCCAGAACAGAGCACTAGGTCGTGGTGCAGGACCTGTCATCTCAGGGAAGCCCTGTCAATCCTCCAAAGGGTGTCCAGACTCTGACTGAAGGGAAATTCTGCCAAGCTAATTGTGCACTACCAGATCACACACGTCGTAGCTCACACGTTTCTCTCCAGACCTGGGGCATAAAGGGGCTGGGCCTGCCACTCAGTGACAGCTCCAGCCCATTTTGGCAGCTCTTGTGCAGCTTCTCCTGCACTGCTCCGTGTGGTGCTTCTGTCATTCACTCTGCAGATTTCAGAGCAGCAGCACACAAGGGATCCGCTGCCTGACAGGAATACAGCAGAGCAGGAGCCTCTCACACACAGCCTTCCTTAGCACTGCCTCTCCACTGAACACAAAGCATTCCCTCAGACACATTTTGCATTGTTTACTACCCTTGCAAATGATTTTTCCCAGTTTTTTTTATTTTTAATTAAGGGCTTTCCAAAATAAACCACGCAAAGCACCTCATCAATAGGTGCAGCTCCCATTCTGCAGCTGTGCAAACACAGGTAGAGACGGATTAAGTCTTGATCCCAACAAAGGAAATGACTGAATCAGGAGCTTGAGTACTGGTGCTGGTTCAATACTCAAGAAATGGCTCAAGAAATATATAACCTTATTTTTCAAATTTCTTCTACTTTCTTTGGTTGATGAACAACTCTATTTCCATATGGCCCAACTTATTTAAAACACTTTTTTAAAGGGGAAATTAAACTCTGTCTGAATCAAAATGTAACTGGCTGTGACCCAAAACCTCAACTCGTATTTATAGGAATAACCAATAAAAAAATAAAAATGCAAATAAAATGTAATCTTTGCACAGACAAAAAGAGTTAACTAAAATATAACCAGCCCATGCCACGACACCTCCAAAACACAAACCCTACAGGATGGCATAAACCTTGTTCTGCTTCTCTTACTGTTCCACCTGCTCCAGCCAGGTGCTCCCCTGCCAGGGAGTTCCTGGGTGTTTCCTGCTGTGAATGCCTTTATCCCTGGATAAAAAGCCACCGAACCTCTTTGCATGGGTGCAGCCTCTGCAGGAACGTTGGCATCCTTTGAAGCTTGCCCACTTAGAGATGCCTGCAGCTCCTTGGGAGACCACCTGCCCCACAGGTGACTGCATCCCCTTGACAGTGCCTGCATCCTACCATAGGTGACCGTATCCCCCCACAGGTGACTGCATCCCCCACAGTGACCATATCCCCCACAGTGCCCATATCCCCCCACAGTGCCCATATCCCCCCACAGTGACCGTATCCCCCCACAGTGACCGTATCCCCACAGTGACCGTATC
>VZRZ01000895.1:54743-71550 GCA_013398175.1 Climacteris rufus | reverse complement strand
CCCGCCTGTCCCGGCTCCCTGCCCGCCTGTCCCGGCTCCTTCCCCGCCTGTCCCGGCTCCCTGCCCGCCTGTCCCGGCTCCCTGCCCGCCTGTCCCGGCTCCCTGCCCGCCTGTCCCGGCGCCGCCCGGCCGCTCTGCCCGCGGGGCCGCGGAACGCGCTGGGCTGGGGTCGCTCGCTGGGTGCGCTGGTGGCGGGGAGAAAATATGCGCGGTTTTAAAGTGGTTTTAAAAAAACCAGATAAGTGGAGCTGGCCCCTAAGTTTCTGTACAGACTACAAGACGTGCAGGGAAATGTGTGTGTGAGGGACAATTTGAGATAACTGGGACAAAAGAGGTGTTCAGAGGCATAACTGGGGAGTGGACTCGATGGTCTCCAGAGGTTCCTTCCAACCCGAACAATTCTGTGGTAATTCACGGGCTTCGAAACCCACTCTTCTTCCGAATTGCAGTGAGTACGTTTGTTTAACTTAGTGACCGTTTCTGTAGTTACCATTTTTTCCTTAATGGTTATGTGTTTCTGTAGTTTATTTGTGGGGTACAGCCTAGTCTGACATTAGAGGTAGAGGGAAGCTGTGGCGAACTTATCCTGAAGTGGAATTTGCCTTCTTTTAGAGCCCACGAGAGACTTTTGCCCTGGCAGTGTTCCCTGAGTGTGTACCTGTGTTACCGTATCGATCACCAGTGTCTTGTGCTCAGAGCTCTGCAGTTCTGTAAATTCTCCCTTGCGTGTATCCACATCCATTCTATTTAATTTTCATTTGTTGCTTAGGCAAGGTTTTGCTGACAAAGCTCTGATACTCTGAAACAATAGGTTTTTTTTGTTCTGCTTTATATTTGTGATGATTTCTTGGCGTGTCATTCTGCTAACACTTGTAAAACTGTTGGGTGTACAGTATTAGGAGGAGTGTCAAGCTACTAGTTAAATAAATGTAGAGTTAAAACCCCTTTTTCCTTGTCTAGGCAAATTGTAAGTCCATCCACATGGGAGTGCATTTTCCATTGGCAGAAACGTGGATCTCTTGGAGGTTTTTTAACTGGGGAGCAGCCTGTGGTCTGTGTTCTGTCCCCTCCTTTCCTGCTAATGAAGCATTTCAGCACCAGGCAGGTGAAGCACTCAGGACTTCAGCTCTGGATTTTTAAGGGTAACTCATCATAGGGCTGGAACTTCTGGAAGATGTGTGGTTGGTCTCTACAGCTTGAAAGATGATGATTTCTTTCAAGTGTTAACTTTTCATGTGACCAAAACCAGAAAGCACGGGAGTATCTGGGAGCCATGATTTCATACACCAGTACTGTGGTGGTGAAGTCTTTTATTTCATTTATGCTCTTATAAGGTTGAAAACAATCAGTGTGAACCCAAATCACCTTATAAACCCAAATCACCTTTTTCCCCAGCCCCAAACTCTAGGTTTGCTGCTTCCCTCCTGTGTGTTTTCCTTGATTTAAAATGTATCCAGGCAATGAGCCATGTGATGTGTTTCTGCTGTTCTGCAGAGAAGTGGAGCCCTAATGAATAGGGATTGTCCCTTAAGTGCGTGTTATGGAGCAGGATTCAAGGCATTCCTAGAACTACTTGTTGCTAATGCATTATTTAACTGCTCCTCAATTTAATATCGCCTAGGAGTCATCTTCCTTCTATGAAAATGAGCAATTCTGCAGAGAAAGAAGAAAGGCCTGTGTGGGAGGTGAAGGGAGCGCTCCGTGGAGTGGCCTGGGCTTTGAAGGCTGCTCAGTGATGTACAGCTCTTTATTTAGCTATTCCAAATCAATAATTGTGCCTCAGCTGGCGAGGCTGGGCCAGCACAGCCCAACTGGGGCTGCAGTTACATGAGCACAATCCTTTTGTTAGTTTAGTTTATTCAGTTTGGGTGACTGCTCTGAGCTCGCCCTGGGGATTCCCCATAGTACTTGAATTCCAGTCAGCCCATTTTCTTGTCACGGAAAATAAAATTTTATACCCCAAACTAGAGTTCCTAGTGATGGTATGGAAACCCCCAAACAAGCTTCTAGATCTGTAGATATTAAAATTCAGCTTTTCCCCCACCCTCTTACTTGACTTGGATTTTTTTCCCAGTAAAGTCTAATAACTGATAAGCCAGGGAAGGTCACTGTAGCTGGTGTTCTGTCGGTGCTGGAGACTTGCACAGAGCAGCTTTATGCTCTGCACTTAAAAATGTCTCCCATCAGTGAGTGTTGGGTATGTGGGGTGGTTTCCTGGTGTGCTGCCGTGGCTCTGCTGCCTTTCCCGGGGGAGTTAGCAGGGACAGCACGTGTTGGAGAGCTCAGGTGGCAAGGAGCCTTCTCTGCTTAAATTACACTTCCAGCCTCTCATCTCTTCTACACAGAAACTGCAGGCCTGTTTCATGGCATGGAGTGCAGCATCTGATAGGAAATGCAAGCATTTCAGGGTTAAAATAATGGGATTGCACAGTTTGACTTCTGTCTTTTATCTGCTTTATAATAGTATTGAGCGTGTGGCAAACTGTGTTGGGAAATAAGAGCAGGCTATGAGTCTCTTGGTACTTGTACCAGATATGTATAAAATAACAAAATGGCAAAAATAAAAATCACACGTTTGAAAATCTGGCCCTTTGCTTGCTAAGTTTCAACATTTACTCCAAATTCAGGGTGAGGTTGTTGGCATTTTAAATTTTTATTGTTGAATTATGTTTAAACTGTGCAATCTTTGAAAGCCACACCATTGGCATTGGTGCCATGCACGGACAGTTCCCGTGGTGTTCGTGCTTCCCAGAGCTGGGGAAGGGTTTGGGCGCTGGGGTAAAGCCCTTCGCTGATGTCATGATTGTCTGTGCTGCTTCTGACGTGATGAGAGTTCCTCCTGTGGGCTGGGCTTGGCTTTTTTTTTGTAAGGAGGTGTGAATCATCCTTTGTGCCTTATTAATGTTACTGTAATTGCAGGTTTTTTAGAGGAGGAATGTTCCCAGATAATTCCTTTATTTGAAACTTTGGGAGGAAGGTGGGCTGTTGAAGGTGTAGCTCGTTTTGAGTTAGTGTGGTGTTAATGTGCTAACAACGGGGTCCTTGTCTCCTTATTTTCATTCCTTTGTATGTGGGGGCTCCAAAGCTTTTATTCTGCAAACGATTGTAATCAGATGTGAGGTAAAGTCATCTCCTGTGTGTAACATACACCAAAGTATGTGATACTGAGGCTCAAACTTGCAGTCGGAGAGCATTTTGTTCCATGTGCCCTTCTGCTCTGCCTAAAACGAAACTTGCTAAAGAAATTATTTAAAGTCTTTATTGTCATTGTAGGCCAGCAATAGAATTCACCAAAAAAAACCCCAGCAACGGAGGTTTTTTGAATTGTTAGCTTATTACGCTTTTAACTCAAATCCAATCTGTTCTGGTTTTTGTAACCTGGCTGCTGCTATCTCTGAATTCCTTTTAACATCTCTGGTATGTTGTCTATGTGCCTGATATGGAGTGTTTGGAGTAATTTTTATCCAATATTCTGTTTGCTTTGGGTCCTGCCCTTGTTAGGCAAAACACCAACATTTTCCTAGTTATGCGTGGTAAAATTAGAATTTGTCCAGTCTACATCAAATGCTCATCCTTCTCTTGGCACCCACTGTAGTCTTGTGCCTGCCCCCACTGCATCGTTGCCTTAATAAGCATCATGTTTTAATAAGTGTTGGCTTTAGAGATGGTTTAGGAGACTGACCTTGAGAGAGTTTGTGAGCTGGGTTTTTGTTGAATGATTACACTGACTACATGCAAATCTTACCTCTGAAAGCTGTGTCAGTGATTATTTTTTTTCCATCTTTTCTGAATATTCTCACATAGCCTGGATAGAATGACGATTTAAAAGCCTGTGCAATCAAGATTCAGGTCTTGCTCATACAAACAAGTCTTGTGGGTGCTCTCAGAGGTAGTGGCTGCCTGTGTTCCCTGTCCTTGGGTGGGAGCAGGGCTGAGCCCAGATGAGCTCCCTGCAGCCTGGCAGCTTGTACTGAAAAGCAGCTGCAGGTCTGGGAGTGCTCCATCCGAGCAGCGTTTGCATCTCTTGGCCAACCAAGTGGGAGTGTGAGGACTGCTCAGCCTGCGTGGGTGAGCCTGCTTGTGTAACCATCTGTGCACGCTGTTCTGAAGGGCACTGCCAGTTCTTCCACCAAATTCCAGGTAGGAATTCACACAGCACGGGAGGTGAATGCCAGCCCTGGCTGCAGCCACACGGCGGGGTGGCTCTGAGCTGTGTCCCTGAGCGGGTGAGAATCTGCAGCTACCCCTGCAGCAGCTCATCACCTTCCTGCTAATGAGCTCCCCTTCAGTGGAACAAGGCAACAGCCTCTGCGTGCTCCAAAGTACATGTTCTGTCAGGTACAAAAATATTACAACTTTGGGAAAAAACCCCGCTGTTTTAACTGACTTTTTTATGCCACTTCAAAATTATTGGCTGTAGTTTTCACTGCACTTCTAATTCCATAACGTTTCTGGTTTAATATTCAAATTATTCTATTGCTTGAGGATGTTAGACTTCCACGTTAATGATGTAAGATGTATTTTGTTGTAGTTTGGAGCAGAATTTCGAAGGTTTTCTCTGGAGAGATCCAAGCCTGGGAAGTTTGAGGAATTCTATGGATTATTGCAGCACGTGCACAAGATCCCAAACGTTGATGTTCTGGTGGGATACACGGACATTCATGGAGACCTGCTGCCTATCAATAATGATGACAATTATCACAAAGCAGTGTCTACAGCCAATCCTCTGCTCAGGATTTTCATTCAGAGAAAAGGTAAGTTCGCTTGAAGAATGTGAATCATCTGTTTATCCAGTTACAGTGTGATGGATGGAGGAAAAAACCCTTCAGTCCTATTTCATCATGTTGAATTCCGTAATAATTATGGGTCAGGGAAGGTATTCACAACTTGTCTCTCTTGCAAGAGCTTCCTCAGGCAACCTGCTTATACTGCATGATTTTTTGCTTGTGTTTAGTTGAGTTAAAGTCAAGTGAAATCTCAAGCAAATGCTTCTTTCTGGTTTTATGTAAACAAATGAAAATAAACTTTAAACCTCCAGGGTTTTCTGCTCTGTATATTGAATACTTTTCACATAAAATTGCAATCTTGATCAGACAAGAAGAGACCACTACAGGATGGAAAGGAATATTGAAAAACTTATTACATGAAGTATTAAATGTAATATAAAATATGAATTCAAGACTAACTTGGTAATAGGTTACTCTTACCACACTTTCCTAATAAAACATTTTGCAGCTTTCAATTGACAAGCTTATTTCAGTTAGCAAACCTAGGAGTGAGGGCTGGCTGGCTTGTTGGTTTGCCTTTAAAAGTAGCACATCTGCTCTGGTTATGTTCCTGGGGTCTGCTTTTGTTCATGAAGGGAAAAAATCCATTTGAAGTTTGTATTTGTTCTTGTGATGTTCACTGTTCCTGGTTGGTGCTAAGACAGGCACCTTTTCCTTAGAAAATGCTTGGGCATCAGAACCTTTTATCAACTTTCCCACTGCAGAACAGGAACAGCCTGACACAAACGTGGTACTCACAAGCACTGTGGCTGCTTGGCAGCTGCTGTGTGCTGGCAAAAGGTTTGTTTTGTTTGTGTTGATGGTATGGTCTAGTGAGGCCTCAGTGCTGAAATGCCAAAGGCAGGAACCATTTGCTTGAGCAGAACCTGGAGGAAGATGAGGTCTATGATTCCATTTAATCCCCTACAGTAGCCATATGACAGGAAGGGATAAGCCACTTTGTCAGACTGGGATTATTGAGTTTGTGTTTTAACACCATATGTTTTTAGATTGTTACTGGTGTGACATGTCTAACGTTGGCTGCTCCAGAGTTCCATTTGTAACCCTTCACACCATCCTTTACCTTGCTTTAAATCCACCTGGATTATTTGTTACTGCTCTGGTGCCAGGGGTTGAAATAAGATGAATCCATTTTAGTTTATCAGAACAAGAACTGACTAGCAGGAAAAGCTGTGTAGAAAGTATTGGGTGTCATTGCCTTCCCTTGGGCACAAGAGCCTCCTGCCTGGGGAGTTTTAGGCCATAAAGAACCAGGCTGGCACCACAGTCCAGCACTCCAGCCCTGCACTTTATTCTGAATTAGTTGGGACCACACTGACCACATCTGTTGGTTAAATTGAGGCTTTGCCTCCCTTGGCATCTTTACCAGATAGAGTAGATGTTTGTTTGGTGGAAAATAACAAAATAACTTCATTCTGTGTTTTATTTGTGATGATTTGCCTGTAATTAAAGCTGAATTGCTGGAGTTAGAGATGTTTCATATTTCGTGCAGTGTGATTTGTTTGAGTGTGATTGCAGCAACCTTACTGCTCTACCTCTGGGATGAAAAATAGATGCCTGAACCAATACCTGCTACTGATGGGGCTGCTTTGATCTGGGCTGGTTTGGAACTCTAATAAGTGACACAAGTTGCTTTTCCACCTGAAAGGCTACTGGTGGCTTTCATGCATTCTTTCAAGTCAGCTGAAAAATTTCTGTGGGTTTTGTAATGGAACTTTGACTTCTTCTATATTTCCAGCAATAGTAATTGGAAACTTAAGATCTTTGACAAAAAGAGGAAAGAGAAAAGGTTTTTTGCTGTCTTACAATATATGCATTTTTTTATTATACTGTCTTAACTATTAGCAACTACATGTAATTTGTGCAAAGCTAATTTAAGGTGTGAGTAGACTGCAATGAAATCTGATGTAAATAGTATTAATTTCTTAGTATATTGCATCCAAGGAACACCTTGGGGGGTTGAAATGGGAGCAGCAAGATGGTTTTATTAATAAGTGACAGTTGTGATAATGGGACTCCAAAATTTGGGAAGTGTTGTTATGCCAGAGTAAACACCCTCTTCTCTTCTGTTTGATTTTTGACTCCTCCTTTCTGAAAGCTGTCAGTTTAACCAAGACACATAAATGCTCAGGACAATGTGGTAAGAAACCTAGAGATCCTGTAATGAAATCACATTATTCCCCTTAGACTCCTTGAATTGTATTTCACTGAAGTCCTTTAAAATGCTTTCAACTGCTCCAGTGCTAAATCTGAACTGTTGCACAAGTCAAGGTTGGCTGTCAGCTTGCAGAAAACATTCCTTGCTGGAATTTCATTCTGCACTTTAACAGATTAACAGGTACTGTTGACATCTGGTATTTAAAGGTTAAACTGATGCATTGTGATTAAATCCAGATGTATGGGAGTCGTGCTGTCTGTGAGAAAAACCCTGCTGAAGAGAAAATGGGGGGGAACAATCTGCATAGACTGAAGGGCAGCTTGATGTGGGCAACTTTGCATTGTAAATACAAGAACCAGCAAGATAACAGAAGATACATTTCATTACAATATCTTTAAAAGTCCCTCACAGGATATTAAATTACAATATACAGCTCTCACAAGTTCTGCTTGTCCGTGGCTGTATTTAGTTAAAAGTGGATTCTTTGGTTAATCCACTTGTGCCTCTTGAGAGAGGCTTTGTCACTGAGAAGCTGTATTTTGGTGAGAAGTAAGGGAGTTGGCTTTTCAGACAGCTCTTGGTGGGCTATCCTAGCTGTTGTGAGGCCTCTTCCTAAAAACACAGGTTAGGTTCCTAAAGCCATTTCGTTATACCTTGTGACTGAATAAGAGGAGACTTGTGGGGTCTTGTTTAAAAAATGCTAAATTCCATCTCTGTTCAGGTGTACTACTTGGGGGCTTTGGAAATTTAATTCTCATGGGGTAACTCTACTTTGATTTGCAAATAGATCAGGAAAATATTTTAAAAATCTGTCTTGAATAACCTTAAATTGAAAGCAGATTTGGCATTGGTGAGCTTTGGTTTTCAATTCCTGTAATAAGTCTGTACAGATTGGTGCCACCTTGAGCCTGAAACTGCCGGGGGAGCAATCCTTGCTGCAGTGAAGGACGTTCTCCTTCACACTATCTGTAGTTAACACCTTGTCCTTTGGCTTTAGGCCAAAATATTTTTCGCTGAGGCTTTAAACTGATTAGTGAGGTGCCAGAACAAAGATGCCTTTGTACTTGAGAGTATTGCTTTGGAAAACTTGTTTAGCAGTGCAGGAGGGAACAGTGTGCTGTTCTGCTGAGTTTGGGGAGATGAGTTTTCATCAACCTTTCACTATTTTTTCCTCACAAATTCTCTAACCTGTCTATCTTAAGGTTTGTGCTAGTTTTGAATTATTAGACTATCAAGAGCAGTTATAATGCAAAAAATAAACTCACTGGTGCATCGGTTTCTTAAATGTTTTGACATCTGGCTTGAAATTTTGGGATGCTTTTATTTCAGCAATGCGTTCTGTAATTTAAGAGTAAGTTACTAAAAAGCACCAGCTCAGTGTTAAGGTTTCTGACTGTATATTTGTCTTCTGAAAGAGACTTTTAAAGTTCCTCTCTTTTCCACAAAATGTTTTTCTGCTGTTAATTTTTGTTTAAAAAGTCCTTTTGGATCCATTAGTTCGCATACAGGGATATTTACATAATATTTCTTTCAAAGTCAGTCCTGACTGATCTTCGTGTTTCTCTACTAACTGAAAACAATTGATTTGGACAGAAGTCAGCAGCTGATAGCTGTGGAAGGCAGGCTGGGAAGAGGTTTCTGTGCAGGCAGCTGGGAGCAGTTCCAGCTCTGATTTGGGTAAAGAACACAAACTGATGGTTTGCAGGACGTGCTAGGTGTGCTTGGGTGTAATAAATGTGTGTTTGTGTAGCCAGCCCTTGCTGAACTCCCCGTGGGATGTGTGTGCCTGCCAGGAAGGTGAAGAAGCCCAGTGTGGCAAGCTGGGGTTATTGGTGTGACCATTTGGTGTGACAGAATGGGTGGAACACCACATAGTCTGGCTCTCTGAATTTGTGCACTTGGAATTGAAGGAGAAAACCCATCAGTTGAGTACTTTTTAATGTTGCAATGCACAGGGGGAGCACTTGTGAGAAGTCCTGACAAAGTTTGCTGTGCTGTTTTCTTGTTTCTAACTCAACTGTTGTACTGAAAGCAGCAGGAACTGAGTTCCTGATGGGCACCAGTCTGTTGGGAGCTGTGTCCTGGAGCTCTCATCAGCAACTTGCACTCCAGCAGAAATGAATTGTGCAGGTGTTACTTTGTAGTTAGCAGTAAAAGGCATTTAAAGCAAGACCTGTCTGGGATCTGATCTGACAATTGTGCTTTCCAAGTTGTTTTGTAAACAATTGTAGTTCGAAATGAAAAAAGAGAAGCTGTTGCAACTCATTGAATTGCAAAAATCCTTTCAATGAAACACCAGATGCCTAACTGGAAACTGGTTGGATGGGTTGTCAGTAGAGATAAGGGCAGAACTCCTCACACTTTTTTCTTTGATGGTAAATTTTTAGCAAACATTAAAAGAATTGCTCGGTGTTGTCTGAGAAGTCAGCATGTCAGTTGTCAGCAAAGGAGTGCAGGGGTTTTACCAGCTGATCTTCAGTCAGTTAGAGGTCCCAGAGGGCCTTTTACAGAGAAAAGGGTAAGTTTGCATTTTTGGAGGTGTTTTACACTTCAGGCATAGTTCACCTGTTAATGTGCTTTGGTTTGGGAGGTTGAATTGTTTTTCAGTGCACCGACTCCTTAACACAACTGACTTAACTCTCTTAGGCATGTTAAGAACAGATTTTAAGCTATTCCTAAAGCCTACTGCTTATGTTAAGATCTAATGTTATAGTAATTTAACCTTAAATTACAGAGTAACTGAGATGGCTCCAGAAGTGACTTCAGAGTAGGGCTGTGTCAATCAGGTGTCTTCAGGAATAACTCCTGTTTGTGCCAATAAAATTGTTGAACAACTTTAGCTGTAAGCATCAATGCAAAAGATGCTCTGTGTTTAGCAAACAGCTAACCAAGAGCTCTGGCTCCCTTATGTGTGAATTTTTTTTTAAACAAAGGAAATAGAAAAGAAATGTAAATGAGGCCATCATCAGGACAAGTTTTTCTAAAACATGTTGATGAACTACTGTGTACTCACAAGGCATGAGTGTACAATAAATCCCTTTGGGGGTTTTTCTGTGGGCTAATTTAAATTTGTTTCTTTTCCTGTTGTCCTTTATCTTTTAGAATACCAAGTCCAAGGCTGCCTTCACAGAGCAGCCAAGGGACTGTTGTTGTTTTCAGCAGCCCTGATGGCTGGGAAGGGAGGGATTGCTGTTATGTGCTGGAGGACTGCTAACCTGTTGCTCCAGAAATACTTTCTCTGTTCTATTTTGCTTAAATCATCTGAAGAGTCCAGATATAACTGATACATGTCTGTATATCTTATCCTGGAAAACAAGTGTCTTCTGGCTGAGCAGCTCTCCCAGTGCATCCATTTATTTATTTCCTCAGCAACTGGCAGCTCTCCTGAGGTGTCCCCAGGGCAGCAGTGCCACAGCCAGCCCCGTGCACAGATTGAAATGTATAGCCATTCTTCTGCTTTCCTGGCTGTACCAATGGCATCTCAATGTGACCATACAAAGAAATCCCAACTTCTCTGGGTCTTTGTGAGTGCAGTCCAGTTCTGCTTGGTTATTGGGGTTTTTCCACTGAGAACAAAGATGGATGCAATGTTGTAAAAGCACAAGTGTAAATCCAAGGAAACTCAGATCTGAATGTATTTAGGTTCATTCCTTTTGGTGAGTTATAGCATATTAAAAAGAGAAATGGAACCTTTGGTAAATAAGCATTTCAGCAATTAGAATTGCTTCCACAGTGTTTCCTCATCCCTTACAAGTAGCTGTAGGACTAACGTGTTTTGTTTTGGTTATTTTGAGTTCTAAGCCATTTGCCTATTTCTGTATCAGGTTGTGGCAGTTAGAGCATTGCTTGCATGAACAGTTTTGCTTGAAGTGTTTGTGTGCAAGGTCTCTTTGTTTCTGCTCCACAGCCATTTTACCTACATGGCGTGGGGGCAGGGAGGAGTGCAGAATGGAATAAGCTTTCTGGAGTTTGAATCCAGGTCATTTGGCTGGCTCCCAGCAACTAGGCAATAATAGGCACACTGGCTGCTTTCCCTTTTTCATTCTTCCTTTTCCAGTGATCTGAAACCTGAGGAGAAAAAACCAGCAAGTGGAATTACTCTGAATAAAATTAAAATGTTTCTAGGAACATACTCACTCTTTCCATTCTACCCTTTCTCTCAAGTAGCTGTAGCTCTTTGTGTCTGCTGCTGCTAACTTGCTTTAATTTTTTTGGTGCACTCTCCTTTGGTAGAAGAAAACCAAAAGTATTCCAAACCGAGTCTCACCACACTCGAGGTTTTGTTTGTGAGTAGAGAGAAAGCTCTGTGCTCCAGCAGGGCAGAGGCCCAGGTGAGCCCGTGGCCCGTGCAGAGCTGCAGCACGCCAGCAGCGCGCCCTGGCCCTCGTGCAGCGCTGTAACCCTGTGCTCTCTCTTGCAGAAGACGCGGACTACAGTGCCTTTGGGACGGACGCTGTGGCGAGGAAGAAGAACGTCTTGTCCAACGTGCTGCGGCCGGATAACCACAAGAAGAAGCCGCACATTGTCATCAGCATGCCCCAGGACTTCAGGCCCGTGTCCTCCATCATCGACGTGGACATCCTGCCCGAGACCCACCGCAGGGTGCGGCTCTACAAGTACGGCACCGACAAACCCCTGGGCTTCTACATCCGCGACGGCTCCAGCGTCAGGGTGACGCCGCACGGCTTGGAGAAGGTGCCGGGCATCTTCATTTCCAGGCTGGTCCCCGGAGGGCTGGCCCAGAGCACGGGCCTGCTGGCCGTCAACGACGAGGTGCTGGAGGTGAACGGCATCGAGGTGTCGGGGAAAAGCCTGGATCAGGTTACGGACATGATGATCGCGAACAGCCGCAACCTGATCATCACGGTCAGGCCCGCCAACCAGCGCAACAACGTCGTGAGGAACAGTCGGACTTCGGGCAGCTCCGGCCAGTCCACCGAGTCCAGCCTGCCCAGCGGCACCCCCAACGTGCTGGGCGGCCTCTTGCAGGGGGAGGAGGAGAGCGACGACGAGGACATTGTCATCGAAGGCAGCGGGGAGCCGCAGCACATCCCAAAAGCCGCCCCCGCCGGCGGGAGCGTCGAGTCGCTGTCGCAGATGGAGCTCCTGCACGAGGCCGCTCAGAACGGCTTCCTTCCCTCCAGTGAGCTCAGCCTGAACCACTCAGCAGGCAGCATCAGCATGGAATGTGAAGCACCAGACCCAGGGCATAAGTCCTTAGAAGAAGATGGAACTATCATAACGCTATGAAGTGACAGTGGTGTGCTTTAAGTAAAGATGCCATACGTGTTTTAATTGGGCTTAATATATAAGATGTTTTATACCTCTCCATCTACCGAGCACTGCAGTTAGAATAAAAGGAGGGAAAAAAAAATATAAGAAATTCAAAATGATGTAAGTTGACTAACTTCATTAATTCTGCACTTCGATGTAAATAATTCACAAAGCTGGAAGATAAGTGATAAATGGCTGAAATTGAATGAGGAAAACTTAAATTGCAAAATGAAGGATAGCTAAGAGATGGCTGTGAGCTTTCTTTGGAAGGTACTTGATTTTTATTATTTTTTTAATGCCATATACTACTGGTTCTATAGAGGTAAACTTGGTTACCCGTGAGGCTGACTGTGTCATGCACTGTGGTTTCATGTTCCTCTGAAGTGCTGCTTACGTGTGATGGAGCTGCTTTAGCCCCCTCTCTCCTGTGCTGGGCTGCTGCTCCGCCGGCAGAGCTGTTTGTGGGCTCTGTGCAGGAGGAAATGGGAAGAAAGCCAGAGGTGGGGTGGGAGGAGATGGGGGTGGCTGGTCTGGCTGCCACAGGGACAGCAGGGCTCTGGGGCAGCACCTGCAGCCAGGGCTTGGGAGGTGACTGTTCTGTGAGAGTGAATGTGCAGCCACAGGCTCCTTAGTCAGGCATCATTACTGGTTTTAATGGCCAGGCAGGCTTACTTTTAATGACTCTGATTTTGAAATTCAAATGTGAAAGTCTTAACACTAATGCATCGAAGACCTGTTCTCATTCTAGTTTGCAATATCTAAGGATATCCTTGGATTTAGTTACTAATCCCAGTAAATTACAAACAAATCAAATGTAAACTTAATGCTGTGGAAATAGCATGACATCATTTGTTAAAATTGCAGGCCTAGTAGAAGCTGTAAAGATTTCTACTGGTAAAGGTTTGTTGTAATGAGTCTGCATTATATAAAAAGTGACTTTCTTCAAACCTGAACATGTCAGAACAGTTTAAGTTAAATCCCTGGATTAAAAAAAGTTTTAAATCAGAATGGGGCTTTACTAGAACTTGTTTGAGCCATGTGATATTAACTTCTTCATTACTAGGAACTGGACTGTACATGCAGAACTTTGTGTGTCCCTGGCTGGGTGTTTTGGATATTCCAGTGTTGCTGTGTGTAAAAACACTGCTGACAAGTCCTGATGCTGCAGGAGCAGGGGTGTGTGGAGCCAGCTGCACTCACTGGGACAGCTGCAGGGGAGGCTTCTAGCACTGATTTTCCCTCCCCCTTGTTTCACCTCCTGCTTTCCCACTTTGGTACTTGGTTCCCAAGCTGACACTTCTCTGGGAACATAAGCTGTGGCAGGAAAATGAGATGGGGACTGATAGGATTGGGCAGAGGGGTGGCTGGAGCTGCCCCAGGGATCCTGGAGCAGCCTGTGAGGAGCAGCAGGGTGCTGAACCCCCCGTGCTGTGGTCCTGTGCTCCCCACAGCAAGTCGGGTGCTTGGGAGCCTGTCCCACCCTCTGGGAAGAGATGATGAGTGGGAAGGGAGACTGACCCTTTTCTTTTTTTCCCTCAGTCTGTCTTGAGGAAACATCTACCTCTGGTAACTTCACTAACAGGAGACTAACTGTAAGTTTAATGTTAAGGCATCTGTAAAAGTCCTCACAGACCATCAGAGGCTAATACTGTGTTTAAGGTTTTTGTGCAAACTCTGCTGCAGAAACCCCCGCTGTGTGATGCTCCAAAATGCACATTTGAAATTGGTCTCTCATGAGCTGTAGTATTCTCAAACCGCCAATGCCACTGGAGTCCAGGATGCCAAGAGAGACATTCACCCCCGTTAGGATTTATGGGGAGTAGGCACAGCAGGCAGTGGTACTCTGCAAGTACAGCTGAGGGTGCTCTCTTGTCACACTTATTTATGGTTCCTTCAGTGTGTGTACAGAGGGGCCCTAGAGTCTTTTACAAGAGCAAGATCTTTCAACTGTTCCACTTATTTTGCTAATAATTATTAAAAATGAAGCCACTACATCCACGTAGTGTGAAATGAGAAAAAGCAATGTTCATTCTGCAACATGGAGACTTTACCTGTACATGTCTTCTCTCAGCGCTGCTCTACTCTTCCTTTCTTTAAGGAAGATTGTTTACTTTAAAATATCTTTTTTTTCCTTTATCAAAGGACTTTCCTTCCTGTATGAAATCATCAGTGGAGGGTGAGACTCATTATTCTGCTAGTTTGCACTTCTGTGCCTTTGGTTTACTTGAATGTATTGTGAATAACCTAAGGAATAAAGGCACTTGGATGGAAGAGAAGAGAGGTCCACAGGTACAGAGAAGGAACTGGTAGTGCACTTCATGCAGGTGTAACCTTTTCATTCCATGCAAATCCGCTCTGGGACTGCTGTGGTCCAGCAGTTTTGCAGCTGGGATCATAGCTGGGAGTGCCCAGCTGGCAAGGAAACTGGGAAGGTGCCAGCCCCAGGGCTGCTGTGCTGCCAAGCACGTGCATGAGCAGTTTGGATATAATGCCAGTATTAAGGACTTGGAGAAATTTCACTGAGGTCCTACTCCAAATTGCATGAGACTTCATCTCTTAGGGCCTTTCCTGCACACTGAGTGATCTAAACCTGAGATAATGTTCTCTTTGACATAGATCATGTTCTGTTTCACAGAAATTGGGTAACATGTAGTAAAACTAAGCGTTTGGGGCTTGATATAAACGTTACAGAATAAACCTAAAAAATGTGTATTTACAGTTACATTGACAGGCTGCACAGCATGTAATTGCTTAATGCTGCAGTTACCATAAAGTTTCTAAAGTTCTTCCATATCTTACTAATACATACACTGTTAATTACAAAAGATTTTTAAATTGCTACTTCAGGATGATCAACGGTTGATTACAAGTGGCTAATTTAATTTTATATATAAATTATACTGGGGCTCAGTATAAGATTTTTTAAAATATGCTGATATTGTTAGCCTTTCATTCACTACCTCCTAAATTTTTAACATCTATACTGTTTTCTCCCTGGAAGACAATACTTAAAGGCTTGACTGTTTTATAGAGATTTTATCTTTAGCTAAAAAAAAAAAAGGAGAGAAAATGCAGAAGTGACAGTGAGGATGCTGGGCATGACTGACAATGCTACGCTGCTATTGATGTAATCTTTGTGTATGAAGTATCCTGTGTGTGTAAATTGTATTTTCAATCCAGATTTTATAAAGTAATTTATGAAATATCCCAATTATTTCAGAATGGAATGACAAACTACAATTCCTTTGACTGGTGTTACATGTTACATGCACACAGGGGGGACGGGTCACTCCTCCCTTATGACTGGGAGATCTAAGTGCACCTTAATAGGAAGAAGAACAAATTCTTAATAGAATTAAGATGCATTTACTTTGAAGTTCTGCTATGGTACTGGAGAAGTCAAGCCTAACTGTGAATCATATGTTTTTTTTCCACACCTGAATTAAATTTAGGACAATGTTCTCACAAGCTGTCTTTAACATGTGTATTTTTGTGAATATTATGTATTTTCTAATTAAATTTTACTTGCAATGTGATTTTTACATGAATGAACTTGTTTAAAATGTCAAATATCAGTATTTTTCTTACAACTTTAATGTATAATGTACATTGGTATCTCACTGAATGAAGATTGATTTTACAAAAATCAAGCTAGATGTAGTTGTATATTAGTCTTCTATTTTTACAGACTGGAATAATAAATGGATATAGAAATAAAATTGTTTTTTCCTTGATTACTTTGTCAGATAAATAAAAATGAAGAAGGATGTATTTTCTTTTTCTCAAGTGTGACAGTAGAGGGGCTTCCTTTTCTTTCTCCTGGCCCGCTGCTCAGGCCCTGTGTCCCTTCCCTGGCACAGATCTCTGCATGGGGAGGGCCTGGGGCTTGCAAGCATTTGTCCCTCTGTGCTCTTGACTCACCTGTGCTGTGCTTGTTCCTGCAGCAGCTGCAGTAGTGCATCTTGCATGGTTTGGCTTGCCTGAGGACTGCTCTGGGAACCCTTGGGTGCCTCCTGCTGCCTTCCCTGTGCCTGCTGCTGCTGCTGGGAGGTTGTCCCTGCTGCTGTAAGTACCTGCTGCAACTGTCACAGTTGCAACTCGAAGCCATTTCACTTGCAAATGTTTTCCCACGTGTCTTCTGCCTCGGCAGCCCCTGTAAACATTTACCCAGGGAGGAGACACTCGAGCTGTGTTCAGCACTTTGTGCCTGGCCTTTGTTTCTGCAGCTCCCTCGTGTCTGGGGCCTGCTTGGTTTGGGTGGGTCAGTGCTTTGCACCCTTGCAGATGTAGCCCTGGGGAGGGGACAGAAAGGCTGAGAACAGTCCCAACACAGCCCCCAGAACCCAGGCTGCTTCCCTGGGCTCTTGAGCCTGAGTATCTCAGAGCTGGAGTTCTCTTCCTTTGCACAGGCCACTTGGCAGGAATGCTGCAGCAGTGTGGTGTGAGCTCCATGCACCCTCTGCAGCGCTCCTGGGCTTGGGGCAGGGGTCACTCAGGGTGTTCTGACACGGTGTGAGCTCCATGCACCCTCTGCAGCGCTCCTGGGCACGGGGCAGGGGTCTCTGACACGGTGTGAGCTCCATGCACC
>VZRZ01000895.1:37308-48591 GCA_013398175.1 Climacteris rufus | reverse complement strand
CTTACAGGCCCCTACGGACATGTACGGACCCCACAGACACTTACGGGCCCCTACAGACACTTAGAGAGCCCTAGAGAACCCTACAGACCCTTATAGACCTCTACAGACACTTACAGGCCCCTACGGACATGTACGGACCCCACAGACCCTTACAGACCTCTACAGACACTTAGAGAGCCTTACAGGCCCCTACGGACACGTACGGACCCCACAGACCCTTACAGACCTCTACAGACACTTAGAGACCCTTACAGAGCCCTACAGACCTCTGCAGACACTTACAGGCCCCTACGGACATGTACGGACCCCACAGACCCTTACAGACCTCTACAGACACTTAGAGAGCCTTACAGACCCCTACGGACATGTACGGACCCCACAGACCCTTACAGACCTCTACAGACACTTAGAGAGCCTTACAGGCCCCTACGGACATGTACGGACCCCACAGACCCTTACAGACCTCTACAGACACTTAGAGAGCCCTACAGGCCCTTACAGACCTCTACAGACACTTAGAGACCCTTACAGAGCCCTACAGACCTCTGCAGACACTTACAGGCCCCTACGGACATGTACGGACCCCACAGACACTTACAGGCCCTTACAGACCTCTACAAAGACTTAGAGACCCCTACAGACCCTTACAGAGCCCTAGAGACCCCTACAGACACTTACAGGCCCTTAGGGGCCCCTACGGACACATACAGACCCCTACAGACACTTAGAGACCTCTACAGACCCTTACAGGCCCCTATGGACGTGTACGGACCTTACAGACTCTTAGGGGCCCCTACGGACATGTACAGACCCCTACAGACACTTACAGGCCCTTAGGGGCCACTACGGACACGTACAGGCCCCTACAGACACTTACAGACCCCTACAGATCCCTACGGACACGTACAGACCCCACAGACACTCACAGACCCCTACAGACACGTACAGACCCCACAGACACTCACAGACCCCTACAGACACGTACAGACCCCACAGACACTCACAGACCCCTACAGACACGTACAGACCCCACAGACACTCACAGACCCCTACAGACACGTACAGACCCCACAGACACTCACAGACCCCTACAGACACGTACAGACCCCACAGACACTCACAGACCCCTACAGACACGTACAGACCCCACAGACACTTACAGAGCCCTACAGGCCCCTACAAACACGTCCAGGCCCCTACAAACCTCCAGAGCCTGGGGAACGGCCAGGAGGGGACATGCCGGGCAGGCATTTGGTCTGTTCAGCCTGGAGAAGGGAGCCTGAGGAGACTCAGCCTGCTCTGTCTCGTGAGAGACAGGACAAGAAGCGGCAGGAGTCATGGGAAGGGCCTGAAGTTGTGCCAGAGGAGCTCCAGGTTGGAGATCAGGGCAAGGTTCTTCCCCCAGAGGTGCTGGGCACTGCCCAGGCTCCCCAGGGAATGGTCCTGGCCCCAAGGCTGCCAGAGCTCCAGGGGATTTTGGCCAATCCTCCAGGGGATGCCCAGGGTGGGGTTTTTGGGGTGTCTGTGCAGGGCCAGGGGTTGGATCAATGATCCTGTGGGTCCCTTCCAGCTCAGGGTATTCTGTGATATCTCCAAGGGATGTCAAAGGATGGTGCCAGGCTCTGCTCATTGGTACCCAACAACAGGACAAAGAGTCTTGTCCATAAACTAAAACACAAATTCCACCTCAACATGAGGAAAATCTTCCCATGGAGGGTGGCAGAGCCCTGGAGCAGCTGCCCAGGGAGGGTGTGGAGTCTCCCTCTCTGGAGACATTCCAAGCCCACGTGTGGCACCTGCTCCAGGTGACCCTGCCTGGGCAGGGGCGTTGTTGGGGATCAGAGCAGGAGATCTGCATTGCTCTTTAGCTTACCCCAGGCTTGCTGCCTGAAGGCCCTGTGGGTTATGGTGCTCATGCAAAAATACTGATTGTGATTTTGGCAATCAATTTTTCTCTTCTTTCTTAGGCTAAGAAAAGTGAAATTAGGTAGAGGAACCGGTGCTGTGGTGTAACCCTTTCCGAGTGGTTCACAGGGTGCAGAGCATGGCCTGAGTTCTCCTGGCAGGACATCCTCACACTCACTGGTGCACAGAGCAGCTGCCCTTTCTCAGAGCTCACCACATTTTCCTGCCATCTTCAAATGCCTCACCTAAGACGTGTCACTGCAATTACAGCGATTGCTCATTGTGCTGAGTGCACATCTGATGGCCAGAAATGACCAGCCAACATCTCCTTGGGGACTTGTTGCCTATGAACTATTTTGTCAGATGATTCCTGGGATTTCTAGAGATAAATGGAGAGGGATAGCAGATAAGTGAAGCAGCTAAGAAACATTTGCCGTGTAATTTTCTTAGGGAGTTGAGAAGCAATTTCCTGGCCTTATTCTTAACAGCTTCAGTGCAAACAAAAGATTGGTGTGCTGGTCTTTCTGCACATTTTCTCCTGTCCACAGAACAAATGCCAATATTACTTCCTAAGCATTTTTTCACGTTTTTGTTCATGTATCCCAGTGTTGTTTGGAGAAATGTTGTGTCTGTTCTCAAGGACAGAACTCAGAAGTCTTGGGTGGCCCCAAAGGAGTCTGGTGTGGGCTGCAAGAACCCACTGAAAACTCCAATTAACATGATTGTTTATGCAAATATCATTGGCTAATGAGTGATGATTATTACTTGGTTATGGTGGAGCTCTTACTTGCACCTTGGATGTGAGTTCTGCTGAGAAGTGAAGCCATCATCCTCGTAGGCAAATCAGTCACCAGCATGGCTGGCTATGGATCCTTTTGGACTTCTCTCAGAGTTTCTGTTAGTCTCTGCTTTTGTCATTGGCATGTCTTGCTCATGGAAAAGAGGCATCCTTGCTTCCAGAGGAAGTGACACAGAGTAGAAAGAAACAAAAGCTTGGCTTCTCAAACCTCATGTGATTAGCAGGGACTGTCAAAGGAGAACAGCTGCCTCATAGGAATGGCTCGGTATTTGAGGCTGTTTGAGCAGTTCCATTCCATTCACCTTTTGACAAAAACAGCTGGGAAGGAGCATGGGAATCCCAGAGTATTTTTTGATATGTCTTGGCTTATATTTGTCAGCTTTGGGTTCTCTAGCACAGCACATTTAGTCTGTGCAAAACGTAGAACACAAGAGATTGGTTTCTTTGGCCAAAACTCCCTTGAGTTCCTTCCTGAAAGGTGGTGATTGCCTCGGTGCTAGGGCATTGCCTGCTCTGAGCCTGTGCTTTGAATCAATAGCTCTTCACTGCTGATTGTATTCTGTCTGATTTGCCATTAGGTTCATTCACTCACTTCTCCACTTTGGGAGCCTGTGCTGAGATTTTTTATGTTCCTTGTGCTTTTTCCCAGCAGTCGGGCATGTGCCTCACATTTCTAGCTGCAGTGTAGGGAAGGTGGTGAGGGTAAGGTTGTTCAGATGGATCCCATGAGCTTCTGAACCTCTTGTGAGCCTTCTCTTGCCGACCTTTCCTGCCCCAGACTCTTGTCTATGCTCTTGTATCTGCTTGTTCTCTTACCTCTCTCCAAGGGTCAGTGCTGGTTACCTTTTGAGACAGGATTCTTTGTGCTTCTTGTGTATCTTAAAGCACCATTGAGAAAGGTCTCTACTCAGACATTAAAGCACACATGGCTTAATTGTGTGTGGAAATTTGCTGTTTCCATTTCTTTGGCTCCTGGTCCTTGGAGAGGATGTACAGATAGCTACACAATCCCTGCTTGTGTTGATAATACTTTATTTTATTTTTAAATGCGCGTGCTGATCCTCCAGCCATACCTGCCAGTTAGAAAACAAAGCTCAGTCAAAACTTCCCTCCTCCAGTCAGCACAGTGAACTCTAGGAGGAGAAACACTGGCTTTTTCCCAACTGCTGTGCTCTGTTTGTGCTGGGCACCTGACTGAATCTTCAGTAAGATAAAGTAAAATCCATTGCACAAGGGAACTCGCTGCTGTTTCATGGTGTGGAGTTTCAGAGCAGCCATGCCCTCTGTGCCCGGAGAATCCTTTCCCTTTGTGGTGTGCTGACTCCCCCTGCACAGCCTGTGGCTCTGCAGGCTGTGCACAACCTCTCCTGAAGCACATTTGCACATCATTTCCTCCCAGCACAAGGCAGTGCTGCAACTGCAGCTCTCCTGTGGCTTGCATTGGTCGTTTTCTTTTACCCTCAAAGAAACATGCTTTAAATTTGTTTCCTGTCTGCTCTGCCATGCTATGCTGGGTTTGTGCACCATCTCTCTGGCTCTGTTCCAAGCTCTTGTCCATAGCTGCAGCATTCATCATATCTGGTACAGTAGCATTTTCCCTACTCCTTTCTGATACCAACATTAGCAGGTTTGTACCTTATCTTTGGAAATTCCAGGCTCCAATTTTAATCTGATGTCATTTACCGGAATATGACCCTTACCTCAGGTCACCAGTCTGTTCTTCACACGTGCTTCATGGTAGAGGAGGGTTTTTCTGCCCACCCCTGACCCAAAATAATTCAATAGAACAAACTTGTTATTGATCTGCTTCATCTCCTCCATTCTGTATAACTCTGCATTTTGCTTTAGCATTGGGAAGTATCAGTGTGACTCCCTTGGCAGGGATCCTGCAGGGATGTCTGTGCCCCCTTTCTGGTGGATCAGGACATCCTGTAAAGGATGGATCAGGACATCCTGTAAAGACCCCAGAGTGTCTGGGGCTGCAGAGGTGGCACTGCTGGGGGAGGCTGGCTGTGCATTTGGGGCTGCAGTCTGACACCAGCAGTGCAGGAGACACTGTTTGTTTGTTTGCAGGAGGAAGCTCCTACTGTTTGATCTTCTATTGCAGAACACTGAGAGTACTATAACAGCACTTGACCTGCATTGCTCTACTCATTCTGGTAATAAGCATACCATGAAATTTTACTATGAGTAATTTTATATGTATAATGCTTTGTTTTGCTCAGTTTCAAAAACACAACTTCCTAAAAAAAAAAAACCAAAGACACAAATGAGTCATATGATCATCAGTAAAATGTCTAAGTACCTACTGGAGTTTATAAAGCTTGATCCATGGATTAAATGACTTACAGCAGTCATTTCTGCTTTATTTGAGAGTCTAGATTAAATATCTCAAAATGCCCAGAAATTCCCTGCACTGTGAGCTCAATGCCAGGTTTTCTCCATTCTAGCTCAAAGTTCCTCACTCTGTTCTGTGTGGTTAAAGAAGGCTGTTTTCTAGCTGCAGGTACCCTTTCCTGACCTCATCCCTTCTATTCCTCCCCCTTCATCCTGGTGGGGTATCTCCCAAGGTCTCAGTCCCAGCAGATTCTGTCAGGCTCCTTGTTCCAGTCCCAGCTCCTTCCCTGCTTTTGTGTTCCAGGGGCTCCTGGGCCAGCACACGGACCTGGCTGGTGACACCACCCAGGAGCCAGGGAGCAGTGGGTGCAGCTGCACCCCTTCACAGCCCTGGGGATGCCCAGCAAGCTCTGGGAGCTGCAGCTGCAGGGAGAACCCAGCGCAGCTCCTGCACATCCAGGACCAGCAGTAACTGCTGGAGAGAGTGATGGCTGTTCAGTGTGGCCTGGACGGGAGGTGGTGCACGCTGATTTCATCCTCAGCTCTCAAACCCCAGTGAATCTTCAGAAAAACACAATTTATAGAGAGTAAAGAATTCAGTAAAGAATTGTAACTTGGCCAAATTTGGTCATATTTTCCTGGAAATGGGAAAATATGTCCCAGATGAGGGCAGTTTTCTGCCAATTTGAAATCTCTGCTGTAGCTTATGAAGGCGTCAGAGCTTTTCGAAAGAGCTAAACAACACATACTTTTCCTTAATTTCATTAGCTGAATTGATTTGGTTTCATTCCCTAAAACTTTCCAAAATTGTTAAACCTGCAGCAGATACCCACTCTGGAAAAAAGATCAAAGCTGGAGGCTCTGGGCTGCCTATACAAACAATATTGTGTAACTGGGAAAGTAAGTAACATGAAGGCCAGGCTGGTCACACAGAAACTGCCTTGAGTTGGGCTTGAAAAAGCACAGTGCCTTCAATTTTAATTTTTAAAGAAAAATTTTGAAATTGTGTATAATTGTGTATTCATGCTTACAGGCACCTTGGAATGATAATATTAATGAAGAAAAGAGAAAGGGATCTAATCTGTAGGAGAAAAGTGAGTTATCAGGATTCACTCTTTGTGTTTGGAATATCCAGAGGTGGGCTGAAAAGAAAGGACCTTGTACTAAATATAAATTACAAACATGGCTGGGTAGGTCTGGTGGCTTGTAAGAATATAACACCTCCAGAGGGAACAGAACAGAGGAAGGAACTTTCTCTTGTGGATTTTTCAGCTCTGTGGGAGAAAAGCTTTTCTGCTGTAAAGCTTGAACTTTGTATGGGAGAAACTGTGATTTCAAATATTTTTTATTTAAAGATGTTATCTGTGCCCTGGCTGAATGGAGTGCAGCAATCTTAGAGAAAGGACAGGAAATCTATTTTGGAAAACTTCAGCATGTGGAGTCTAAAGAAACCACTTGTGTCTTCTGATGGGAGAAAGCTGAACATTAGCAACTCTTGCTGGTTTGCAGCTTGTAATAGCTGATGTATTCTTAAAGCTGGAAATTTTCTTCCAATGTCATTGGCTGAGAATCTTGTCAAATATTTATTTTCAAAGGAATTTTTAACCCTTGCGTAATTGCAGACTTATAAAACTGTAACCTTTAAAAAAATCTCAGGCTGATAGTATGAAGAAGAAGTGCACACTTATTAGATAATTCTTCTGGAGGCTTTTTACTGGTTTTTATTCCTATGACTATTGTAATCTCTGGAACAGCAGCTGCTTCTCTGAGCTGGGGTTTGTTGTCTTGTGCTGGCTGCTGGTTTTTCCTGACACTTGGTGTCAATTCTCAGAAGTGGGAATTGATAAGGGGATGAAGCATTCTCTGTGCTGTGTTGTGGGTTCAGCTGAGCTCAGTGATGAGCAGGAGTTATTGAGGACCCAGCCTGACTGGAGCAAAGGGAGCTGTGCTCAGCACCCCTTCCCAGTGGCTGTGGAATCCCAGGCTTCTGGCTGCACTTCCATGGATTGCTGGCAGAGAAGGAAGCTCAGGAGGGCTGAGGAGCTGTGTGGAACTCAGGCTTTGCTTCAAGTAGAAGACAGCAAGCTGTGTCATATCAAAAATAAATCATTGGAGTAAGAAATCTTTCCTATGCTGAGACTTTGAGGTGTCAGCCCCACTCTGTTATGTTTTAGCAGTTTCTCTTCTTGAAGGCTCCAGAGCAGCACATTTTGGAATCTCTGTTATTCTTTGTCACTGACAATGTGTGATCACATGTATGTCACGCTACTTCTTTGTGTCCCAATTTACCTTACAAGATAATATTTGGCGTTTCAAAGTGCTATGAGATTTTTCTGACAGCCTTGAAGAAAAATATTTGTTAAATTAATACTAAACCATACCAGATGGGAAAGATGAGAGGAGAGAAAATAGAGCAGAGTATTTCAAAACTGGGGGTGTATTATGTTCATATTTAAAACTCATTAATTTTCTAGTGCTGAATACTACAGGCCTTTTTTTTTATGAAGGAAAAAAAATCTGTTGTGCTTAAATGTTTAATGTTAAGAACTTTGGGGGGATGTTCACCTTATTTTACCTGCAACTACGCTTGAAGTTCCATTCTGACCTGGACTGATGCATTAAGTGGTTTGAGAGCCCCAACTGGTTCTGTGCTGAGAAAAAACCCTTCCAAATGGGCACATTTAAGGGAGGGGATGCAGTAGGCCCAGAAGCAAAGATTTCAGCTGTCACAATTCTGTGACAACGCCAGTTTGCAGTTTTCAAGTGGGCATGAACAGAAGTCAAAATACCAAAATGCCTGTTTGACTGTACTGGAGCAGGTGTAAAGTCTTTGCACAGACACGTCAGATTGTGCACAGCAGGACAGCAGAGTGGCACAAATATCAGGATTTGTGCAGCACATGTTCTGAGTTACAGACACAGCAGAGGGGGCACAGTGCAGTGCCATCACTGCTCCATAGACAGAGCTGGGCCAAAGGGGCTCTTTGATGAGCAGGTGCCACTTACTGGGGAGAAATCAGCATTTAACTGAGCCATCATGCTGCAATGGCACCAGAAAAAAATGGTTCTCATTTATGTGCAACAAAGAAGTTAAAATAACAATCCAGATTCCTTTTTTTAGTCAGTGCTAAGATTGGCTTCTGACTTCCTGTTCTCTGATGGGAGGGATTAGGCCGTTTATGTTTTGAAAGACACTGAGCCAATTCTGGTTACAGAATTCCACTACTGAGATCAAATGAATGAACAAAAACTGTTAGAAAAAAAACTTGATTTGTCAGAAAGGCACCTTCATTAGAGCTCTGGTCTCTTTTCTATCATAGGAATTGTTTTTAAGCTATAATTGCATCTCACTGGCAAAAGCTGCTGGCTACATATGTAAAGATTTGTAAAATGCTGCCTTTCTGTAAGCTGGGAAATAGGAAGCAGAGCTCCTCCTCCGTGTCAGTGCCAGGGACTGCTGGTGGGTTCAGCCTGAAATGCACTCTGCAGCACACGTTCCTGAGGCTTGCTCTGGAGAGGCAGGAAAAGCTCTTCCTTCAGCAAGGCTTCCCACAGCACTGCCCTGTGCACAGCTCCAGAGTTCAGAGCAGGTATCTGCTGGTGCCACTCGGCAGCACTCACTGTCCCCTCACCCCACGGTGCTGTGCTGCTCCTGCCAGCACTGCGAGCTGCTGCGGGGTTTGCACGCTGAGCTGCAGCAGAGCTGCTGCTCACACTGCTGCAAGGTGTTGTGTGCAGCTGCAGGGTGTGCTGCACTGGTGTCTGCAGCTGCTGGGTGTGCTGCACTGGTGTCTGCAGCTGCTGGGTGTGCTGGATGTGCTGCACTGGTGTCTGCAGCTGCTGGGTGTGCTGCACTGGTGTCTGCAGCTGCTGGGTGTGCTGGATGTGCTGCACTGGTGTCTGCAGCTGCTGGGTGTGCTGCACTGGTGTCTGCAGCTGCTGGGTGTGCTGGATGTGCTGCACTGGTGTCTGCAGCTGCTGGGTGTGCTGCACTGGTGTCTGCAGCTGCTGGGTGTGCTGGATGTGCTGCACTGGTGTCTGCAGCTGCTGGGTGTGCTGCACTGGTGTCTGCAGCTGCTGGGTGTGCTGGATGTGCTGCACTGGTGTCTGCAGCTGCTGGGTGTGCTGCACTGGTGTCTGCAGCTGCTGGGTGTGCTGGATGTGCTGCACTGGTGTCTGCAGCTGCTGGGTGTGCTGCACTGGTGTCTGCAGCTGCTGGGTGTGCTGGATGTGCTGCACTGGTGTCTGCAGCTGCTGGGTGTGCTGCACTGGTGTCTGCAGCTGCTGGGTGTGCTGGATGTGCTGCACTGGTGTCTGCAGCTGCTGGGTGTGCTGCACTGGTGTCTGCAGCTGCTGGGTGTGCTGGGTGTGCTGCACTGGTGTCTGCAGCTGCTGGGTGTGCTGCACTGGTGTCTGCAGGGCTGTGCTGGGTGTGCTGCACTGGTGTCTGCAGTGCAGGGCTGTGCTGGGTGTGCTGCACTGGTGTCTGCAGCTGCAGGGCTTCACTGGGTGTGCTGCAGTGCAGGCCCTGGGCCACACTGACACTGCCAAACAGGGCTGGGTGTGCTCAGTTTGCAAAGCAATCTGTGAAATACTTGTGGTTCAAGGCTCCTCTTCATGAGCCTGGGCTGTGCTGCTGTCAGTTCTTACAAACCCCAGAGCAATGCAATGAGAAAAGCTGAATTTGGCTGCCGTGTGCCTGGCGTGAAGGCACAGCAGGGCACCTGCTGAAAGATGCTCTTGGGTCCCTTGCTCAGCAGAATCACCTGCCTGGATTTCTGTGCAGGTGTCCCAGTTGCTTTGTGACAGGTGTGCCATTTATACAGCTGGTGTTCAGAGAAAATAACCAAAATATTAGAATTCCCTTACTAGGAAAGGATGACTCTGTTTCCTGTTTCAGGGTTCCTTTGGTTATTCTGTTTTGCTTGGTTTGTGCCCTACCAGCTTCATGTTATATTCTAGCTGAGATGGGGAAGCATCCTGCAGATTGCGTGATGTTAGGGTTAAACATTTCAACTGGATTTTAATACACAGAGAATTCATGTCCCTGCCAGCCATAGTTGTGGTGAGCATGCTGGGAACTTTGTTTTACCACGTTTCTGTCGATTATTGTCCCCAAGCACGGTATCACAGGAATCTGTGCTGCTCTACTCACTGCTGTGACCATGTAATAGATACTTTTGGAACAGTATCCCATCAGTGGAATGTCTGTGGAAATTGTGGTCTCACTGTGACAAAAGCAAAAACTTCTGTGTTTATTTTTTCCTATTTTTATTTTTGTGCAGGAAAAAAAAAAAGCACTATAAAATGATCTGTTTACAAACATTTTACTTTTTAAAAAAGTTCTTAATTTATACTCAGGATTCGACTGGGATTGAAAATCACTGCAGCTGTCTTCATGCAAGCTGTTCTGTCTCTGAGCTTCCACTTTAATGTATTCAGTCTGCCACGTTAATTCTTGAAGTAGCTCCTAAGTGGGAAGCTGTCAAAGGGGTGATCCTGGACCAATATACTTTTGAAAATAGGAGCTGGAATGTTGCAACAGGAGACAGCATCTTTGGTTCCTCGTGTACAAACAGTCTCAATCCATTTTATAGTAGCCTTCACTATTGTGCAAGGTGTTAAAATCTCTGCAGCTCCTTGTGCAAGGAAAGCTACTCATAAAGTGAATTCAAGCCTCTGCTGTTGGGCAGTAAGGAAGAAATAAGTAAGGAGGGCAGTGGTACTTTACCATATGGGTTTCAATAATGTGGGAAGGAGTGAAGTGTTGCAAATGCAAAGTGAATTCAAGAAACACCTGGGCTCCTTTGTGCAGAGGAAAGAGCTGGGCTGGAAGTAAAAGGGCTGTGTTGAAGGATGAAGGATCTGGGAGCAGGTCAGGGGTTTTTCACTGCAATGAATGTCTGTGCTCAGGTGCTTGTGGCATCAATATGTCCTGCTAATGTTCCTTTTTTAGCTGTGTGAGACTTTTGGGGCAAAATACTGATCTTCCTTAGTTTTCCAGGGGGTGAGAACTAAGGGGGTTTTACTTTAAAGGTAATTCTTGAAAAGAGTGAATTTAAGCGTTGCTCGTTTCCCAAAAGGGAGCACATTCCATGGGTGGACAGGGCCCTTTCCTGTGGCCTGGGCAGGCTGGGCTGATGTCTCGGTGTTCTGGGGAAGGGGCTTTGCTGGGCAGGAGGAGCAGCAGCAGGAGCAGCTCCCGGTGCGAGCCTGGGGGCACCGAGCAGGGTCCGGTGCGG
>VZRZ01000895.1:4521-36958 GCA_013398175.1 Climacteris rufus | reverse complement strand
TCCTGTGCGGTTCCAGAGCAGGGATGTGCAGTTCCTGTGCGGTTCCAGAGCAGGGATGTGCGGTTCCTGTGCGGTTCCAGAGCAGGGATGTGCGGATCCTGTGCGGTTCCATAGCAGGGATCTGCGGTTCCTGTGCGGTTCCAGAGCAGGGATCTGCGGTTCCAGAGCAGTCACAGAGCAGGGATGTGCGGATCCTGTGTGGTTCCTGTGCGGTTCCAGAGCAGGGATGTGCGGTTCCTGTGCGGTTCCAGAGCAGGGATGTGCGGTTCCTGTGCGGTTCCAGAGCAGGGATGTGCGGTTCCAGAGCAGGGATGTGCGGTTCTGTGCGGTTCCAGAGCAGTTCCCGTGCGGTTCCTGTGCGCTCAGGCCGCAGTTCCCGGGTCCCTCTCTCTGCCCCCGGCGTGTCCCCGCTCCCCGCAGTTCTCCCCGGCCTGAGCTCCCGGCCCGGGCGCTGCATTGGGCTCCGGGGCTGTGTGACATCATTGGCAGCCAATGAGGAGCTGCTTCAGGGCCGAGTTTCAAGCTCTTTCATAATGTATTTATATTCAGTGCAGATATTTTTGGGCTTCAGTAGCACTCGTTTTGTCGCAGAGTCCATGTGTCAGTCTGGCTCGGCGGAAGGAAAGGAAGGCGTGAGCACAGCACTGAGCGGGCAGCGCGGCTGGAGCTGCAGGATTTCGCAGTCGGTGCTCCTGGGGCTGTGCCTGCCCGGCCGGGGTGCTGCGGCTGGCCAGGGACACGCAGGACAGTGTCCGTGTGTCCGTGTGTCCGTGTGGGGCACACAGCCCGGAGGAGAGCTGCTCCCGGTAGTGCCTCTTCCAGGGAAGTCTGGTTAATCCATGCAGAGCCCCCACCGCTCCCGTTTAACTCTTCCCTTTCCCGAGCAGCAGGGATGGCAAAGCTGTTATCCTTTCCAGCCCGTAAGACAACACGGTATTTCTTTTTACAGGAAAAAAGAAACGGAGGGTTGTGTCAGGGGTGGGATTATCTGGGCCATTCCTCCTCCCACTTAAGCCCCGTGGCTGTGCTCATGTCAGGTTGCTGAAAGTCACATATTCACGTGTGTTCCATGATGGGCCTGCAAAGCGTAAAAGTGCAGTGCTGCCTCCTTCATCCTCTTCAGATCCCAAATATTTTACGTGCTCCTGAGCAGGAGGCTTGGGAAAAAGTTTTTCAGGTGCTGGCTGGATCTCTGCAGGCTGTTCAGCGTTCCCAGATGCTTTAGAAGATGAGGCATACATGAGGTGAGAGTGCTTGTTGACATGGTTATTTTGAGACTACAAAAGGGATTGGCAATGCAGAGAGCTGCAGACAGACCTTGAAACACAGCAGAAATAGTCTCCAAATGAACTAAGGGAGGGTTTTTTATGTGCAATGTATCACTGAAGTTTGGAACTCACTGTTGCAGTTGTAACTGAAAGAAGATTTATTTGTTAAAATTCATCAGAGTAATTTAGCAAAGTTACCTTTCTATTTCTAGGAACTCTTATGGTGCAAATTCCTATAGGTTAGGGATTTATTCCAGGCAGGAATGCTGCATACTTGCCCTGTTTTTATACTCTAAGCATCAGCTGTTGGTCTCAGCTGGAAAGAAGTTCCTCAGCTTTGGCTGGACAGGAAGGCCTGCTGGCTATTCTTGAATTTGTGGGCAAATTTCTGCTGCACCACCACAGAGCAGCACCCCAGCTGCTCCCTCGAGGTTGATCTACAAGCCAGCCCTCACAGATCTTTATTTCCTGCTGTATTACTCTTGGAAAATGAGTGTAATTTTCCATCTCCTGTGACTTGTGGGTGGGTCAATCTCTGTTTGTCTGCCTTCCCAACGAGCATTAGAATATTGACGATTTTGCCAGGCTAAATCTAACACTTCCAGTTTTGCCACATTTGCAGCATCTGCTGGGTTGTCCAAGGTGCTTTCCATTCCCTTTGCTTTCTCTTCTTCAGGCTGAAGACACCAGGGGGCTCAGCCTCTCCTCAGCCCGCGTGTTCTGCACCCTCTGAGCCTGTGGATTGTGCTCCTGCTGGACCTGCAGCCCAGCAAACCCTGCTGGCCCCGGAGCCCCAGGCCAGGCGTGCTCCCTCGTTGGTGGGAGCCCCGAGGCTGCCAGGCTGTGCCACCGAGCCCTGAGGCTGCCAGGCTGTGCCGCCGAGCCCCGGGGCTGCCAGGCTGTGCCACCTCTCCCCAGGGCCTGGGGCTGCCAGGCTGTGCCACCGAGCCCTGAGGCTGCCAGGCTGTGCCACCGAGCCCTGGGGCTGCCAGGCTGTGCCACCGAGCCCTGAGGCTGCCGGGCTGTGCCACCGAGCCCTGGGGCTGCCGGGCTGTGCCACCGAGCCCTGGGGCTGCCGGGCTGTGCCACCGAGCCCTGGGGCTGCCGGGCTGTGCCACCGAGCCCTGGGGCTGCCAGGCTGTGCCACCTCTCCCCAGGGCCTGAGGCTGCCGGGCTGTGCCACCGAGCCCTGAGGCTGCCAGGCTGTGCCACCTCTCCCCAGGGCCTGGGGCTGCTGCCTCGGGCAGCTGCTGGTCTGAGGAGCAGCAGCACCGCCTGCAGAGCTGCCTCCCTGCCAGCTAGTTGGGGTGCTGGCCACTGTGCACCCTTATTAGCTCTGTGCTGACTCTTTGCAGTCACCTCCTGTTCTCTGAAGGGCTGGAAATGGATTCCAAAAGGTTTTGCTTCACATTTTCATTGGGACTGAGGTTAGGCTGAACATCCTGTAGAGGTTCCTCCTGAGCCTTCTGGAAGTTGAGCATGACATTTGGCTTTTTTCCAGTCATCAAGAGCCTGCTCTGATTGCCCTGACATTTGAGCTGATTGACAGCAGCCTCACAATGATGTGAACCAGCAGCTTTAGCATCCCCACATGCATCCAGCTGGTCCCAAAGGTTTTGTTAGAGTTTGTTGTTTTTTTTTTTTTTCTTTTTTTTACCAGCTTGCTGTAATAGTCCCTCTTTGAATCTCCCTGTCTTAGGCCCTTCCTTAGGTTGTACCACTAGATAGGGACATGGGAATTGTGTGAGCAGGCCTGGCAGTAAAAACCAGGCCAAAGCATGCATTGAGTTATCTTACTGATAAGATGAGGATAGTTGTGTTAGAAGGGTGTGTGAAGGCTCCTGCCCGTGGTGTTCCTGAAGGTGGAAATGCTCAGTGTGTTGGTTTTTATTCATCTTAATCTGTCTACTTCCTTCTTGCACTGCCCTTCCCTTTTGGCTTCCTGCAGATGAGCACAGGAGCAGTTGGGAGGCTGGGCCTGCCCAAGGCAGGGCTGTGTGCCTGAGGAAGCCTCCCAGACAGACACAGGCTGTCATACCAGCCACAAACACAACAAAACACATCCACACTCCCCGCTGTAACAGCACGTTGGGAAAACGATTCTATTAGTGAGAAGCTAAATCCATCCCTGAAGAGCAGAAAACCTGGTGCATAACAGACCTGAACACGGTCTTGGACTGTACTCTCAGAACACATTTTGCAGTGAGCTCTTGAAAGCTGTCACCCCTCTGCTGCATCCCACACTCTTGTGGCAGGAGAAGAGCTGCTGCATCCTTGTTTTCTGTCTCCTTACCAAACAGCCAATGAACTGCTCCTTCCCCTGCTTTCAGCAAGATTATTGATTTGTGCAGATCATTATTGCAGCTGTTGAACACATCTTTGCTGAAGAGATTGAGGATGAAAAAGAAGGACATTGGTGCTGGGTTTTTTTTCTCCTGTGCTTTTGCTAAGTTCTCTTGACTCTTTGTATGTCATTATTTTTTGTGAAATTACAATAGCTATTTGTCAGATTTTATGTATTTTCATGGCATTGTACTTCACAAGAGAAGCCTGATTTATCCTTGCCTTGAGGAAATTATATGTTGTAAGTGAAAGGTTGTCATTAATGACCAGTTTCAGCCAACAGGATCTCTGTGATGCTTTCTGGAGCTTGCATGGAATTGGCTTTGCTCTAAAGTGCTTGCACAGAATGCTTAGAATAACAGGAAAGAAAAGACTTTTGTATTTCTTCAGGAAGAAAATTCTGGAGCTTATGCTCCTCATGTAGTCATGTTTTGGCTTACAGAGCAGTAGTTGGATTTCTTTACCTGTCTGAGATAGTAAAGGTGCTCCATATGGAGAATGGAATCTCCTGAAGGGATGCTGGGTAAAGCGTATGTGGTGTGGGAGATAAGCAAAAATTGGGCTCCAAAGCTTGTGTTCTGAGAATTGGAGTGGTTTGACATTCATGTGTCTGCCTTAGGACAGAACCTGCTCCTGTCCTGAAGAGAACTTCCCCCTGGACTCTGGCGTTGTAATTTACAGTTGGGACTGTTTGCACAAAGCTGCCCGTGCCAGGGGCTGAGGTGCTGTGTGCCAGGCTGGCTCTGATGTGTTACACAACTTCCTCCTGCTGAGGGAGAGAAACTTCCCTCGGGGCAGGAATGGGGAGCAGGGCTGGAGGGGAGAAGCTCTGGGCATCCCTGCAGGCTCTGAGCTCCCTGCTGCATCGGGGCTGTGCCAGGGCTTGCTGTCCCTGGGGTGTGCCCGGCAGCCTCCTGCCCTGCCTTGCTGTGTCTGGATGTGCCCTGCAGCCTCCTGCCCTGCCTTGCTGTCCCTGGGGTGTGCCCTGCAGCCTCCTGCCCTGGCTTGCTGTCCCTGGGGTGTGCCCTGCAGCCTCNGCCCTGGCTTCTGTCCCTGATGTGCCCTGCAGCCTCCTGCCCTGGCTTCTGTCCTGGATGTGCCCTGCAGGCTCCTGCCCTGCCTTGCTGTCCCTGGATGTGCCCTGCAGCCTCCTGCCCTGGCTTCTGTCCCTGATGTGCCCTGCAGCCTCCTGCCCTGGCTTCTGTCCTGGATGTGCCCTGCAGGCTCCTGCCCTGCCTTGCTGTCCCTGGATGTGCCCTGCAGCCTCCTGCCCTGGCTTCTGTCCCTGATGTGCCCTGCAGCCTCCTGCCCTGGCTTCTGTCCTGGATGTGCCCTGCAGGCTCCTGCCCTGCCTTGCTGTCCCTGGATGTGCCCTGCAGCCTCCTGCCCTGCCTTGGCTTCTGTCCCTGATGTGCCCTGCAGCCTCCTGCCCTGGCTTGCAGAACAGATGTGTTTGGTGTGTTTCTCAGGCTCTTGTTGGCCTTCCTCTCCATCCTGGGCCTGCTGGGATGTGCCAGGCAGAGGCAGCTCCTTGGGCTGCCCAGAGGCTGCTGAGCAGTGGGGATTGGGCTGCCCCAGCACTGGGGGTTTGCTGCTGGGTCCCTCTGGGGCTGTGCCTGCTGTGCCCCCTTCCCTCCCTCACACAGCAGAGAATTCCCTGCCCTGGGAGGCACAACAGCCCTGTGAGGGCACTGAGCTGTCTCCTGGCTGTGCTGTAACCTGGCAGTGTTCACCTTCTCCCCAGCTTTGCTGTGCTGGTGCTGGGTCCCAGTTGTCAGAGTAACTCTGCTCTCAGGTGGGTCCTTTTCTCCCTGCTCCATGTCCTTGCTGTTCTCAGCTGGGCCTGGCTTTTGGGGCCTTCCAAGTGTTTCCCAAGGGTGCTCTTAGTGCCTGCCTTGGGCTGTCACACCGTTTGACTCCCTGCATAGCCTGGCTCCTGTTAAAATGCAGCTGACTGAAGTCTCTAAAGCTGCCACCCCAAGTTTTAATCTTCCAGGCATGATTCTACATGCCAGTGCTTTTATTTGCCTGCAAGTGCAGAGTTGTGCATACTTGATTCTTCAAAAGCTCTCACAAATGTTTTAATCCTTTCATTACTACTATTTGATCAGGCTTCATCTGAACATGCTATACTGCCTTCCAAATGCCAAATTCCTTTATAATTCCCTTAATCTTTATTTTCTCAGTTTATTCCCTCATTGGAGGATCTTTAAGTTAATAGAATACAGGGGTATAGGGCAGCCTAACAAAGATCTGCTTTCAGCAGCTGGCCATGATCTGGCTTTTATTAGAGGGTGACACACAGGAATCAAGTGATCTAGAGGCAAAAAGCTCTTTGCTTCTACTTAAACCTTTCTCTTTTGATGACTTCAAGAGCCTTTGGAATTTCAAGACATTTTCTCCCTCTTCTCCACATCCCCTTGCTGCTTAGCAGGCAACAACATCCCTTCTCCTTTGAGTTTGCCAGCAGGCTGAGCACAAAGCAATGATTTTATCTGCAGCCTGTGGGATGTCTCCTGCCCCTGCCACTTAACCCGGGCTGGCACTTGGACCCCTGAGGAAAAGCTTTCCCTGGGCAAGGCCTTGGAGCTCTGCCTCCCTGCCCAGGGGTTCAGCAGCTGCACTTCAGGGAACAGTGGGGCAGCTCCTTTGGCACAGGCTGGCAACACGAGCACCTCCAGGGTTTGGTGTGGCTGCTGGAAACCAGAGGAGTCACTCCAAAAAATGACCCAAGTCAAGAGGGCAATAGGGAAAGCAGATGGTGTCTGCAGGTCACAGGGGAAGGTGTATCTGTGAGTCAAAATACCTGTAATACTCTATAAATAATAAGGTATTCGTTATCAAAGCAGCAGATTTACTATTGCAGGGATCTAAAAAAATAGGAAATTCTCATTGCAATTGTGGCATCATCTTTTTGGAGTTGTTTTGGTTAATAAGTGCTAATAACTCTCAAGGAACTGGTTGCAAACCAGAGTGGGACAGTGGTTTTGTGAGCTGTGGGAAGTCCAGAGGCTGGTGTGAGAGGTTCATGCCCACAGTGAAGCTGGATTGCTCTGGCCAGTGCTTTCTGCAAATAAATTGGCATCCAGTTCGTTAAGCTTAATTACTGTAATTGACAGTACTATTTCTGCCTGTGTTCTTCTGGTGTGACCACTGGCAGTATTGCCCTAGAAATGAGGGACAGATTACTTTACATGGAAAATTGGAGTGATCTGTAACTTTTCCTTCTCTCTCCTTTCATTTTGGGGGAAATAACCCCAGTGTTGCTATTGCACCATGGCTTGGCACAGCTGGATGTTCTCACAGCTGCTTTGTTCTGGGTTTTCTCTCCTTTCTTGCAGAGGTGCAGGTAGCACTGCCTTGAGCAATTCAGGTTCTTCATCTTGTACCCGGTGCTTGTGAGTGTTGGGTCTGAGGACAAAGCCTGGGTTTGTGTGACATTAAAGCTGTGGTGCTGTGCCCCTGGGAAGGAGCTGCTGTCCCTCCCTCCCCTGGGTGTGCCCAGCAAGGCTCCAAAGGCTGCTCTGTCGGTGCCAGCGAGGTGGGAATGTTCCCTGGGGGTCCGGGGGATGAGCACTGAGTGCTGGATCTGCGCCTGGGGCACGGGCAGAGCACTGGAAATGTTTGTAACCAGACACAGCCTGAAACAGGAGGGGAACTGCACACAGATCCATGCGAGGGTTTAATCCAAATAGCAAACTGTCTTCTGGAAATAGGTGAAGCCTAGAGCCTGCAGGGCATCAGCCTCATGGGAAAGACAGGCTCTTTCTTTTCCATCGAGGCTGGGATTTTAGCTAGAGGTTTGGATTGCTGCACTACAGAAAAAAATTATTTTAACTCCTCAATTCAGGATTAATCAATTATTTGAATTCTTAAAAACCCCAGAAGCAAACTCAAATCCCTTTCTATATTTCTTCTGCAGTCAGTATTTCCAAATGGTACTAATTCATTTGCATTTCTCTGTGCTTCAAAACTAATTTCCCCTGTGTTCTACTCTATTTTTATCTGTTCAATATTAACCCAGCTAAAATGATTGCAAAGTCTGTAGAATCAGGTGTGAGAGTAAACAACTTCACATTTTCAGCATTGGTTACAAAGTCAGTCATTATTACTGGAGAGCAACTTCAGTTCTGAGATGATGATTCCACCCCCCTTGTCTCTTTTTCCAGTCAATTCCCTCAAGTATTAGTTCCTGTTCTCGAGCAATGAGAGGAATTTCTGCCCTGTTTCTGTTTCAGAGACATCCCCTGCCAGCAGCTCACCCCTAGGACCTGCCAAAACTCTACTGAGCTGAAGATTTTCTTCCTGTGAACTTTGTAGGTACCAAGTATCAAAGTAAGTAATTTTTGATAGCCAAAAGGTTCCTAGGAAAGGTGCCTGGGTTTATTCTGAACGGTTCATGCTTTAGGACATTGATTCTGTTACCCCTCAGCTCTTTGGCTGGCAGCTGTAGGGCAAAGCAAACATTTCTGACCCTGCTGCAGCTGTGTGGAGATGGAAGGGTTGCTCTGAGATTTGATCCCAGGTTGCACTTAGGTGAGGAGCTTCAAAAATCAGTGAAGACAATGTACAAAAGCTCACTCTGGTTACCTTCACATCTGAAATGATCAGAGGGTTGAAGTGTGGCCTGTTAAACCTGCCAAGTGCTGTGCCAACACTGCCAGCTTCACAAGTGCTCACATTTTGCAAGAGAACGTGAAGTCAAAAGCAGAATTTTAAAATTCCATAACTACAGGTTCCAGCACACTCTGAACTAGGGGTAGTGTTTTACAAGCTGTTGTGTAACATAACCTGAATTATATAAATAAACATTCTGTTCAGCTGTTATGGATGTGCAATTTGGTAATGTAGGTGTGATTTAGCCAGGACCAGCAGCACAGTTCATCCCTGCACCTGTAGCATTTTCAGTGTTTTTACTTCAAAATAGGGCCAGGGAAAGGAAATGCTCTCAGTTTCTGAGTCAAGAACAGAGGAGGGGATGCACCTTTCAGATGGCTGGCTTTGCACCAAGTACAATATGGAGAAATGGGAAAAATGCTCATTTTCAAATGCCTGTGGAAAAGCTCAAGATGGAGAACCTGCTGCAAAGTGTGTAAAGGGAAAAAAAAGCCAAGCTTATGGTGAAAGTAAAGCTGCATGGCTGTAACCATGGAGACCAAAGCTCTTCTGATGCAGAAATAAATGAACACAACCTTTTCATATTTATTAGTGAGACAGATGATGAAAGATAAAGTCAAATTAAAATATAAAGCAATAGAGACAGAGTGAGTGGCTGTCTCTGCCCCTGCAATGCAGGTTATTGTAATGGATCATTACAAACGAGCTGGGGTTACAGAGAGGCAAATCAGTTATAAAAGCAACAAAATACTCTTGGTTATACCAACCTGTTTATCCAAATACCAGCTTCTTTGTTAACAAAACGGGAGATACAATGCACACAACATATTTCTGAAATCTTTTGGTTCTGAAAAAAAATGGAGATGAATTTGTTTTCATACCACAGCTGTGTATGAAATGAGTGTGCTACACAATGGGAAACATCCCTCAAACTGCACTGGTGAATATTTGAAATCTGCTAAGTTCTAAGTGGCAGGAATGACAGGATTTTCCTATAAAAATAGTGGGTGAGTATTCAGGTTTGTCTTGGAAATGTGTCAAAGGGTCAAATGTGAGCTGGTGAGGTGCTGTGCCAGAGCTGTCAGTGCAGGACGGGGACAGCAGCAGCAACCAGCACTGGAGCAAGAAACCTGCACTGCACATCTCTGACATCGGGGTGCAGAAAGGTTTTGATTGAGGGGAAGGATTCAGCCACGGCGCCCCAGGCAAATGCTGAGGTGAAGGGTGGATTTGGGGGTGATTCACTGAACATTCACTGAACTGCTGAGCAAAGCTGCCTCTGTCCCTGCTGGGAAATCCCTGCTCAGGGGAGGGGTGGGAGCTCAGGGGCTGCACCTCGGGGCAGGGCAGAGGGGATGGAAGGAGAAGTGAGGGAAGTGCTGGGCCACAGCAGCTCCGTGCAGGTCTGTGCAGGAACAGGGTTCAGCACCACGGCTCTGCTGTGCCACCCCCGGCTGCCTCTGGGGCTCAGGGCTGGGGGCCCTGGGCAATGGGGCACAGCTCCCAGGGCTGGGGCTGCTGCTGTTTGTGCTCAGAACCTGCTGCTGTCTCTGCTCAGAACCTGCCGCTGTCTGTGCTCAGAACCTGCCGCTGCCTCTGCTCAGAACCTGCTGCTGTCTCTGCTCAGAACCTGCCGCTGTCTCTGCTCAGAACCTGCCGCTGGCTCTGCTCAGAACCTGCCGCTCTCTCTGCTCAGAACCTGCCGCTGTCTCTGCTCAGAACCTGCTGCTGTCTCTGCTCAGAACCTGCTGCTGTCTCTGCTCAGAACCTGCTGCTGGCTCTGCTCAGAACCTGCTGCTGGCTCTGCTCAGAACCTGCTGCTCTTCAGCTTTCCTCAGCCCAGGTAAGGTGGCTGCACAGTCCTCAGAGAAGCCCTGCAGGTCTCTGTGCTGCTGGGCTGCCAATAACTCTCTGCCAGGTCAGTGCCAGGTCAGTGGCAGCTCCAGCTGCTCCTCGGGGAGGGCTCAGGGCAGGGGCTGCAGAGCTTCAGTGGCTGCACAGTCTGGGTAACTTCCAGCTCCCACGGTTACAATGATGTGTGAAATGACACAAATCGGGGTTAAGCTTCTTCCAGCTTTACAGGGCTCTTTTCTTCCCCTTTCTGACTTCCTCAAAAGTGTGGTTAGCCTCAAATCTGGAGAGGAATCCATGCCCAGCCTCAAATCCAGATTTGAAGAGTAACTGGTTTGAAATACTAGAAAGTTTATGCCAAGACTTAAAATAACCACCCTCCATCCTTCTTCATATTCTGGTAAGAGAATGCTTGTGTGCAAGACCTTTAATTTAATCACTGTATTTCCTAGAATTTTCTGGCAAATGGAACACTCCTAACGAGTTCATATTTCAGTCTTACTATTCACTGACTACACCCAGGAGTTTAGAATATTGAAATTTGGTTTTTAACTACACAGCTTGCTAATATTAAATTTACCTTGCCAGGTACTGAGACAAATCTGATGCACATTGGTAAAAGGATACCAAATTGTTTATCTCACAGAGAAAGGTTGCTGTACTTTGTGTTTAAGTTCTTTAAAAAGGTCTTTGTAGAATCCCTTAAAGCAGAGAAGGACACAAAATTCTGAAATGTCTGAATTTTCAGCCAGCAGCTTTCTGTGGCACAGCAGGAGGAAGGAACACAACCAGGTGTTCTTAGAAAGAACTCAGCTGTGCCAGGGCTGCCTCCCTGCCCTGTTGGGACACAATTGCCAACCCACTGCCAGTGGCAGATAAACTCTCACCTAATTGACTGGGGAAGTTATTCTTGATGGAATAGTTTGGAAAACCTGCTCACAAATGAGTTGAGGCTCAAGTTTTCCTTTGAAGCAGAGAAAGAGAGGGAGCTCTTTTGCTGCTGTAAATGCCAAAGTGTTTTTCCTGTATGGTTCTTCAAACACATCTTCTACCCCTGCAGTCCGGAGCTGGGAGCTGGCCAGTCCAACCTCCACTCCTCTGAGGTGAGAAAGCACAACAAAGGTGGGGCAAGAACAGACAAATCCCCATCATCTCCCCCTGCAGGTCCCGTTTGCAGTCATCCCTGCACAGGCAGAATCAGCTCAGCAAAGCCCAGAAACGCTCCCTGCAGGGCCAGCAGCACCTGGGGCACACCCAGAACCTCAGCTCTGGCTCCAGGGCAGCTACAGTTCTACCCAACTCAGCCCTCCAGACTCAAATGTCTGCACCAGATTGCTGTGAAATGGCTTTGCTTTGAAAAGGTTGGAAACCCCAGAATTATTCCTCCTTTACAGCATCAGGGACAGTTTCACAGCTCAGTTCAGTCCTGGTACAGCATCCAACAGCAGGGACTTGGATTTAGGAGCTGTGCTTGCATCCAGTGAGGAGCAGGTTTGTTCTCCTCAGGATCAGATTCCCCTCTCTGGCTCAGCTCTCTGCTCCCTGCCCAGGGGCCACAGGGCAGGACTGGCCTGCCCAAACCAATTACAGCTTTTAATAACTCCATTTCCATTTCTCTGGCATTCAAATTACTTTACCTTCCAGGCCACCCCAGGCTCGTGCTCCACCACCACTGCTCTCCAGCCACCCAGGGGAAGGTGTTTCCAGGTGGAAGCAAATCTCCATTCATCAGATACCGAGGGATGGAAAATGCAAGGAATTCACAGACCTTGTTTCCCCGGGATGCAGAACAAGGAAACCACTACAATGCTATTTATAACTCCACGTTCTACAACACTGAACAGCAACAACACATTTCAGCCCAAGTTCTTTTGTAAGTTTTCAATAACCTTGAAGGAGATAAAGTCTCTGCAGTAAGTACCAAACAGAGAGGCCCCAGCAGGGCCCTGGAGCACTTGGAAAAACAAAGGCAAAAAAGAAGGAATGAATATAGTGAGGTGGGGTTTAGCAACCAGGAATGGAGCACTTGCATGTAATAAACAAATATTTACATTAAGCACAATACAGCAATTTATTTAGATGCTTAAATGAAGAATACAAAGGGAAATAAAGATCACAAAATTATACATACTACAACAGTGTGTCATATATTAGATGGTATAAATGAATACAACACCTTGTTGGTGTTAACTAAAGATAAAACTAAATATCCAAACCCAGCACTTTGTCTCAGTGTGCTGCTTCAACACAATACACTTTTATACAGATCTAAAAGGTGTCAAAATTAGTAGCTGCAAACTGGTTTCTTGCATGTGATTTTTCTTTTTTAGCTTAAAAGATTTCAGAAAATGGCTCTGAAATATGTTCGTCATCAGTTGTCATGTCAAGGATATTCAGAACAAGAAAATTCTATAATACAACAGAGCCCAGATATATTTTTATGTTGCTGGCCTCTGGTTGGAGATTGTACAAGGTTATGTGCAAAAACTAAGTTTGTCAAAATTGATACTAGAGCAGTCTCAAGCTTTGCTAGGGAAACTAGATACAGCATTTATTACACAGCAGGGCAACACTAAAAAAGAGAAACAGATCTATGATGGGTACACAAGAACAGTTCCATAAGCTTCACTTGAATAGGTCTAAAAGACTGTACAAATATACATTTCAACTATTCAGAATGATACATGAAAACTCCATTTCCCCAGAGTCTGCTGTACAGGGCACCGGGCACGGCGCGACCGGAGCGGGGCCTCGTGGAAAGACACAACTGGACATGGACAAGGTGAAAGGAGGGTTGAAAATGCAGATCCAAGAAACCTCTGCTTTTCTCTGTGTGCATTCTGGAGCCACCAGCAGATCTGTTTTCACATTAAGTTACTGTGCTCATCCCAGCAGGAATCCTCCAGCCCCTCAGCCAGCAGATCTGGGAGCCTGGGGTGGCTGGAGCAGCAGCAGTGCTGCCCCAGGGGCAGAGAAGCTCATCCTGCTGAGCTCCATCCCTGCCCCAGGGGCAGAGCAGCTCACGCTGCTGAGCTCCATCCCTGCCCCAGGAGCAGAGAAGCTCATCCTGCTGAGCTCCATCCCTGCCCCAGGGGCAGAGCAGCTCATCCTGCTGAGCTTCCCCCCTGCCCCCGGGGCACAGCAGCTCACTCTGCTGAGCTCCATCCCTGCCCCAGGAGCAGCTCACCCTGCTGAGCTCCATCCCTGCTCCCAGGGCAGAGCAGCTCATTCTGCTGAGCTCCATCCCTGCCCCAGGAGCAGCTCACCCTGCTGAGCTCCATCCCTGCCCCAGAAGCAGAGCAGCTCACGCCTGCTGGCTGCTGAGCTCCGTCCCTGCCCCCGGGGCAGAGCAGCTCATCCTGCTGAGCTTCCCCCCTGCCCCCGGGGCACAGCAGCTCACTCTGCTGAGCTCCATCCCTGCTCCCAGGGCAGAGCAGCTCATCCTGCTGAGCTCCAGCCCTGCCCCAGGGGCAGAGCAGCTCACGCTGCTGAGCTCCATCCCTGCCCCAGGAGCAGAGCAGCTCACTCTGCTGCCTGCTGAGCTCCATCCCTGCTCCCAGGGCAGAGCAGCTCATCCTGCTGAGCTCCAGCCCTGCCCCAGGGGCAGAGCAGCTCACGCTGCTGAGCTCCATCCCTGCCCCAGGAGCAGAGCAGCTCACTCTGCTGCCTGCTGAGCTCCATCCCTGCTCCCAGGGCAGAGCAGCTCATCCTGCTGAGCTCCAGCCCTGCCCCAGGGGCAGAGCAGCTCACGCTGCTGAGCTCCATCCCTGCCCCAGAAGCAGAGCAGCTCACGCCTGCTGGCTGCTGAGCTCCACCCCGGGCAGGCTGCCGTGCATGGGCTCGGCCACGCCCGCCCCCACGGCCCCGAACTGCTCCCCGTCCTCGCTGTCCATTGTGCTGCTCTGCCACTCCATCTGCTGACTGGACAGGCTCTCCTCCATCTCCGAGCTGTTCTTCCACTGTGACTGGTCCTTGGACCAAAACTCTTCTACTTTTCCATAGGAACGATTCTTCCACTTTGACTGTTCTTCATCGCTCTCAGAGCCACCCCCTTTGGCCTCGACAGGCGCTTTGCTGCTCCCGGCATCCTCGCTTTGGGAAGATTCATCTGTCCACACTTCTGGTTTTACTTCCAATGCATTATCTTCAAAATCTGACACCTGCTGGGAGCCAGGCCCGCTTTCAGACTGGGAAGCTCCATCTTTCCATTCCACTACATCGTCCTGCTCCTCAGGCTCACCTTCGCTATCTGAAACATCACCCACCAGCTTGGTTGGTTCTTCGGCAGAAAGAATCTCTTCGTATTTAGAACTTCCCTCTTGCTTTTGATCAGACTTGTCTGGAGCCTGCAATGGATTTTCCTCCACGATTTCCTTGGCTATGCTGTGGTCAGGGTTCTCCCCGCTGCCATCGGCTGAGGGCTTCTCTCCCCCGTCAGAGACGCGCTGGCCGAAGGGGCTGCGGCTCTCGTGGTAATCCTCCTCTAGATTTTCATAGCTGTCTGAGGAACTGTCATTGTCCTTTTCCAAGCTGATTTTTTTATCAACAGTCTTACTGACATTGACTCTGGAATTCTTTTCGTCATGGTTTTCAAACAGCCACTCAGCATCAAAATCCATCTCGTGTTTGACTTTGTTCAGCTCCTTCATGTTGAAGCCCAGCAGCACCCCGGGTTTGTATTTTTCACAATCTCTCACGCATTTCTTCCTTTTGTTGCTGAAGTGAGACGCGATGTCCGATTTCCAGAGCCACAAACTGGCCGCCAGCTTCTCGATCTCCCTCCGAGTAGGATAGGGTTGCTTATTGAAATACTTTGTAAGAAATGTTTTCCTGGCTTCGTACGAATCATCTTCGTGACCCTTGGGGTCCAGTGCTAGAACTACGGGTTCTTCAGGCTTCTCCTCAAAGGCAGAGGGGGAGTCATCATCATCCATCTTCCTCTTCTTCATCAGGGGGAACTCCATGTGCTCGTAGGCGCGTTTCACGGGCGCCGCCGCGGGGGCCTGGCCCAGGCGGGAGGACGTCCCTTTGTCCTGCCCGTTCTGGGTCTTGCCCACCCCTCTGCAGTGCACCAGGTGCAGGGTGATGGTGGAGGCCGTCATGTTGCTGGTGTACACGCCCAGGCAGTGGATGCACTTGTAGGTCAGCTTCTTCTCCACGGGGTGAACCGTCTGAATCACCTGGTGCCTCTCGCGCAGGTGATGCGCCAGCGCGTCCGAGATGGGGCCTTTTAGGATTGAAAAGCACAGAGGACACAGAGTTTTGCCCACGTCCTTTTTGTAGGGCACCGCCGCCTGGGGAGAACTCTTGACGGGTACGTCGGATTTCTCCTGGATTTTGGGCTGCGGCTTTGGCGGCACCGGGGGAGTGTTCTGAGCGTGGTAAGCGACGGACTCGGCGGGAGCGTCCCGCAGGTTGTAGGTGGTGACCAGGAGATGGATGTTCGTGTGGCTGCCCTGCTGCAACGTCAAATCAAAGGTCAGCGTGGAGTCGGTCTTGGGGCCCATCTCTTCATCCACGTGCACCATGCGCATGTGGGCGGCCATCTTCTCCACGTCGTTGAAGGTGGAGCGGCAGTAGGGGCAGGACAGGCCGTGGATCAGCATGTGGTTCAGCAGCGTGTCCGTGGGCAGGTAGCGGTTGCAGTAGAGACATTTGCTCGTGAAGTTGTGTATTTTCATGATGTAGTTGGCCACCGCAGGCACCTTCTCAGCCTTGTGCTCCTTTTCGAAGTGGACACTGTACACGTTTTCAGGGAACAGCTCGTTGCAGATTGTACAGATTTTCCACTTCTGCGTGGATGATGTGTTGACGGCAGAAGGACCTGTGGCAGCTACGGGGGATTTGGAGCCAGACTGCCCCAGAGCCCTGGAGGCTGCCTGGGACTGCGACAGCGACGTCTGTTTGAGCTGCGCCGCCGACAGCGACGAAGAGTTGGCGGATTGAAGCGAGTACCTGGCTGAGGCCTGGGACCTCTGCTCCCCTCCCAGAGTGTAAGGCCTTCCATTCCCACTCGCTGAAAACTGTTTCATGGTTTGTGATTGTTGGGAAAGAGAAACAGGTGAATTTCCACTGAGGCTGAGCCTCCCCCCAGGCTGACCTACATAACTGGGGGGTACCGATTTGACCCCATAATTGTTCTGCTGTAGGTGAACATTTGACATCATATTCACTCCTGCGGAATTTAACGTGGGCTTTGGTATAGTGAGTCTGTTCATCATCTGCTGTGACGAGAGCGAGCGCACACTGCCAGCGGAGAGGGCACCCATCCTCTGAGGGAGTCCCATGGGCTTTTTGTCCTGGGGTTTGGGAGCTATTAGCATCAAAGGTTTGGATCTGGGAACCACCACGTTGGTGTGGCCGATCATCGCCGTGACCTGGTATCCGATCCGTTCGTGGTCTTCGATCACGTGCTGCACTAAAGCTTCGTAGGATTTCGGCATGAAAAGGCATCGTTTGCAGTGGATACCCCCCTCCTCTCGGGCACTGGAGCTCAGTGGAACTGCCCCATTGAGGGACTTTTCACCTCCCTTGGCTATGTAGGGAGCAGCAACGTGCTGAAAATGTTCCCTGTAAATGTGCTTCCGAACGATTTCGTAGAGCGGGTCGCGGTAAGTGCACTTCTTACAGTAATAAACAGCTTGTTCCACACTGTCAGCCTGCTTGGGTTTAAGGCTCTCGTGTTTGTTTTTATCTTTGAAAGTGCTGATGCCTCCACTCGGTGTATTGGCATTGGGAGCATGGAATATTTTAATGTGCGTTTCCAAAGTCTTTTTGTCCGCGTTGAAGGTACAGTAGGGGCAGTTGAGCAGGATCCTGTTCTCAAAGTCTTCGCTGTGCACATTCCGGAAGTGGCTTTTGTAGGCTGAAAAGAACTTCGAGGAGAAGGGACATGCACTGCAGCAGAAGGGCTTTGTCCGATAGTCCTTGAACAGAGAACAGAGCACACCCTCAATATTGAAAAGCGCTTGTTAGGAACACAACACCCATGATATTCTCTACATAACATGTCTAAATGATCCCCTGCAACCGTCTCCAACCTTCCCATTAACTTCTCTCCCATTTCTGGCCTCCAGATTGGGCCCCAGAAGTTTGATGACATAAATGTACATGATGTGGCAAGTGCCAGGAGGTCCCTCAAGGGCTGAGCCACGAACTCAGCCAGGTGAGGGTGAGTCTCAAGTGTCTTTCACCCTCAGCCACAAAAAAGCTGCTTCCCTGCAGCCGAGCTGCAAGAAAAGGTCCCTGTAGCTCCTTTCTGGGGAGAAGCCAAGCAGGATTGTTTGAGGGGAATGAGACACTATTCAGATGGGATACTGCCCCCCTAAATCTGCCACACTTGCCAAAGATGGATCTGTAACTTCAGCTATTTCAGTGTCTTTATCCATTACACACTTTAATAGCAAAGACGGAATTCCAAACTTAAGCCACCAAGCCTCTTCCTTGTGATCAAAGCACAAACCTGATTTTCAAACCAATCTCAAACGAGGAAAAAAAGGAATTTGAGAATTCCACCTTTACAGTTTCCCTGCAGTTTTTGTCACGTTTAATGTGGTGCCAATGCAGTTCTTGTCAAGTGCTATACCACAAACTAAAGTTCCACTGGCCTTAGAGACAGCCACAGGCAACCTGGCACTTCAGGTGAGGTAAAATACGGAATTCAGAGTTACAAAGATTTCTCCTGAGTGTCAAAACAAGTCTTGTACGCAGAGCTACACACAGGGNATACCACAAACTAAAGTTCCACTGGCCTTAGAGACAGCCACAGGCAACCTGGCACTTCAGGTGAGGTAAAATACGGAATTCAGAGTTACAAAGATTTCTCCTGAGTGTCAAAAGTCGTGTACACAGAGCTACACACAGGTCCTGTGAGGGAGCTGGAGAGCTGCACTCTTCCCCTGCAGAAGGAAGCAGGAATATCTGCCTCTGGCCACCTGCTGAGGCCTCCCACACCTGGTAGGCTGGAGACAGGCCACAACAAACCAACCAACCAACAGCTGTCTCCTTCTGTGTTACAAATTTTATTCTGGGTTACCTAGAAAAAGGCCCATCAGTGTATTTTATGCAATGCAGTAATAAAGGGTCATTTTCAGGTTAACACCAGGAATCCATCACAGGACAGGTCCCAGCTTCCTCTGAGAGCAACACCCAACCTCTGAGGTGCTCACAGAGGGATTACCCTGTAGGGAGGTTTCTGACCTGTCCCTGCTGGGGTTACTTTGTACTGCAGCACCAGGAGAGGCTGCTGCAGCCCACACGCCCTGCTTTAACCAACATCAGCACTTCATCCTTCCACTTCTGGCTCAGTTCAAAGTTCCTTTCTTACTGGCTCAGAAACATCTCCGCAGCAGGACTTCCAGTGTCACTGAGGTGCTGTGCAGGACTGGAAGTGCCCCAAGCAGCTGTGGGGCACAGCCTGGGGACCCAGGGCAGTGGGAGCCGGGCACTGGCAGTGATCCTGCACTGAGCAGCAGAGACGTGGCTGGTTAAACAGCTGGGATGGAGACAAGCAATGAAACATTTGAGAAAAGGTAAAAGACTTATTGCCAGCTGTATAAAATTGGTATCTTTTGACCAGAGGGTGGTGGACCCAGGTGGGAATGGGCTCCTAATGTGCAGCTGTTTGACTTGGGCAGGGTTTCTGGACCCCTCAGTTCTGCAGTATTGGCCATCCAGGCTCCTGAGATCCAGACCAGGAATAACTCAACAAAAAGAAAAAAGCATGTAGCTTTGTGCTGTCCCTTGAGCTGCTGACACACAAAAATCCATGAGGCAAACTGCAGGAAAAGCTCTTGGCATGAGCCATCTTCAGACCCCTCTGCAACTCTTACCAACCTGGTTTTTTGTAAGCGATGGGTCCCACAGTCCTACATCCTCCCACGTAGTGTTTTTCAAATAAAAGTCATTAGGTTCAAACTGCTTAAAATCCTGGAGAAGGGAAGATGGGAAGAGAGGACAGAGTCAGAACCAAAGACCCAGGGCTCCCTTGAGCAATCCCTGAGCATCCCTGCATCCTCCCAGGTGCAGCTGGCAAAGGCAGAGACCTTCCCTGGAGGCAGTGGGGGAGTCTGAGGTGCACCTCCCTGAGGGGCAGAGCTGTGAACATTCTCCTCATCACAGAACCCCTGCAGAACCATCTTCAACACTCATCCTCCTGAGCAGCCCCGGACTGTAGTTACACACTCATCTCATTCCAAAAGCATTTCTGGAGAAAAGTGTTCCCAGACTGATGTGTGGGTTCAGGGTTTTTTGGTTGCTTTTTTGGGGGTGGTGTTGTGGTGTTTATTTTGCTTTATTGGTTTTGTTTGGCTTCTAATTTAATTTCACACAGGAAGCTTTTGGACATGTGTGATGTCCAAGACACCCAATTCTTATTAAAGAAATTATCTTATGAAGTACTTTGGCATTTCACCTTTGGCACAGAAGTCAGCAGCACACAAGGACTCAAAAGTAACATTTCCACTGAAAATAATACAGCAAGTAGCACTGTCCCAGTTCAGAATTCTCCCCTTAAACATGAGGCTTGCTCCACAAATTCTGCAAGCAGGAAGGACTGCCATTTCTTTCTTACACATCTCACTTAAGTGTTCTTTAAAGAGACACTGAGAGAACAGCCAAAGCAACAGTGGTGCTTCTGTAACTTCACACTTCCTGAAAACCTCAGAGCCATTTCTGTCCCCACAAGAAGATCCCACACTGCTCCTGGTTCTTGCAGCATTCCTGGATGTTCAGTGTCTGCTAACATTCCTAGAAAGTGTTTACAGGTACATTTTTATTTCAAGTTTCTAATTAACTCCTACTTTGTGTGGAACTTAGAGAGATCTAAAAATAAAAGATGTCATACACCCAACATCTCACAGTCCCCCTAACTGTGGAGCATTTTAGCTCTAACACTTGGAGGTGTCATACTTACTTCTATATGTTCTTTACAGTATTCCAAACCAATGTCACTAAGTATTTTTTTCACAGTTTTCCGGGCCTTTCTTAAACTGCCAAGGTTGTTGACAGGAAGTTGGAACATAGTTTCTATTCAAAAAGAAGAGCAAGAGAAAAGGTTTAAGTCAAGCAGATTTTTTACTGATACTGTTGCACTTTTAATTATCAGTAATTGTCTCATTTCCCCACAGAACTGGAATCAGAGCTGTACCATTAACTAACAAACTCCCACATTCTCTGGTTTGCTCCTGGCTGAGGCTGCCCATGAGGCTGGAGAGAGCACTTCTAAAAAGGCAACAAACTGATGGAACAACTATTGCAGGAGCAATTGGCTGCATCTGGAAATAACTTCCACTTTTTTAAGAGTGTCTGTCTCTACAAAGCCCTGCACTGAGGTACTTCAGAACTCTCTCTCTCCTGTGCAATGTATCCCAACTGATTTGACAACTGGCAAGTTGAGCTTGTGTCAGTGTGTAAGATTTAACAGTGTCTCCTCAGTGATAAAGGTGCTGCCTGCATTCAGCTGTAGGTAGGGTAGGAACTGAATGCTCTTTCCTCCCCTGACTGTACTTGGAGCTTTCACTGGCTGAAGCTGTTCAGCAAACATTCTTTAGGAAGAGGGCACCTGAAAGCCTGGTTAGAGCCCTCCTGAGGGAGAAGTCTCTGGGCGAGGTACAAGAGATGGCTGAAACCTCTCGTGTCCCTGGCACTGCCAGCCCTCCCTCCCATCAGTGCCCACACACACGGCCAGTGCCACTTCCACCGGGCCTGGCTGGGGCCGCCCAGCTGAAGGAAACCCAGATCATGAACTGCTCTTTTCCTGCACTCTATCCACTCTCATCTGTAGTGTAAAAACAATGCCTAATACAACCTAAAGTGAGGCAGGTCCCTTCTAAAGACACAAAGAAAATCTTCACGGCTTCAGAAACACCTCCAGTCACTGCAGGATCCCATTTCTCAGAAAAAACCCAGTGAAGCAGCACAGTCAAGTATGCTCAGGATTTGAATTAATATTTTCAAGTGATTTTCAAATCCAAGGAGATGATCAGAAACTTCAATGCAGGTGATTAATGTGAACTGCAGAAAGCAGTGCATGAACACAGTGCATGTTAAAGCTCCTGGCAAGCCAGGCTGCTTCCCTCAAAACCCAAGTCCTCACTTCACAAATGAACCCTGTGCTTGTAAAGAAAACCTTTCTGCTCTCAGGACACAGCCAGAGCCCGTGCAGAGCTGTAGGCACTGATCACTTGGAAACTCCAGTCAGCCACAGGTCTCAAAACACTGCTTGGTATCAAACAGCTGATTTCAGCACAAAATGCCACAAAATTTCTTCACCAAAGGATTCAAATGTTTTCTCTGCTTTCTGTCTCTAATACAGCTACACAGGCCAAAGGTACCATGATACACAGAAACTCAAAGAAAGCAAATTATTTACTACTGCCATCAAATAACATCTCTGGTCTGTCTGCACCATCTTCTTGTCTCTGCCCTTTGCCTGCCTCAGACAAGTTTTAAAGACAAGAAATTCCCTGGATCCTCCTATCACCACCCATTGTAACAGAAGCCAGAATTAGATCTTAACACCTGAAACCTGAACTTTTAAATACCAGCTTTTAACATCAACCTTGCCTTGTAAGCTCTGCTGGATAGCTGAATCCAACTCACCTAATCCTGACAAAACCCCTCATCCCTAAGCAAATGCAGTTCATTTTATTTAGGAAATTTCTGACTGTTTCACCATAGTGAGTGGAGAGCCAGATACAGTCTGATATTCTGGTCTGTGACTCCAAAAAAAGCTTTTAGCATCTTCATCCATTTCTATTTACAGCAAGTCACTCAACTGGCAACGTAAACAACACTGCTGGCACCTCCTTGGATGTGGATATTAAAGCAGTTGGGATTAAGGAGCCTCTCAAATCATCATCTTGACATTAACGCTGTTCTGGAAATGTGGGCTCCTTTATCTGACCAAAAGCTGATGTGTAAGGGAAGACACCTGGAATATCTCTGACACATCAACCCACATTAAAATCCTAGGTGGAATGAAGAAATGATTGCTTAAAACCAACACCAACAACACCCTGACTAGAAATATCCAGGGAGGATCTTCAGATGCCTCAGAAGGCAGATCTTGAAAATCTCCCTCATCTTCAGCGTGTGTACACAACTGTCCCAGTCACAAAGGAATGGCAAACGAAGCACAGGGACTGTGTGAGAAAGATTTGGAACCTTTGCTCTGCTTGTGCAGTCCCCAGCATAAAGGTCTTGTCCACAGCCAGGTATTGACTCCTAGAACAACTCAATGTAGCAAAATTTCTAGCCAAATGTAAGCAGAAAGGACAAGCTATGAAAGAGCAAAATGACTAAATCAGAAGCACCATACTCAGAGCCTTCATTTCACACTTGCAGCAGTGAATGTTTTCTGACACTACATTTGTGTGTCAGTGCAAGGAGCCCTCCCTCTGACCCCTCAGCAGGTGAGCCCTCAGAGACAGGGCAGGGAACAGCAGAGGGACAAACACCCAAACCCCACACCAGTCACCTTAGCAGGGGGGGATAAACAAGAGAAAGCTTGACCTGTCTCCTACACTCCAAAAGCTGTTCCTATTTCAGTGTAACTAAAACCTTCATTCTCCAGTGGGTCTTTTGTGCTTTGGCCCTGGTCAGGAGGTGCCTTTGATGCCCTCAGGTAAGAGGGGTTGGGCTGTTCCAGCTGACCCAGGAAATGGGGATCCTCCCACAGGACACAGGGCTGTTGTGACTCTGGGAAAGGTGCACCAGTCTCACACCAAAACAGTCTTTTTCTCTCTGTTAAAATCTTCAGCCAATATTCCAAATCTGCCCCACTGTGTTATTTTCCTTTCTGGACATTATTCAGGGTGCTCCCTGTGCTTGGTTTCTGTCTCAGCCCAATGTATTTCCACTGTCACGGGCTGGAGAGTGAAGCAATGGCTTCAACCAGAAATAGAGACCTAAAGAAATAATCTGGAGGAGAATCCTGCTGTGGAAAGGAACCACGACTGCACCAGTCTAGTCTTCTAGAAAACCTACTCCGGGTTTTATTCTCTTCATGCTCAACTGGAAAGAACACCATTTCCTGCTCCCTGCCAGGGAAGCCTCCCACAAGCAGCAAGCACAGAACACAGGGAACCCTGAACTCTGCCCTGAGCCTGAATCTGCACTCAGCAAGGTTTGGAGAGAGCATCACTGTGAAATGGCAAGTGAAAACCAGTTATGGAATCCCCAAAATCTATAAACAACCCCCCTAGTCCCCAGTGCATTTATCTTGTCGGAGGTTGGGGGATGCCTTGGAATTTTTCTCTATCACTGTTACTAAGCAACAAATGGCTGGGTGATTAGGGGCCATCAACTCTTTTGTGAGAGACAAAAGGTGCTAGGGCGGGGCAATTAGGGGCCATCAACTCTTTTGTGAGAGACAAAAGGTGCTAGGGCGGGGCAATTAGGGGCCATCAACTCTCTTGTGAGAGACAAAAGGTGCTAGGGCGGGGCGATTAGGGGCCATCAACTCTTTTGTGAGAGACAAAAGGTGCTAGGGCAGGGCAGGTAAGGGAGGAGCCGGCAGTTGGAACAGGCACTCACTCTCAGGTGGGACATGGAGAGGAGAAGCTGCTCTTTACTTTTGGCTGCGACCAGAGGAAATCCAACTGTGCCCTGTTTTTCTTCTCCTGGCTGGGTGAGCTTTGATTCAACTTTTTTTCCCACTGGGAAGTGCACGTTTCCCCGGGCTGCGTTTTCTCGCAGCAGTTACCGGGAGAGTCCGGCTGCCTCTGCCGCCTGCCCCCCTGTGCCGCACGGGACCGCGGCGCCTGCTGTGACTGCAGAAATCCTTGCTGCCTCGCTGGCCAGCCGGGGAGGGGTCAGCTCCTGCCCCTGCCACTCTGTTTTTTGCCGCTCTGAGCTGCCTGGCTGCTCTCCAGCCTGTCTGCCATGACCAGCTGCCTGGGGCTGACCTGACCCTGCGCCACAGAGCCTGCTGTTTCTCGACCGTGATTGCACCGCACGGGAAAGTCATCTGCTGTTGGTTTCTGGTTCTATTTATGGTTGTTATTATTGTTATTGCTTGTTTATAGATACTAGTAAAGGACTGTTATTCCTTTTCCCATATCTTTGCCTGAAAGCCCTTGATTTCAAAATTAAAATAATTTGGAGGGAGGGGAAATCACATTCTCTCTTCAAAGGGAGGGTTCAACCTCTCTCAGCAGACACCTGTTTTTCAAAACCCAGACACTTGTTCAGGCATCCCACACCTGTACAAGTCAGCCAGGGACCTCAAAGCTCTTCCTGGGGCCACTCAACCTTCCCCTTCTGCACTGAGCTCACTGCTTCATAGGGTCACCTCAGAACGGCCTGGGTGGGCAGGGACAGTAAAGCCCATCCAGCCCCACCCTGCCATGGGCAGGGACACCTTCCACTACCCCAGGGTGCTCCAAGCCCTGTCCAACCTGGCCTGGGACACTCCAAGGATGGGGCAGCCACAGCTTCTCTGGGATACCTGTGTCAGGGCCTCACAGGGAAGAATTTCTTCTTAATTTCTTCTTATTTCTTCTTTTCATCTCTTGAGCTGAATGTTTCTTAAAAGCATTCCATGAAATTTACACTCCCATTCAACTTTTGCTAAATAACTGACCTCAGAATAAAACTGTCAATGCAATTACAATCCTCTTAGGGACATTATTAAAACGAATAAAACAAAACATCAGTTGTACCATCTCTTATGAGCACATGAGGATGACCCTTCCTTTCCTAATGCTCTCATTTACTCCTGTTATGAAGACTGAGAAAACCTGAGCTTTTAGTGATCTGACAGCCAGTATTACCAACTGTACTGCTGAACAAAGCATTAGGTGTGAACAAGTGTGCAAAGCAGACAATTGTATAAGCAATGTGCAAACCCAGCCTGTTCTGTCCCACCGTGACTGAGTTCATATACATCTACACTCTGATCAATCCAGTTTTTACATAATCAATGTAAGAGCTCTAGTTTATTAAAGCAGATTTCCTATCAATTTTAAACCAGATTTTCTGTTATTTCTGCACATGCTTACAAAACACAACTGCTCTTCCTCTCTTTTCCCCTCTCCCCCTCAGCATCCTCTGCTGCTTCACAAGGTCCATCTTTTCCGTGCTCTTTCCCCCTCTCCTCCTTTGCTGGTTCTTGGCCTTCTTGGTCCTTACCTCGCTCATTTTCCCTCTTCTCCTCTTCCCTGTGCCAATTCATAGCGTCCACATTCCTTCGTCGTTCTCTCTCATCCTGTCTCCACCGCTTCTTGATATCCTTGTCCTTAACTTGCTCATTTTCTCTCCTCTTCTCATCATCCCTGTGCCATTTTATTGTTTCTGGGTTTTTCTGCGGCTCCACGCTCCTTTTGAGATAGTCTTGTCGCCTCCTCCTCTTTTTTAACATATCCCTTTCCCTGGCACGAGCCTGCTTTTCTTTCTGGGAAAGAAAAGCTTTACGGGGCATCATGAGCTGCTGCTGTACCTGCAATAATATCGCATCCATGGAACAATGCACCAGACATGCACTCAGGCAGGCACAACGCCCTCATTCGGGGCTCAACACTTCGGCACTCGCTCAAGGCAGGGCCCTGCTCCTCCTCTTCCCCCCGGCCCTGGGCTCCCCGTGCTGGGCCAGCTCCAGGGGACAGCTCGGTGCTGACCATGCAGTGAGCCCTGGCCCAGGCCCGAGCAGGGGCACTGCTGTGCCCTCCCTGCAGCTCCTGCTCCCGCTGAGCCCCTCGCACTGCTGCTCCCAGCTGAAGGAACAGCCCGTGCACGGAGCTGCCAGGGGAACCTGGGCACCTCCAGCCTGTCTCCTCTCTCCCTGGAGAGCACCTTTAACCCAGCCTAAAGGTGCTCACCTATCTCTTCAGACCTCCATCTCCACCCAAGCTGGGTGCAAATGGCTCCCTCTTCTCCTGGCTGGGAGGAGGGAGGGAGGATTAGGAGACAAGCCACAATCTGAAAAATTGTGTAAGCTTTGTTTCCTGGGGAAACCTGGCCAAAACATTTAACTGCAGTTAATGAAATAAGTCCTGACTCATCTACTCAGACTTCCTCCAAGTGTGTTATGTCTTGCTATTCACAGGAACAAAGGGAAAAAAATGAGACTATTTACTTGGAGTTTCTGCTGACAGCATTCCTCAGGAGTGGGGCTTCTCGGGGTTGGTGTTTTCAGGTTTGGGCCTTTTTGTGACTACATTTTAGAAATTGTTTTTACTTTTGGTCATTTCTCTGTAGTCACCCAACACATCACATCTTCAAATGTAACAGTGTTAATACTTGCAATTTTGAAATCTTGGAAAAATTTATACCAGTATTGATAACCTGAGAGTATTTTTCTGTACACTCTGAGCAATGTTTCAGAAATGGCAAACTGCAGTTATGGGCCAGGTTTGAGTTTTTTGGTTGGGTTTCTGTTAAATTTTTGTTTCGAAGAGAGATTTTCAGAGGTCTAATCAAAATGAAAACTGCAGAAAGGACAAAATTACTAAATTACAATACTTAAGCAAAGCCTAAAACAAAATGAAACAAATGTACTTTTAAAATTTAGCTACCTTATGGAAAGCACTTGTTCCCAGCATGCAATACTCCATCTTTTTCCTACAGAAAAAGCAATGTTTCAAACCCTTATTCTAAAAGCTGTTCCTTTCCCCTACAATATACACCACCCCACACACTGAAACTCTGCTCTGGTCCCTTGCCTTTGTTAGGTCTGTATGATGATCCCATGGCTTTCATTCCAATAATTCAACCCCAAATTTCTTAATATCCATAATAATGCTAAAAGGGAAGGGCTGCAGCAGAGTCAAACACCATAATCAAAAAAATTCATGCAGTCTGCTAACACATTAGTATATAAAATTCAGATTATGCTAAAAATTACTTCATTAAAGGGCGGAGGGTAGCTCTCTACCAGACAGCCTGGGTTTGGATATTAAATATTTCTCAGTAACAGTTGGCATTAAAATCAAAAAGCAGCGGGAACCCAGGATCAACATCCTCAGTGCAGCCCAGACACTGCAAATCTGTACCACAGTTTCAGTTCTCTACAGGCTGGGTGCCAGGACATTACTGCTGTTTACTAGAGCAAACTTAACTCATTCACTTTTTAAATGTACATTATCTTTACAATTTTATCAGCAACCTGATTCAATTCCAACAACAACAGAATGAAGTAAATTGGAAGTCAAACATGTCATGCAAAAGGTTCTCCCTCCCCCACCCAAGGCAAGTAGCAACATTTGAATCTGTCATTGTTATATTTTCTTTCATTTGTTTTTGTTGGGGTTTTTTTCCCCCTTTGGTTTTATCTTTTCACAGGATCCTTCCCTCCCCTCCCTTTACACAGCCCACTTTGACAGACCAATTTATAGACAAATGATAGAAAATATAATAAAGACCATTTCAGCTGAATTTCCAACATTGAACATTTCAACTGAGATTCAAATAAATAATGTCATATTCCAAGGAATAACTTAAAGGGACATCCAACTTCAACTACAGATCTCTGAACTTCCCCATCCCAAGTCAGAGGGCTTCCCCCAGTTCGTGTAGCATTCCAGAGGACTTTGGGCAGGCTGCTTGTCTCTCCTGCAGCCAAAATCAGCTTTCACTTTCACCTCTGATGGTTTTAAACCAACACAAGGGTTGGTTAACACAGGAAATGAATTAATCTGCAGTGAAGCTGCCAGACTCATTGAGCCCAAAGCCCCCCGCCCTCTCAATTTTTGTAGAGTTAAAGTTGGTGTTCCATTAAGTTCAAAACATCCAAACCTCAGAAGTAAACAGTCAAAACTACCCTTTCAAATACATTTTGCCCACCCTTTGCCAACTGCAAATCTGAACTCCTCCCCATCTATTCAGTACCCATGACGAGGCCTTTACCTCCGAAATTACTGCTGCTTGGGCGTCTCAGACTCATTGGACAAGTTTCATGCAAAAGCCTCCACCAGCAATTCTCCTTGCACAACGCCCACCTCGGGCTCCTGGGACACTACTGCGTGAGGCCAAAGCCCGGGCACAGCAGAAGGCTCATGTCCTGCTGGACAAAACACAGGGTTAGACAAGAGATGAGAAACTGCTCAGGGCACTGGGACACACAACGCGCGGTCAGCGCCCGGCCCAAACCCCAGTGCTGGGCTGGGGCTGCAGGGCAGCTGGGCTGCAGGGCTGGGGCTGGGGCTGCAGGGCTGCAGGGCTGTGAGAGGTTGTGCTTGAAGCAGCTCTGCAGGGTGATGCTCCCTGGGGAATGCTTTAGTGCTCAGCCTGCAGCTGGGTTCCCCAAGTCAGAAATGCAGCAGCACAGAGGCCGGGAATGCTCCTGCTCACGCCCCACCCAGCCTCTGGAGGGAAGTGGCTCAGCCCTGAGTTCACACCTGACCCCAGCACACCTCAGAACACCCAGCAACATCCTGGGACAGGTTTTTCCTGGGAAGTGCCACCCCAAAGGACAATGGGGCACCTATGGCACGTCCAACAGGTGACATGGCCTTCAGGCACAGCCCCAAGGACACGCATTCCTTTGGGAAGTACTCAGATTAAAACTGTCAGAGGATGGGAAGTTTTGGGGAATGGCAGGTGAATGATCACAGTTCTGCTGGAACACTGATCCCTCCTCAACTCACATCACCCATGGACACAAACCCAGTCTTGAACAGACTGCAAACACAAGACACAACATTAGAACCATGAAATCTGAAACAACCAAATCTAAAGTTTATAAAAGCAAAACATGTTGAGTCATTTATAATTACTTTGCCAGGGAATAAGGCAAAATAAATGGTTAGATTTTAATCTCCTGATTATTCAGACAGAACATCCACAGCTTAAAGTACAAAGTGCTTTTCTTTGGCAAGTACAGTTCCAACACAAGATACTACAACATTTTAAGAAATTAAGACAAAAAATTCTTAAAATACTTCACAAGGAGTCAAAACTGAATATTGGGATACTACACCTGCTTTAACAAGACTGGCAGCCATCCCTTCAGACCAGCAAACAGGATGAAAGGTTGTTTTGTTTCACACTGGATTACTTGCTGACTGCAAAGTAGACTTTGTGCCCCGTGTCTCTAGCTAGTCCAAATTAATTGTCTCCCACGGAGTCCTCCCTGCAGAAAACACACTTCTGGGTGAGGAGCCATCAGCCTTGAGAGCAGATCAGTGGCAATTACTGCATCAGGCTGATGATACTGAGCTCAGGGAAGTACTTCATCCCATGCTGGGTCTCCCAAACACTGACTATCATTTCCCTGGGCTGTGTTGCTGACAAGGATCCCCAAGCATCTGGCATGTTTCTGACAGTATGTCATCCAAATTTCTTTGATTTTAGGCCATATTTTGCCAGTATTTCAAGATTAAGAAGCTACTGGTCCCCAACACGGGACCATACACCAGCACTGGCAGCAGCTCTGTGATCCTGGGAAATGAAACAAGATTTGGTTTCTTGATGCTATGGTTTTTATTTCCCTATCCCACCTGATTTTGAAATAAGGTAACTTCTAACAATTTGCCCAGCTAACTGCATTTCACAGCATGCTCTAAAAGTCAGCCATGAAACATCTACAGAGAAGGCTGGGAGAGCAACACTGAGTGAAATCTCTTAAAATACAAGAAAAATATGCAAGAAAATGAACCTGTGGTTCCCACAGCAACAGAGAAGCTGCCTCTCTGTGTATGCAGGTTAGCTGATGCTCTGTGCTGTGATGCTGGGTAATGGTTTATGTTCACATGGGGACAGGGATGGCCTGTCCCTGGCACTCTGGGGCCTGACAATGCCAGGACAGCTGAGCAAGGAAGAGAGACAGCCAGGGAGCAGAAGGGTATCTCAGGGAAGAGTGAGCAAGTGAGGGAAAAAAAAGGGTAGAACTATAAGGGAGAACAGAGAATTTGGAAGAACAGAAACCACTGAAAACTTCCTTGAAAGGTAAGAGCTGCAATGAACTCTCTCTCCTCCCTGCACTGAGTGACTGAAGAGTCTATTCCAACACACCTATCGCTGGCTGACACTGAGCATTTTCACTTTCTTCCCTTGGACTCTTCCTTTCCTCCTGATTTAAGCATTTCTGGCCTAGTTTTCCGAGGGCTGTGCACCCACACTCCTGCAGGTAATGAGATTTGCAGTTCAGCAGCACATCTGAAATGCCAGACAAGTGAGGCTCCTTTTCCAATCCCCTGTGATCCTGGAGGGAGGCTGTTTTCTAACAGAACGTTTCAAACTGAGAGCCCCTCCTCGGCCCTGTCCCCCAGCCACCTGCAGCAGGAGCTCCTGCCCAGGGCACAGCGTGGTCCTGCAGCTCCAACACACACCCAACCCTGCCCCAGCCCTCCAGCCCGGGGCTGTGTCCAGGACAGGCCAGGCACACTCAAAAGCTTTCAACAAAACCCCTAAATCACACCCTCGGAAAAACCGGGCATGTTTTAAAACTGAGATTAGTGCAACTGAAGGAAATCACCTGGCCAAAGCACTGCAAGACTTGAGCCACACTGTGCACAGGACACACTCCAGCTCCACCTCACAGCCACACAGGCTATTTCTTAACAGCCCCTTTGTCAAAAACCCAAAAATTGACAACACATTAAAAAGCACTTCCAAGATTAAATCAGCCACTTTCAAAGCCAATTGCAAGTTGTGTGTCAAACCAAAAGGACCATTTCACACCACTCTCAGGACATCCTACACAAACATGGCCTCAGGAGAGGAGAGAAGCCATCGAAAATGTGGCACTAAAAACCTCCACCTTATCCTGAGGCTAAAACCTTTTAACCACTGTTCCAGTGGTTCTAGGCAATTTTCAGCAAAGGTTTATGAAACTCTGGTTTACATCATTTTGCTTGGGCTTGCTGTCTAGCCCCAGCTTGGAGACTCCTGCACTAAGAGCTCCCAACTTCCCATCAGAGGAAGAACTAGGGAAGACAGTTGTAATGAAAGGAATCAGTAAGGCTGATATGCCTCAGTCTCCATCCATTTTTTATTCAGAGGTTAAAAAACCACCTTATGCAGTCCAGCAGACAGGGATCTCCTAAGTCATTCACACACTTCTCATTCTTGCTCAATTTCTGGAATTTTCCACTGGAGCCCGAAGCTCCATCTGGTGGGTGTGGACACTCACTGCAAAACTGAGCGGGAATTAACTGTTTCCTCATCAACTTCTGCTCAGCAGGAGGAGTCCCGGGCACTGGGGCATCTCTGTGCCCCAGGAGGAGACACAGAACAGCCCAATTCCGATTGCTCTGGGAACCACCACTCCTCATTCCTGTTCTGCTGGACACTCTGCTTCCTGAGGCTCTGCTGGGAACTCCTGGTGGGTTTTCTCATTTGGGTGACACAGCTGAGGGATGTTAAAGAATGCTGTTAGCTGAAGGTGGATGTTTTCTGAGGGATCTTTTCAACACACATGACAAAGGCCAACTCTGGCAACCTCTACTGCATTCTGAAAAGCACTCTGAAATCGTGTCCATTCTCCGGGGCACAGGAAATCCTGAATTTGAGGCATTTGCAGCTCAAGAATTAGGCTTGCACACCTACTGCCATCTTAGAGAATATCGTGTGTGGCTGTGCAGGACCTCCACAGACAAATGTTTATATGCACACAACATGGGCAGTGAAATCAATATGCAATACACACTCTCAGTGTGAGAGCCAGGCTTGTTCAGCGCTAGTTCTAAAAGATTTTGGTGTGAAATGCAATAAAGCCTGCACATCTTGCAGAAATTTGAAATTGAGACTGGAGATCATTGAAGCACAAAGGATATTATTTGCTTACACCATGATATCCACACTTCACTGATCAGGAAAAAAGGCTGCATGAATATGCTCTTCAATTCCAAAATAATCCTCATCTAGACTGAAGCTAAGCATGAACAATCCCAGAATAAAAATAATTTTGGAAATAGAAACATCTTTAATGAATGAGCCGTTACCATCTAAATTAAATCAAGAATCATTAAATTTTCAATCCAAAGCTCACAAAAACATTCGTGTAATTAAACAAAGCAGCACAGTAGTCGCTGTAAAATGTGCAAGAACAAAGCAAATAATCAATATACACGAAATTTATGACTGGATTACACTGACTGGGGAAATGCAACCAGCTTAGACTGCAAGTGAAAACGGTCCCCTGCCCTGTGTGTCATGTTTCCTGACATCACCACTGTGTCAACAGGCAGAGCAGAGCCCTGACACAGCAGGAGGAGTGGCTGGGGCAGAGCAGCTCCTTCCCTCACCCAAACAGCAGTGCTGGGCCCGGGCCCAGCCCCCGAGCAGCAGGGCCTGAGCAGCTCACAGCCTGCACTGGCAGCACTCACAAACACAGACACAAACTCACACACAGACAAACACAGACAGACACAGACACACACACAGACACAGACACACACACAGACACACACACAGACACA
>VZRZ01000894.1:292653-319871 GCA_013398175.1 Climacteris rufus | reverse complement strand
GGATGGGAATGAGGACGGAATGGGGATAGGATGGGAATGGGATGGGAATGAGGACGGAATGGGGATAGGATGGGAATGAGGACGGAATGGGGATAGGATGGGAAGGGGGGGGGAATGGGGATAGGATGGGAATGGGGAGGGAATGGGGATAGGATGGGAATGGGATGGGAATGGGGAGGGAATGGGGATAGGATGGGAATGGGAACGGAACGGGGTCGTGGACTGCAGCCCTGGGGCCGCGCGGCCTTTCTTTTTACCCCCCTTTCCTTCCTTTCTCTTTCTTTTCTTTCTATTTTCTTCACCCCCTTTTTTCTTTTCCTTTTGCCTTCCTTTTCTCTTTCCCCCCCTGCTTTTCCTTTTCTCTCATTTCCTTTTGCTCCCGTCTCCTTTATTTTCCGTTGTTTCCCCTCGTTTATTTTCTCTTTTTTTCCCTTTCCCCGTTGAAGCACAACGCCGTGCCCCCACACACCCAGCAACCCACGAGGAGTTCCTGGGCAATAAGGCCCTCAGCCACAACCCAGGAGCAAACAGCTGGAGAGGAAGACACATCTGGAGCAGAAATCGGGATCCTGCAGTGGAAGCTCCATCCCATGGGATGTGTGTCCAAATGAAGCCTCCATTGACTCCCCTCACCTTGAAGCCTTGCTGGGCAGAGATTGGAGCTGCTGATTCTTGGCACATGGAACTGAAGTTTTCCATGACTTTTTTAAAGCTGGACAATGGAATCATTCCTGCCCCAGCCCCTTTTCCTAGTGCAAATGTGTGGCTTCACCTGCTACTTTGATTCAATATTCAGAGCAAGGTAATAAACTCCACCAAAAACTCACTTGAGTCTGTATAATTATTGGTGCTTTAGTGTGTACAGACACTGGAAGAAAAGACAACTAGCCAAAAAATACAAAAAAAGGAGGTGGATAATGCTCCTGGATAACTGCTACAGCATGCTGCTGGTTAGTAATGCAGAGAGAATGGCCTGGGGAAATTTAAAATTCTAGGCAGAGCATCCAAATAATTTGCTACTTAGGTACTACTTTCCTAATTAAAATACAAGAAATTCTTGTGAAAAGCCAGGACATAGAAAACCAGCACTAGGAAAGGCAAGGGAAAAAAATTCCTATAATGAAAACTCTTCCCAAGTATTAAAAAAAATTATTTCAATATCTCTATTGAATTTTCAGCCATCAGAGCAGTCCATAATCCCCACTTGAAGCAGGAAGAGTGATAAATCCAATGTTTAATGAACTTCCACCTTCCAAACAGAAGGAAACTTTGTAAAAAGACAAAATATATAAACACTGAAACACAGGAGAACATTTTTAAATTCAACATATTTTACAGGATAAAAAAACTTGCAGCTGCAGAACTGAGAGCTGATCCAGGGTTGGTGCTTCTGCTTGACAACGCAGTCAGGGTGAGATCAGTTCCAGCAGCAAAACCCACATAATACACAAAATATACACAAAACCAAGCTAGAGCTCACACTCCTAAGTTTAAGGAGTTCAGTCTCCTCACTAAAATTCCAAGGCATTCCAAACTTGGCCCCAGCACCCACAGATCGTGCTGGACTAAGACAATGAATGTCAGAACTAACTTTAGCCAGAGAATCACAGCGATGGCTTTGCGGCTGCTGCATCCCAAAGTCTGTGGTCAAGCACAGGGATTTGTAGCCTTAATCCCAAGAATATTTTCTATTTTGCTGACCTGGTTAATTGCTACAGGTTAACTGGTTAATGAATCAGATGCAGGGATAGAGTGTCTGGATTGGGAGGGGGTCCCAGGGAACAGATAAACACTGGACGTGGTGGGATCTGTTAAATTGTACATGGTAGTGAAATAATGACAGTGAAAGTAAATTGAGTGGTATTGATTCACAGAATGCTCATCACTGCTTTGTCCAAGAGCTCTGTAAATGATCCCAGGGCAAAATTAACTGGCTATGGCAGAAGAATATCCATGCTAGGAATGACCATCCCATCACAACTATCTGTGCCAGGAATGGCCACCAGTGACTGACAGAAGATAAAAAGCACTATGAGTTTATAAAGGACACAGGAATTTCTTCCTTCTCCTCCTTGGACACCTCTGCTTTTATAAAACCTGTGGCCTACACTAGCTACTCTACTTGGTGTAAGCCACATGAAAACTAAATAGGCAGGAGTACTAGAGCTGAGTGGGTAACAGCATTCCCATTCCAGGGAGAGACAGTCCTAAGAATAAACTCAAAGACTACCCATTCTGCCTGCTTCAGTCCTGCCTGTGGATGCAGGGCATCATCTGGGATCCTGGAGCAGATTCTGATGGATCAAGGTGACCATTCTCCGCAGATAGTGGTGCCCAACTGGAATGCTGGAGAGAACAGCAGCGATTTCCTTCTCCCTGGGGAAGAGAAAATTATCAGAGGTGTTGGAGAGGATCCAGAGCATTCAATTCTCCATCCCTGCTTTGGAGTGGAGTCCTGTGGAGCACTGCTTTGTCAGCTCACCCAATATTCCCAATGTGGGTTTGGACACTGAAGGGAAGTGCAGCAGATGGGTAGCTGGCAGAGAGAGCCAGAGTCAACTCAAACTTCGCAAAAGCCGCGGAAGAGGAGAACAAAAGCTTCACCCTGCAGAGTAAACACAAAAATCCAGGCAAAACAGTCAAGTGTGCTGCTGTGGAATTAGTGCCAGGAGCAGAAATAAGTGATGTCACAGATGCAACATGCTCAGTAACTGCTGAAGAGTTCCAGCACAAACCCACAGGAACTTCAGGAATAAGACAAAAAGACCCTTCACACTTCATTAACACTTCAGAAACCAAACCCCCAACTTCCCCCACAGGAAAAGTTAATATACACATAATTCACAGAACCATCCAGAAATTATGGGAGAGTAGAGACTGAAAATCCATTTTCTAGATCACATAAAACTTTCCCAGGTAGTTAAGGTTTTCTAATGTTTTAAGTAGGACTGATATGCCTCCAGTTCCATGGGATTTTTGGCACTCTTACAAAGGGAACTACAAATTTAGAATAACCTCTGGAACAGCACCAAGGTGGGCAGCACAAGTTAATAATTGGGCACTTCTTAATTAAAGATATGCCTCAATAACGGAAGGATGAGGTGAAATTGTATTTGGCTTGTCCCACTGGGACATGCCACCAGGTTGGGAAGTAGCAAGAGAAAACAGAAAGTAAAGAAAGTAAACTTTAGTTTCAGTGCATCCCTCCTCCAAGGACTGATTCTGCTCGGCTAAGGCAAACAGAAGATTACAGGAAACAAAGCCCTAAGCTACAGGCAAACTCTTGGCTCTGTTTCCTCTGCATTGCTACAATTTGGCCTAAATATTTAAGAGAGGCAAGTCAAGCAGGAAAAGAGCAAGGAAGGAGAGGCTGTCTGATAAAAGTGGATGAATCCATGAACAGCTTGATTCCCATGCATTTGGATACTAGAGTGCAATTGCATGAAAACAAATTAAACTGTTCTTAAAAACAGCTGCATAAAATGTCAATTTTAAGAAAACCAAATCAAAATTATTTCAGTGTTTTGCTTCTGATTATCTAGAAACTCTCTTTTGAGGCTGCTGTCAACTCCATCTCATAGAATCACAGAATATCCTGAGTCAGAAAGGTCATCAAAGGCCAACTCCTGGCCCTGCACAGGACACCTCAACATGATTATCTAAAGTTACTCACTCTGTGTCTTTGATATCTGTCTTCAGATTGAATTTTCCACCCCATCTCTCCAGAAATTCCATCTCCTCTCCCAAGGTTTTGCAGCGATTCACCACCAAGGAGACGTCATGGAGAACCTGAGGGGGCAGCCAGAAAAGCAACATCAGCACTCAGGGGGTCACCATGTGATGCCTGAAAACTCAGCTCATCCTAGTAAGTAGAAAAAATAAAGGTGCTTTAACTGCCACCTCAGTCTGGATGGAAAAATGAAATTGTACAAGTATAACAAATGTACTTTTTTTTGCCTTAAATTGTCCTTTTAGCTTTGTCAACAGGTCCACAGCCATGCAGGAACACAAAAGTTTGGCTTGGCAAATTAAACCTGCATTCCTTAAGGAGGCAGAATGGCCTTCAGCTCAATTCTTTAAATTCTACAGCAGAAAAAAAAATGGTTTTTTAATAAATCCCAGCTTTTAGGACTCCTGCCTTCAGGGACAGGTATTTCCCCTCACACCTCAGAATATTCCTGAAGCTTTCATTTAGGTGCTTTGGTTCTCAGGTCAGCTCTGTTTCCTCTGTGGCAAAAAATAATTTAATGTTTCTTTTCAGATCTTATTAGCTTCCCTGGAATGTTACCTGGGGCAAGTAGTACAGTGTGGGACACTTTTCCTGCCAGCTTCCCTGACTTTCAATAAACTGGAAGATGAGTCTTTTGACTAAACACGAGGAGGGTGGAGCTTGTTCCTCTGCAACACAAAAGAAAACCAGAAATATCTGAAAAGCCATTTCACAAAGCATTAGAGAATAAAGCACAAATTAAGAGTCTTCCCAACAACTGATTAGCAGGGCTGATGCTTTCACACTATTCCAGAAACCTCACCATCCAGGAAAGATTCAAAGTTCAGGCTAATGATGGTTCTGGAAAGATCTTCACTGAAATCATCACCATCTGTGAAGGAAAGTTTAAAAAAACCAGTTATTTCCATGCTTAGTTCTGGAGTTACAGCTCTTCATCTTCAGGAGCAGCCATTCATTACATATATTTCTGAATTTTCATATGAAAAACATATTCAAAGCCACCTCTCTCAGCTTACGCACTGTAGTATATTTTCTATTTCCTATTTCCTTTCAGCAGACCTTTACAAATAAGGACATTTTAGGTTTCTATTCTGCAACATTTCAAATTCATAAAACTTCAACCTGCTCATTTTGTGACTCACCTATTGGGGGTCCAAACGCAACTGTGAGCGTCAGAGAATCATAAAGAAAATTAAAGACAGCTTGCTGCTCACTCCATTCCATAATCTCCCACTCAGTGAAGCTGAAAAGGGGAAAAAAACCCACCATCATCCCAAGGTTCAACCAACCAACCCAAACAACTTCCTGAGGGACAAACATCAGAGAATTAAATGCACTTGCAGCTCTCACAACACCATGCAACAATGGAATTTTCCAATGCCAAACAGATTCTTACATTCCAGCAGAATATAAGAAACTGTTGGGAATGAAAGCATATTACTATGAATTTTTTGTAAATGTCGATTTTGGGATGGGAAGAGAGTTGGATGTAGAAGCCCTGACCACAGAGTACCACTGCAAAGCTGTTAGCGGACACATGGAAGTCCTCCAAGGTTTATTGCTTACCTTAGGCTGCAAGGAGAAGGGCATCCCAAGATCTCCCACACCAAATAACAAGGAAAACCAAGCCCAAACACACTTACATACAAAAATGAGGCCCCAGAAACAGCTATTAAAAAACAAAACCTGGAGGTGTTTTCCTTACTCGTATTTCTCCAGGAGTTCCTGGCACCTCTTTTCTGTCTCCTTGAGCTCATCCATCTGACCCACCATCTGCTCATCCTCAGTCTCCATCTCTGACAGTTCTCTGCAAGGATAAACCAATCCCATGGCACACTGGTTAGAAACAGAGCAACCCTCTGAAAACTGAGTGTGCACCTGACACTTAAACCCTCTGACATCTTACCTCTGCAGTTCCTCTTCTTGGGCTTTGAGGCTTTCCAATTCTAAAAGGGAAAAAAGGAGAGAAAAGGAAAAAATGAGAGAAAAGAGCAGCACAGGAAGCCCTAATCTGCTGTGCTCTCACTGTTCTTATGGGATCAAATTATTGAACAATTAAAGTGCTGAATATGACAGCCAGCACACTCTATTCGGGTAGCAAGTTCTAAATTCCCTGTTTCCAGGGGAAACCCAGCCTTTTTCATCCTTTAACACCTTTGTAATTAGCTATATGCAGTGCAGGAAAGGCAGCAGCAGTGTCTGCATCCCTCTCAGAGTTAATACATCAAGGTGGGGGTTGAGCATCTCCCTCTCCAGAATTCAAAACACCAAACAAAAAGTGCATTCAGCTGGTTCTGTTACCTTTCTGTAGGTTCTGCCCTCCTGCTGTTCCATCCCTGCAGTCAGCTTCTCCTTCATCCCAAAAAGAATCTGTGGGAAAGAAGTGTCAGGTCTGTGCAGAACTCCCAGATTCAATACTTAAAGTTCATTCTCTCTGTCTGTGGGCTCTGGAAATCTCAGCACTTCAAAGTTAACTAAAAAAAAGTACAAAAATATGGAAAAGTATCTACCAAAAACCTCAAAAAGTGATAATAACAAGGAAAATTCCTTTTATTGCACTGTTTTAGAGCTGCCACTGGGCAATTTGATTTCTGCTTAAGGCACTGGAGGAAAAGAATCGAAAATACAGAGCATCATTACACAGTAATGCCAAGTTCTGACTGCAGCTTGCATCAAACAACCAGAAACACAGAATCCTGAACTGACCTTTTAAAAAGCAGCTCTGCAGCAAGAAGGAGAAAGCAACACATTGGTCACCTGTTTGGAAACACACACCTGATTCCAGAGCAACCAGGCAGCTCTCTGCCTCCTTCAGCAGGTCATCCACCTTTTCTATTCTTGACTGGAGCTTTCTGTGTTGTTCCTAAGATGGAAAAATTGTACTTGAGTCAGTGATGTTTTGTTAAAAGCCGAATTTTCTTATGAGACCACCACGGGGCTTTTTGCTTGCTAATTAATTAAAGAAGCTGAAGAAGTCTGTCATTAGAGGGAAGAGGCAACTGACAAAGAGTGGGGCAGTAGCCAATAAAAAGAAAATTCTAAATACTTACTGCATCTCCCCAGTGAGGGATAAGACACGGAAATAAATAAATCCCTAGAGCTTTAATATATACAATTTTTTGATGCCTGTCACAAGGCATTACTTGTGCACTTCCTTGTTAGTTAACAGAGAACCCCTGAATGGTTTGGGTTGGAAAGGACTTTGAAGATCATCCAATTCCAACTCCCTGTCATCTGCAGGGACACCTTCCACTATCCCAGGTTGCTCCAAGCCCCATCCAACCTGGTCTTGGACACTTCCAGGGATGGGGCAGCCACAGCTTCTCTGGGCCTCAGCACCCTCACAGGGCAGAATTTCTCCCTAAATACTGACTACTACTGCTTCCCTACTTACTAACACTGACATTGCTACAGTATAAAGAGCTAATTTTGATGGTGTTTCCTTTAATACTCCCATTTTTCACTCTGTTATTTTCATTGCCAAAACTCTTAGGCAGAAAGTTCCTACAGTGTAGCTGCAAGGAATTCACTGCCCCAGTGTTGCATTTGCATATAAATAAAAGGGAAATGCATTTACGAGAAAGAAACTTCCTTGAGAGTGCACTTGTACACTAATTAAGCTCCTACACAGTTAAAGACAAGAAATGTGGTAGAAGTGATCTTTTAAAGGCAAATCCCTGCAGCCCTGTGGCTCCTTACCTGGGCACTCTGCAGCAGTTTCCTGTACAATGTCTCCTTCTCATTGTGACCCAGGATTTTAGTCTCCTTGGTGAAATAGGATTTCATCTTGTTCAGTTCTGCTCCAAAGTTCCTCAGCTGTGAATGGAAAATACAGAAGACAAAGGGAATGGAAATACAATCCTGCCAGACTCGAGTTCACAACCTAACCTCAGTGATATCCTATGCCAAACTAATGATGAAATATGAAAAATACTGTGTCTTTGATCAATTCTGACTCTTCATTTTCAAGGAACAGATCTTTATTCTTGGCATTAGAACCACATGAAACATTATCTCTTGATCCACCTCCTCAAATGTTTTATAAATCTACTGGGTTTTATATGCAACGACTGTGGGTCATTTTTTTTCCCTTTAATTTATTTCAAAGGACATTCTCCTGGCATGCTAGAAGTTCTCAGCAGTTTTCCATTCGGAAAATATTTTACTTTGTTTCACCAGCTGTTATTTTGTGACCATTCTGGTACTTATTTGATGTGAATAAATAAATTAACCTCTTCATTACACACAAACATTCTCTCCATGCAGCATTACCTCTTCATCAGTGCAGGTTCTCATCACTTCCCACAAACTCCTGTTCACATTCACCAGGAGTTGATCCTGGACATTTGCATATGGTTTTAACCTGAAATATGGGAGGAAAAAAAAAAAAAGTCCTGTTGCAATTGCATTGACCACACAAAGCAGCACGTTGGTATTGATACAATTCTAAATCTGTAATAAACTTGCTACCGGCATAAAGAAGATATATTTTTATTTTTCCTGTCTGTATTGTATTAACTTGCTTCAGGCTCTTTCCATGCATCCAGAGCTGAAAGAAAGTGCAATTGCTGATAAAGTGTGTGACTGGAAAACCACTCACTCATCTATTTTCTGAGACAGGTCCTGGCAATCCTCCTCGTAAATCCGCAGCTTGGGCCGGTGAACGTACTGGCTGTAGATGAGATCTTCTGCAGTGGGAGGTGTACTGACTGCACACTGGGGAAAAAACACAGGGAAAAGTAGGAACAAAAAGAAAAACACCCCCTATTTTTCAGAAATAGTAACTTCCAATCAATTCAATTCCACTTTCATGCCTTGTTTTTCCTCATGCCGGAGCATGGGCTGCCTTTTGGGATATGTGCCTCATCATCAGAGGTCAAAGAAATGAAATTAAAGATTATTCAAAGAGGTTAACTCCCTTTTAGATGAAGACTTGAAAAACATGTGTATGTTATGCAGGTAACAAGAGTACTCCACAATAAAACAATGCTTAATTCAAAATTAGGCTTAATTCAGAATCAAAGCTCCTAAACCTTAGAGAAGCCTTACTGAGCTTTATTCCTAACATAAATATGAGGGGGGTATTTCAGCAAGCTGTCTATATAGTAAAGTTCATAAATAACTGACATTATTAACCCCTTCAGAGAAAGTTTTCATGGGGTTTTGTGAGGGTGGAGTCCATTTTTTACCAGTCACTGGTGCCTAGCAGCACAGTTATTAAGCCTGATGAATATCTAGAGAGAACTCAGGATGAGTAACTTTGTAAAGGAAACTGTAACTAAGCTGGGAGAGCATTTTAAATTAAAATGGAAGAGATTCAGAGGTCAGACTTCTGTTCTTTACTTCTTCCCCTTTCTTAGGTGAGGACATAAAGAGCAGGAATGTCGTGGTGAAGCATTTCTGAAGGGGAGAGTTGAACAGGCAGAAGGAGCTGCAGAGCAGCTGCAGGCAGTAGTGGCTGATGGATATGGTGAGAAGATAAAGTGAAAAGATTAGGCTGAGTTTCTAATTCTTACTTTCAAATTCCTGGTACTTAAAACAAGTTTAAAAAGCAAGAATTAGCATATTTATTCAAGTTCAGTAATCCTGAATAGATGGTGTTTGGTGAGGAGATGGAAATCTACTGGTTTTTGTTTAAAGATCTTTGAGTTGCTAAGAATTAAAAACCAAAAACAACAAAGGAGTATTATTTAAGGTCAATTATACTGTTCCTGTCAAAGCAGAGATACTCACATTGGCTGGAAGGTGGCTGTGCCGGGGCTTCTGAATCACAACATGGACTTGAAGAAGGGTAAAAAACTCCCCAACTGTGACAGCACCACTCTGAAATTTCTGTAAACGTGAGGAAAAACATCCAGATAAATCCACTTTTTGAGACAGAACGCTCACTGGTGTATACACACAAGAGTTTTTTTCCCTTCTAGGACAAGAAGTTGGTGTCTTCCAGCCCTGTCCATACCTCCCATAAATTTTCTTCACAAATGCTGTCTGTGAGGAGCTGGGACTCCACCTGACTGCTGCGCTGGACTGGGAAAACAAAATAGAAAGGGGGGGTATTGGTGGGGTTAATAATATTCTTACAGGGCAAAGAACACAAAGTTTGGGACTTTTTTTCACAAAGGGTGCCTTACTTGTTAACTCTGTGTCAGCCTTTACAGAATCCAGGGAGCTGCTGGTGCTGGCATGAGGACACTCAGGGCTTTTAGATGAGAGATTTGGGGGTTCTCCACCTTCATCAACTCCTACTTGGTCCTGAGGCACAACATCAAAAATAACCTAATATTAACACATTTTTAAAAATAAATTAATATAGTTACACGAAACAATCTAACTTGATCATTGGTTTATTGTAGCTGTTCCTTGAAAGGGACACCACGCAGAGAATGGTTTAAAATTGGCAAATCCCTCATTCTGCCTGGTACAGGAACGTTGCACACATCATTGATTCTTCTAATTTGGGGAAACAGTGAAAACCACAGGAAATGACATAGGAAAATGACAGCAAACTGGTGATTAAAGAAAACAAGGAAACCTACTAACAGGTACATTACACCCCCAAAATTTAAGCCCTGGTGGTGTTCCCTGTATCCTTACAGTGAGGGATCAGGCTCACCTTCAAGTCTCGAGAGGCCTCGGCATCCACATTTTCATCCCTCTTGATCTTCTTTGGGCTTTCAAGATCCTCCTCCTCTCCTTCCAAAGCTCTTTTTGCATTGCAAGTTTTTGCCTCTTTAAATGGACCCTTTCCATAGTGGGGAATTTGGTTTTTGTTTCTCTCATCCCAAGCTTTTTCCACGAGTTCAAAGCTGTCAGATTCATTGGAATCCATTTCCTCCAGGCACACAGGAAGAAATTCTTCTGCTATGAACTGAGAAGGGCTGAAGTTCTGCCTGCTGGACTTGTTACCTGGAGTTTCACTGGTGTTTGCTGGAGCTGGGACTTCTGCTCTGTCTGATTTTGGTTTTGTGTCTGGTACACTGGAAAAAGAAGGATTTCTCCTGTTGGGTAATTTAGGCTGGAAAATACCCAGAGGGATATTTATTCCTGGATATTTATCCATAAGTGCCATGCCTGTGGGAGCAGCTCCAGATTCCAGACCTGTGTTCTCCTGCTCTTTAGTATCAGGTAAGTTATTTGCTTCACTGACAATGCTTTTTCCCAACCTCAAGGTATCCTCTGGCTGAGCTGAGGATTTGGGCAACTGGTCAGAAAAAGCAGTATTGGAAACTGAAAGGGATTTCCTTCTCAGATCTTTCAGTTTTGAACAAACATCTAAAATACCTGATAATGCTGGTGGAAGAGTGGGCTGTGCCTGATCCCTTGGACTGTCACTGCCCACAGGCTGCTTTGTTGGTTCAGAGTTTATTTCCAAGTCTTTCGGAGGCGTCTCCCCTTCAGCTGACAGCTCCTCATTTTCCTTGGATTCCTTGTTAGCAGCTGGAATGAGGCTGGCCCCAGCCAAGCCTAAATCTGGAGCTGAATCCTCTTCCACTCCTTGCTTTCTCCAACTACTATGACCATCTGGAGAACCCTCCAAATGATCTGATCCCTGGATGGGAAAGGTAACACCAGATCCCAAATTGCCACTTTCCTCCCTGCCATCCACAGGACCATTACTTGGGAACTTGAAAGATACTCCCTTTGACTGCAGGTTTTCTGGGGGTAGGAGACCCTGCTCCCTGCTTACAGGGACAGAATTATCCGTGGGAAGGTCATGATCCCGTGGTGCCCACACATCCATAGTATTTTCTGGAAGTGAGACAGAAAAAACAGAATCTGGTGTTGCGCCACTGGGGGTGTTGGCACCTCCTTTCTCACTAGAAAATGAGGCTGATGAAACAGAAGAGGGAATGCTGGGCTTATCCTTAGGTTTTGTGGGATATTCACTGCTAGGGTCTCTTGTATGTGAGGAATCCATTTCACCTCTGCAGGAGACCGAGGCGCCGCGCGCGCGCTCCGGTGGCTGCTGGGTGTCCGTGTGGGACACCTGCTGGGCCTCAAACCCACCAACGTGCTTATTGACAGCCACAGTGTGGGATGCAGTGAATTCCATGTCCTCCTGGCTCTGGGCAAACACAATGGTTTTGTCAGCTGGGATGGGCTGTGCCGTGTGAGTTGTGGTGATCTCCACATCCTGAGCCGGAGTGATGCCGACTGTTCTGCCCCCTGCAGCAGCCCCCTGCCCACCCTGCTCCGGCAGGACCCCCCTGTCCTCACAAAAGCCTCTCCCAATATTTGCATCCACAGAGTGAGCCTCAGTCATTTCCATGGCAGCCTGGTAGCTGGAGAACAGGATGGTAGAAGTGGAAGGAACAGGCTGACTGGGCTGTTGTCCCTGCAGAGGAGTCTGTGCCAAAGCTGCGTGGAGGGGTTTGCTGATTTCCATGTCATCCTCAGCAAACATTGTCACTTGGCTGTTGGGAAGTCCAGCCTCCTTACCTGAGTTTGGTTTACCATCACCAACAACTTGTCCTGTAGTTTTGTCAGCAGAGCAAGACTTGGAAATGTCCACATCAGCCTGGAACATAACACTCCTCACAGGATGAGCTGAGGAGAGAGAACGGAGCTCGCCCTCATCCTGCACAATCTCCTGGCCGATGGCAGCCGTGTGGCTCTGGGTCATCTCCATGTCATCGTTCTCATCGCTCTGGGAAAACAAAACAGTTTTTTCCCCTGGTGTTCCCTTCAAGCTTTTCCTTCCAGTCCTTCTGGCTGTGCTGAGAAACCCCTGAGATGCAGCTTTCCCCACAGACTTATGGGCTGCAGAAGTATCAAGTTTAGTTATTTCCATGTCGCAGAGGAAGACACAAGTTTGATCTCTGGGAATCATGGCTGGGGCACCATTTGAAATTCTACTCTGCAAAATGACTCTGTTTTCTGCTGACACCGTGTGGCTCCTGGTGATGTCCATGTCAGCATCTCCTGAAAACAGGGTTGTTTGCTCATCAGCAAAATGTTTTACACCACTCGTGGGTAACATTTCCCTGCCCAGCACTGAGGAGTTCACCTGACCCATGGGCTGCTCCTGATTATTTGTTGTCATCATGGTCCCTTTTTCCAAGGACATTAGTTCATTTCCACCTGGCCCAAAGCATCCAGGTGCTGCTTTACTTTGTGGCAAATCAACGTTGATGCTGTAATCAGGAACCATCAGCACACAGTTTCCAGTCATGTCCATGTTCTCACCATGGGGAAACACAACAGACTTCTCTCCAAACAAACACAGCTGGGAACTTCCCTTGGGTGGCTCAGACATCCTGGCCTGCACTGGCTCTTCCACAGCCCCTTGGAGCAGCCCATCAGCTGAGGGAGGAGTTTTCAAATCCTCTCTGGAAGAGCCTGTTTTACCCATGGAAAAATGTCTCTCAGGCTCTCCTCGGATTGGCAATACTTTGTTTACTGCCCTCACAGGCTGGGGTTTCTCTTGCCTCTCTGAGTTTTGGCAGTCTGCATTTATTCCTAACACTGTCCCAGGTTGTTCATTTCCTCTCATTCCAGAGGGAGCGGGCTTGTTACTGTGAGTAAATGAACCGCTTGGAGCCAAAGGAGTAACAATTTGCTTATTGGTGTTCATTTTCAAGTCCCCACGTCCCATTGCTGCAGTTTGACTCATGCTATCCATAGCAAATGAACTGGAAAATGGGAAGGGCTGGTTTTGCAGCTGATTGGACATTGCAGTATTGTGGTTATTATTGTTATTGGACTCTTCTGTGTTAATAGGAGCAATATCAAAGGCAGCAGGATGAGCTTTGGTTATGTCCATGCTTTGATCACCTGAAAACACTCCTGCTGTGTCATTGGCACAGGAAACTGAGATGTTTGGAAGGTTTTTTTCCAAAGGCTGTGATACAACAACTTTTTGGCTTTGCAGAGGCAGGGATGCAGCGCTGTTAGTGACAACATTTTCAGGGACTCCTCTGCTTTGCTCTTGTAACAAACACATGCTCTTGGCACAGGAACTCAGATCACTTGCCTGGAAGTCGGTTTTTCCAAGCTTCTTATCAACCATTACCATCTGAAGATCTCTAGCATTCCTTTCCATAGCCTGGCTCCTTTTAATATTCCCACGGATACTCCACACTTCAATATTTTCCTTGTCCATTTCTGTAGAATATGCATCCTCAATGACACTTTTGTCCTGGTTTTTCCTTGGAATGATTTTACAGGGCATTTGTTTCAGTTCTGCTGTTATCCCACTGCTTTGATCATCAATGACAACAGGATGGCATTTTGTTATTTCCATTTCTTCCTGGTCAGTTACATTGGAAGACATGGATCTGTTACCCAGGAAATGAGGCTTGCAGGTGACAGAGGTGAACACTGCACCGGGAGATTCGTTATCAACATTCTTTCCATCATCCTTCACACAAGTTTTAGTCAAGTCCATGTCTTCTCCTGGGAACATTACTGTCTTCTCACCTGAAGAAACAAGCTGGGGGGTTGCAGAGGGATGAAACCTGCTCTTTGGAACACCCTGTGCCACCAAATTCGTACTTGAGTCAAACCCAGCGCTGGCTGCAGCAGGACCACGAGCCTGGGACACGTTTTCCATGTGCCCACCTGAGGCTGAAGGCAGTTCAAGTGCACTGGTTTTATAGGACACAGCAGCTGGACTCTCTCCAGGTGCCAGACCCTTGGGGATGTCCCTGTCCCCACGCACCGGGTGTCTGCTCCCAGCGAGCAGAGGGTTTGTACTCCCCAGCTTTTCACAGGTTTTATGGCATGAACTGTTCATTTCTGTGCTGCTGTCATTATAGATGATGTCTGTGTAATTCCCAGTCATTTCCATGTCACCACACTTGGAAAACACAACAGTTCTGTCCCCTCGGAAGACGGTCTCAGAAGAAACAGAGCCCCGGATGGCAGGCACTGCTCTGGCCTCCTGCTTCCCAGCTTGCAGCACTGGGGGGCCTCCTCTGTCTTCAGCACTTGCTGGCTTTTTGTCTGCACAAAGCTGAGGGTCCTGCTGAACACTCAAGTTCTCCTTAGATGCTCCCCTCAACACAGAATTATCTGACTCCGTGGGTGGGAAATCCTTTTGGCAGTTGAGACTTTGGTTCCCGACAGCGGAGAGGGGAAAAGTGACTTTTGCAGTGTGACTGGTGGTCATGTCCATGCCCTCGTCTGCAAACGCCTCAGTGACATCTGCACGCTCCCACTGCTCCAGTGGAGCCTCACCAATACCAGGGAACAGAATTTTAACACCAGCTGCCTCACATTTTGTCATTTCCATCCCACCTTCTTGCCCCCGGAAGACTTTTGTCACATTGCAGGTGTCCAGCGGCTCATGGGAACAGCCAGATTCCCTGGACGGTTGTGCCACGTCTCCCGAGCCTTGGAAAGGGACACAGCAAACATTCTCCTTGTCAGGCCCCTCAGCAGGACTGGGTGCCTTGTTGTTTGACTTCAGGCTCAGCAGAAATTCATTGAAATTTATTTTTTTCACAGTAGTGCCCTCTTCATTCTGTTCCAAAGATGGGCACGGACGGTTTGTGGGGTCAGAGAACAAACCGAACTCCTTCCTGGTTTCTGCCTTCCCCTGACTGGAGTTCAACCCAGCCAGGAAGGAGGTGATGTCTATTTTCTCAGTTATGTCAGGCTGGTGGGCTCTGAAGTCCCCTGAGATCATTGCTGTGTGACTGGCTGTCATGTCCATCTCGTTGTCCCCTGAGAACAGGAGGGTGGTGTCCTGCCTGTCCGTCCTTGGAGCGGCGTGGTCCACATCATGCCACTGAAAAACAACAAAAACAGTGATTGCCACTTAAAACAAATGATCAGTGGTTTATTCTATTTAAAAAAAATCAACTAATGCAGTCCTAAGGTTCTGTCTCTAAATATCTTAAAAAAAACCCCAACAAACCTGTTGATTTCAGGCCTCCCTGATCAGCAGTAACAATTGCAAGGAAAGGACGTTTTATTTTAAGGAACTGCAGGTTTTCCTTGCCCAGTTTTTTGTGCACCTGCTCCAAAGCAGCAGTACCATGCTGGATGTTTTAACAGATTTTCCCACCACCTATTAGGGAGATTCTAGTCTCTTTTAACAGAAAGCACTTACAGCTTTATAGATGTGGGGGCAAACTGGCCAGTAACAAGATATAGTATATTTTATCAAGTATAATCAATATATTGATTAAGAACAGCTTCAAGTTTACTTCAAATGACATATGCTATTTTATAAATACATAACCAGACCCATTTGGAACACGGGCTCTTTTGTATAATCTTAGATAAAAACTGAAGAGAAGGGAGGAAGTAGCTCAGTAGTGAGAAGCTACAGAGCAATTCCAGAAGCAAGAGTTACTTATGTTGCAGTCTAATGCCTATTAGACCAGGAAACACTTCAAAATATAGAATATTCACTTTCAAAATAATTCTATGTGAATACAAAGGTTTGTTTTTTAGGAAGTTAACATTTTTATTCTTTACTACACAAATTCTTGTGTAGATCTATTTTGGACACTGGTATTTTCAGCATCAAAAAACTAAAAACCTTCACATACCTCAGTCTGCTGCACCAAAGCCTGGATGGGGGCGTGAAGCAAAGTGTTCATCCCTGTGGAAAGAAAAGGGAATACTCCAATTTTTGTGCTTTTTGCTATTATTTTATCCACTGAGCTGAAGATTAATGTACTGAGTAAATATATACAATTAAACCCAAACATATTCTGAACTATATTTTCATTACCCACTTCAGCACATGGAAGGGCCTCCCAAACTTCCATAGCAGGATCCCTGTAAACAGCTTCATGGGACAAAGCCCATTCAGAGAGAGCTCTCCCAAGTCAGGGAGACTGCTCTAGGCATCCTAAAATTACTCAAGCACAATCAACAGCTTTAAATGAAGAGTCACATTGTTATTATATCTGTTTCCCAACTCACCAGTGATCTCACATGGAACAGCTTCTGGGTCTCCATTCCTACAAAAGGTGGGTTTGACAGTTTGTGAAAAGGTTTCAAAGAGAAGCCTTCATCAATAAACTGAACATGCAGAGAATTGTGTTGCACAGAATGCCATGGCAGAGCTCACGTGGGACTGGGCAGCAGAAATCAGACACTGCTCACTTGTCTTCAATATATTTTAATTTGAGTCACAATCTTACTTTTCCCACGAAATGATCTAATCTTAGCATGCCACTGTTCAACCTACAGGGGCATTTTAATTCCTCAGTGACAAGATTAATTCTTTATTTTTCATAGAATCTGTGATTCTATGAAATTCCACTTCTCACATACAAAGTGTCTTATTTGTTATTTTACCACCGAGACATTTTAATTTTACAATCCCATCGTTGTGTTTTATCTGCAAGAACTCTGAGGCCAGACTAACACTTTATCTTTTTCTGAGGGAAAACATTGGCTAATAAATATTGAATAATAACAAATATCTATCAGACATGATACTTACTGATCAGTAAAGACATCTTTCTTCTCCTCTGCTGCACACTCTAAAAATAATAAGAAAATGACAAAATCATCATATCAGAAGCATTATCACGTTTGGACTCAATTATCTTAAAGGTCTTGCCCAACCAACACAATTCTGATAAAACACTGAGACAAGAGTGGACTGCACAGAAAAGAATGTCTTGAAGTTCTCACTCTGGATGTGTCTTCTCATGGCAAAAACTCTGTGACTAAGGGGTTTTCAGCCAGCCCAGCATAAAGAGCTGAGCATGATGTCTCTTTCCCCAGAGTGAAAGGTCTGACTTCTAAAATTCAAGCTAAAATCTTGTTGCTAATAGTCTGGGAATCCTGTCAAGAAAAGAAAAAGAAAAAAGAAGGAGTTTTACCTGTATTTTCTGTCTCTGATGTGCTATTCTTAAGATCTCGCTGGAAGACTCTGCAGCTAAGAACAAAACCATCAGTTTTGAAAACACAAAACCATCTCTTGAAAAGCAAATTTAAAAAAAAAAGGGCACTAAGTTCAAGCTTTTCTACATGTTTTGAAATGAGATATCAAAAGCCAGAAGTGTACTGAACCCAGCTGTATTTTCCAGAAAGAAGATGCCATTATGATATTTCAGATGGAAATCACTAAAAAATTTCATGGGAAAGAAAAATTCATAATTATATGAAGTTCACTGAACTGTTGCTTTGTTTTTTTCAGCTGGGAAGAGAAAACAAATAATGGCTCCCAGGGTTCAAACCAACTCAATATAATCATCTTCCTGCTGCTTGCAATGATTTGTGATTGCTCAGGAAGGGGAGTTTTAGGGGGAAAGATGATTCCCTGCACTTTCTGCTGAAGGAAAGGGATCTGCACCCTGCACCTCACTCACTTGATGGTGTTGGCGAAGCTGACGCGGCGCGAGCTCTTCCTGCGCTTCTCTATCTCGACATCCTGCCAAGAGAGAACACCACACTTTGCTGCCCAGGCCAGGCACAGCTCCCCAGGGAACACAAAACCAAACAAAAACAGTGCCTCATTGTCAAAAATGCTGCATTAAAACCATCTGCATTATCCCAGGGACACAGTTGAATCAGCAACGTGCTGGGGAGCTTTGGGAAGAAAGGGCTTGATAGGCCTACCTGGGTCAGTTCGTTCCCATTTCCAAGGTCATCCAGAGGATTTCGTGGAGCCTTTAAAATCTGAAAGAAAACAGAAGAGTTGAGAGATCAGCTCCAACTCCAAGAGCTGATTTCTTGGCTGGAGAGTTTCTAAGAGCCAGCAGTGCCCCAGTGAATCCTCTCAATTTAACAGGCTTTTTCAGAATGCTTTTCTTCAACTGCAAAGAGTAAGCAAGTTCCTCTTCCAGCTTCCCTTGGCTCCTTCCCCCTCTCACACAGCTTTATTTTGAGGAATGCTGTAAGTTACTCACAGAGGACAGTCGCTTCCCTCTGATGTGCTCCGTGTTATCACTGCAGAGGAAAAAGTGAAACGAGTATGAGGGCACCAAATTGCACCCAGGTGTCTTTCCTGAACAGTCCTGCCCTGGTTCTGAGGCTCATAAATCGATTTCTCTGTTATTTTCACAAGTGTGAAATTAAATAAACAACGTGCTTGGAACTGATGGATCATTTCAGCACTGGTTCCCAGAATAAGCTTTGGAAAACTCAGATTTCCCCCACCGTGGTCAGTTCATCTCTGGACAACCCATCACTATGAAACCCCCTCAGAGCTTCCCAAACACCAAAGAAATTCCTTGGAAAACACATTTCATTCAAGGGATGTTAAAGTGCACTAAGACAAGTTGTGCCTCTAAAGGGCAATATTTATACCACAGTAAAATTCTTAGAAGGTTTCAACTCACTTTTCCATGTTAGGGTCTGTGTAAATCTTGTCCATTGCTGAAGGATGTGCTTATCCTACAAAATACAGTCCCAAAATTCAAAACCATTAATTTCCCCAGTAGGAAAACTGCATAAACCCACAATTAGCTATTAGCTTTTGATGCTGTAATTTTTCCTCTCCATTTTTCTCTAGTCACAGAAATGCTATGAAGAACAACAGGCCTCTCAAGTCCATGTTTTCGTTATATTCATATTATATATCTATTTCCTATTGTATGTCATATTAGAAAACAGCTGTACTAACAGTTTAAGTCGGGTTAGCTGACCTTTCATTCAAAGTTAACATTCTGGTAAAATGGTGGCAGACAAATGAGATTATCCAAGACAAGTTTGCTCTGACCCACAAGATATTTTTCCTCTCCCTCTAAACTGAATTTCTGGTATTTCAGCTTGTGCCTGTTGCTTCTTGTTCCTTCTCTAGATACAACCAGAACAGCCTGGCTCCATTTTCTTTAAACCCTCCCATGAGGAATCCAGGAACATGGATAATTTCCCTTTGAAAATCAACATCCACTGCCCTGTCCACCAACCCAGTCACCTCAGCACAAGTGATGGACACCACAAACCCACTCTGATTTTCCAAGCTAAAACTAAGCCTTAGGTAGTTAAAAAAAAAAAAAGTTCTGAATGCTAAATCACACAAAATGCTACTGGGAACTTATTACTGCTCTGCATTATGAGATATTATATATATGATCGATGCAGTATTGTGCTGTATTATATTAATTCTATTGAATTATAAGGTATCATATCTACATGGTTTGAATTACAGATGAAGGGAAAAGGAACAATCTTCTCAGCTTGCTCAAACATCACTTTTAGGCAGGGTAAGAAAGCACAATAAGAACACTTGGCCAACAGATAGTTTTCCCCAGAAAAAAATTTTGCTTGCTTAGACAGAAATAAAACCACTACTTTGAGGACACATGTGAACTTATGGAAAATAAGAGCCAGAAAATCTTTCCAGAATGACACTTTACCTGTCCCCAGAAGCTGACCTGCTGGAATGAACTTTATTAATTCCTTGTTTTATTATTTTGTGGAGCAATTTATGGAATCCTGGAATGGTATGGGTCGGAACGGACCTTAAGGATCATCCTATTCCACCCCCTGGAATGGGCAGGAACACCTTCCACTCTCCCAGGTTGCTCCAAGCCCTGTCCAACCTGGCCTTGGACACTTCCAGGGATGGGGCAGCCACAAATTCTCTGGGAAAACTGTGCCAGGGCCTCCCCGTCCTCACAGGGAAGAATTTATTCCTAATATCCCATGTAAATCCACTCTCAGTTTAAAGAAAAAGTTTTGGCTGCAAATCCAGCTGTCCTGGGTCAGGCTGAGCACACCAAGAAGGGAGGGAAGGGAAGATCGCTGGGGGAGATAAGCCTGAAGCTCTAAAAACCCCTGATCACTGGGGACATTAATCTGAAACTCACTTCCCGACCCCCTTCCTCAACTGTCCTTATGGAATCCTGCTGGAAATTCACCTCCAATCCTTGAGGGACGAGCGTATGGCGGCGAGCTGAGCCGCTGTGCCGATGAAAACCCAGCCCTTTTTTACTGCCCTGTTTGACTCCGGGAGCACGAGAATCATTCCATGGATCCTTCAGACCATCCCTGCCGCCCATCCCGGCGCTCCTCGGCCTTTCCTCCAGCAGGGCGAGCCGATTTCCTCCCTTTTCCCGTCCCTTTTTGTGCCCGCGCCGCCCGCTTTGCCGCCCTCACAGCCCAGGCGCCGATCACTTATCAATCACAAAACCCGCAGTAATCACCTCTATTATTAATTAGGCCACATTAACGCGTTCCCCAGACATTCATTACCTCGCATCGACGCGCACCGCGACTTTATCGGGGGCTTCCCCACACGCTCGGAGACCACCGCGGGTGGAACGGCCTCAGCCCTCCCTCCATCCAGCCGCTCCCGGGGCAGCACCGACCTTCTCCTCCCGCGCTCCTTCCCCGCAGGATCCGCCCCGCTCTTCTGGCAACGGCCGCCGCCGCTCCCGCGCTGCCCCGGCGCCGCCTCCTGCTCTCGCCGGGCCCCTCGGCCGCCCTGCCCTCCCGCTCGGGGCACGGCGGGGTCCTCCGCTCCCGATTCCCGGTTTCCGGGTCCCTGGTCCCAGTTCCCGCTCCGCGGCCGCCGCCGCCCCGTTCAAATCCAACCGCCCGACCCGCGCCCGTGACGACACATTGGCGCCGTACAGGATGGCCGCTCCCAGCTCCGTACAACATGGCGCCTCCCTGTGCCGTACAACATGGTCGCCCCGCTGCTGCCATTTCGGTGTCTCCTGCGGCGCGCACGCCCGCGGCCGCGGTGATGAGGACGGCGCGGTACTGCACGGGCTCCGCGGGGTGCTCGGCGACGGCGAGGGGGTTTCGCTCCGCACTGTGCCCGCGCCGGGCCGCGTAGCCGGCGCCGCCACGCAGGGGAACGGCAGGAGGGAGGAGATGGCGGGGGCGGTGGGCGCACTTCCTTATAGGCCCGGCGAGAAAGAAGCCGCCGTGACGAGGTGGCCGAGTGGTTAAGGCGATGGACTGCTAATCCATTGTGCTCTGCACGCGTGGGTTCGAATCCCATCCTCGTCGGGAAGGTACATATTTTTCCCTTAAGTCTAATTTTTTTTTTTTGCGCCGCACTTCTGAGGGGAGCCCTCCCTCCTGCCTCTCCCCTCGGCTGTTACGGGGAGAAGGCGAAGCAGTGATGGCGCACGGGACATACAGGACACAGCGTCCTGAGAGATTTGGAATCACAGGAAAGAATAGCATCCAAAACATTCTAGGGGTCACGGCCAGGATGGAGTGTCCTCAGGGATTCAGGGGTCACAGCCAGGATAGTGCCCTGAGGGACTTAGAGGTCACAGCCAGGATGGAGTGTCCCACAGGATTTAGGGGTCACACCCAGGATGGTGTCCTCAGGGATTTAGGGCTCACAGTCAGGATGGTGTGTCCCGAGGGATTTAGGGGTCACAGCCAGGATGGAGTGTCCTCAGGGATTTAGGGGTCACAGCCAGGATGGAGTGTCCTGAGGGATTTAGGGGTCACAGCCACGATAGTGGCCTCAGGGATTTATGGAGTGTCCCACAGGATTTAGGGGTCTCACCCAGTCTCCCACTCCCTGTGGTGCCTTTCCATGGGAGGCTGATTTACCTCCTTTTCCTCAGAATCCAGTTCTGCTTCCAGCCGTGACAACACTGGGTACAAATCCCTTTTAATCTCAATCCCGTTCCAAATCCCAACCATTTGGGCTGGCTGGGTCCCTTGTGATAGCTTTGGGCAAGAGGTAAAGGGATGAAGATCTCTCCTATGAGGAAAGGCTGAGAGAGCTGGGATTGTTCAGCCTGGAGAAGGCTCCAGGGAGCCCTTGGAGCCCTTTTCAGTGCCTAAAGGGGCTCCAAGAGAGCTGGAGAGGGACTTTGGGCAAGGGGGAATGGCTCCAAACTGGAAAAGGGGAAATTTGGGTCAGTCCTGCACAGGGAGAGGCTGAGGCACCCTGAAGTTTGCCAGGAGGGTTTATTTGTATGGAGAAGTGCTTTTGCTGCCAGTCAGATGCACATTCTTCTGGTAAAGATAAAATTATGGAATCATTTAGGATGGAAAACATCTTCAAGATCCAGTACAAACCCCAACCCAGCACTGCCAAGGCACATCCAAGTAAAGCTGTGCTAAAGGAAGGAATTCTTCCAGGACCTACATTTTGTACAGAAAACTTTATGCCCACAACCAGGACCCAGTGTTTACCTCAGACTCAATCTCAGATGGGAATTTATCACAGGACATCTCCAAGAGTAACCTTTTCCCAGCTAACAAAACATCAAACACTGTTTTAACTTTAAATAAAATTAAATAAAATGCAATTAGAGGTAGGATCCTTGTGAAATAAACCCCACAGGTTTTCACTGTTCAAAGAACCTTGGAAACAGAAGCCCAGGGGTTTCTTGACCAGGAAATTAAAAGATGCCAAACGCAGTCATTATTCCAGGAAAAAGGGAAAAGGCAGCTCTGAGCTCCAGTTCCTCATGAGGCCCTTTGGCCCCAGTCTCAGTCAGGAAAATCCCTGTCAGAGGCTTTTTTTATAACAGAAATTTCTTACCAAAAACCCCTCACCATAACTTGGGACACCTCGAAGTCTAATTTAACTGTTCTCTATAAACCTTTCCTCTGCATCCAAAGCCTGTAACAGCTTCAGCCACCCTTTTTTATACACTGAAGGTGCCCAAGTTTCATTTACTTCCAGGAAAGATGTACTTCAATGCATGAAACGCTTGGATAATGCTGATTTTTAGCATCATCTCTCCAAATATCTGGAATTAAATTAGAAACACAAGACCCTTGGCAGGAACTGAAAGAGCAAAGCTCAAACCTGAGTGAATTTTAATGGAAATACTCAACATCAGCTGGATGGTCCAGCAGAGAAAGAAATCACTTGGCTCCTCTGAGCTACTGGAAGCAAACACTGGTTTATGGTGGTTTAGTAGCTACGTCCTAACCCTGGTGACATCATCAAGTGATAATTCCTGTGGGCTGCCCAACCTGAGGTCTCCCAAATTAATATAAAAACCCTCCCAGAGGCCAAGAATCGACTGTGCAAACACTGATGAAAATAAGAACTATGGTGATATTCATCATTCTGGAAATATATTGATACAAAATTAATTAAAAATAAGTCTTCTGCTTCATAAAACAGCTATTGTTTTTCTTTAAAGTCGATTGTCACAATAAAGTGATAATAAAAAATCCCTTCAAGACAAAATCTGGGGACTAGTACCTTTAAAACCAGGCCAAATACCTGTGTCCAAAACTTCTAAGTTTAACTTAAATAAGTATTTGAATGAATACTGGTAATTTCCAAGGCAAGTGGATCTTGCTGACAAGCAGCAGGCACAAAATGGATGGGGATCACAGTGTTCAGGGATCATCTTGGAGTTCTGAAATCAATCTGACAATAAAATACAATAGAAAGTTTTTTTTATGACATGACATCCAGCAGCTCTTGCTGTAAGACACAAGAACACAGCAGGCTGGAAGAAAAATCAGCTACTGACTTTTAGTGCATGCAATTAATGATCCATGTGGATAATTGATCCAGAATCCACAGAGGTGAAGGCAAAGCTGCCCGTGCTGAGCGGAGTTTGGTCCTCGTTGCCCTCAAGTGCCAGTTCACTGAGGGACAACATAAAACTCCTGGTTTAGCCTCATCTCCCTGCTCTTTTTTCGCAGCACCCGTGGCAAGCTGGGATAGTTCTCCAGCCCCACTCATCCTTCCCACCCCAGCCCAAGGCACACTTTGTTCACCTCAACCACAATGAGAAGTCCATCTTTGGTCTTTCCAAGCTGCTCTGCTGGCCAGCAGTGTCTGTAGGTGCTGGGTATCCTGGTCACTTCCCCCAGTCCTCCCTGGCCCACTCAGGATCCTGCTCATTCTTCCCTGGCCCACTCAGGGTCCTGCTCATTCCTCCCAGTCCTCCCTGGCCCAGTCGGGTATGCTGGAGCAATACTCAAAGTCTGCTCCCTTGTAGCGCAGGGCGTGCAGGAACATCACCAGCTCCTTGGGAGACGGGTCCCGCCTGCTCGTCCTGCACTCCACACACAAAGGGTCCTTCTCCTCCCAACCCTTCTCCCCCGTTTGCCCATCCTGATCCCCACACAAACTGAGCTCTTTGTCTTTATCAAGCGTTTCCAGGTTGATGTCGGAGTTTGGTGGACGAGTTGCTACATCATTCCTCTCGGGATCCTTCCCATCCTCAGCAGGGCAGGAATTCCCATTTACAGGATCAGCCTCCGCAGTCTTTGTGCAGTCACCTGAATTCCCAGAGTCTTTACTTTCCCCACTGGAGCTCAAGTCCTCCTCCCCAAGACCCAAGACCTCCAGGCTCTGTTTGGAACGATGCTCCTCCACCAGCGCCTTCAGCAGCTCCTCGTCCGTCTTGCCGATCCTGCCGCCCTTGCCCCTGTGCGGGCCCCAGGCTTCCATGTTGTAGATGGGATCGTTGAGGATGGGGTGCCCCAGGAACTGCAGGTGCACGCGGATCTGGTGCGTGCGGCCCGTGCGGGGCAGGCACCTGACCACGCTGCTGCTGCCGTTGTAGCTGAGCCTCTGGAAGAGCGTTTGGCAGGGCTTCCCGCCGGGATCCACGCGGCACACGCCCACCTTGTAGGAAACCACCAGGATGGGCTCTTCGCACAGCACCTCCTGTTCCGGGAACTCCCCCACCACCCGGCACACGTACTCCTTCTCCAGCTGCCAGGAGACACAAGAGGAAGGCTCAGGAAACACGGTGGGAAATACAGCCAAGCTCCATCCTTGCTCCTCCTCCCCTTCCCTTCAGAATCCATCCGGAGGCAACATTTTATTTTTTTCCCCTTTCGTGTTGTAATAAATCGGCTACTTAAAGCCAAACCTTCCCTCACATCTTCCCCAATTAGCTGGGAAATCAAGAACATATTAAATTCAGGAGCCATCTCTCCACAGACTTCGGTTTACAGCCCTGAAAAAAGTTCTGTTTGGATCAAGAGGCTCTGGGAAAATGGGAATTTTAAAATTGAACAAGTATGGGATGACTGACGTGTGTCCACTCATAAAGAGATCTGCTCTCTTAACTGGTTTGCATGCTCCCAGCCAATCTGCACAGCCTCGTGGGACAATCCCTTAGGGAAGAAGATCCCTTGCAAGCCAACATTACTGAAATAATTTAAATTTTTCAGGAGACGGCTTTCAATCTAAAATTATCAAAATCAATTGAAGTTTATGGGGATCTTTTTCAATTTAATATTGTCAAATCTAGTTAAATCTTTAGGAGATCATTTTTAGTCTAATATTACCAAACCAAACTGAATTACCTCATTGAATGAAACTTTTAGGAGATCCCTTCCAATCCAATATCACCAAAAGCAGTCAAATTTTTAGGGTTTTCAATCCAAGTATTACCAAGCTCAATTAATTTTTTTAGGAGCTCCCTTCCAATCCTGTATTACCAAACTCAATTTTTTACTCTCCTTAGCCTATTAAGGATCAGAACCACCAACAGATACAAACAGCAACACACCCATGGGTTGTCTGGGGAACTTGAGCTCATTTAGAGCCCCAATTTGGCTGACTTTGGAGCACACCCGCCCCAGGAGGGCGGAGTGCCAGCGGCTCCGAGCCCTCACCTGCCTCTGCCGGACCTGCTCGTCGATGCGCTTGGACACGGCCGCGGTCTTGGCGAACATGAGCACGCCCGAGGTCATGCGGTCCAGGCGGTGCAGGGTGTGCAGCTCCCTCAGGCCGTGCTCCTTGCCCAGGATGAAGATGACGGTGTTGTGCCGGAACCTGCCGCAGGGGTGGACGGGCAGGGAGGAGGGCTTGTCCACCACCACCACCTCCTCGTCCTCCGCCAGGACGCGGATGGGCTGCGCGGTGACCGGCGGCTCGTGCCGGTGCACCGTGTTCCTGATGAAGTCGTTGTTCTGGGAGGGATAGGGACAGTCGGTCTCAATCCAGCTTGTGCAGCCACCCACCCGGCCACAAACAACGGGGGACTTGATATTGTGGGAGAAAAACTAAAGCCCCCTTCTCCCGGAACCCTGGATTTAGGATAATAACCGCGCGTGTCACCACGCAAATCCCTCAAACTGCTCATAGCGTATTCCCATTCCCAGCGGCCAAGCAGGAAGCCGTGGGCCACGTGTGGGGCTACAGGATTCACACAGTCCCGACTCCAGCAGGTCAGGGATTCCCCGGGAGCCCCGATTTCCCCTTCAACCCCTCCACTGGGCTCCTAGAATACGCCGAGTTGGAAGGGACCCATCAGGATTCCCGAGTCGAACTCCCGGCCTGCGTTATTCGACCACGCAGCTTGGGGCGGTGCTCACGGCTTGGGGCAAGCCGGGCACTGCCACCACACAGGAACCCCACAGGCCGGGAGCCGCCCACCTTGAGCACGATGTCCAGGTCGCGGACGGGCTCCTCGTTGAGGCGCAGGCGGCCGGCGCGGGCGGCGGCGCGGTAATAGGCGAGGGGCTGCGCTCGGAACTCGCTGCCGAAGACGTCCAGGAGGCTGCGGCCCACCCAGCGGCCCTTGCAGTAGGTGCGGAAGTCGAAGTAGTAGGGGCGCACCTTGCGCAGGCCGCCCTCGAAGTAGTACGAGGTCTCGGCGAAGTGCTCGGCGCCGAAGCTCACGCCGGCGTTCAGCTTCCGCGGCGGCGGCACGTACCGCTCGCC
>VZRZ01000894.1:266254-288170 GCA_013398175.1 Climacteris rufus | reverse complement strand
CCATCGCAGGACCCCACGATGAGGATGATCGAGAGCGTTGACTCCGTGGTGAGCAGGTCCAGCGAGGACCTCTGGGCTGAGATCTGCGCCTGTCTGCCACATCCCGAGCACAAGGACGCCGGCGATGCTTTCACAGACTCCTTCATGGATTCCTACGCCGAGGGCAGCGGAGTGGGTGGCTCCTCCCAGCCCAACCTGAAGCCCTGGGCACCCCTGAATGACTCCGAGGTGTATTTAGCATCCCTGGGTGAGTGTCTCCCGCTGCTGAGGTGCCTGGTGACAGCTCTGTTTACGTGGTGTCAGTGCTGTGGTCAGAAAGTCTCCTGACTGAGGATCTGACTCATTTTCTTCAAGTGCAGCAGTGGAAATGTGAAGTCAGTCAGAGCTTCTTCAGCTCTGCCACAGGAAGGAACTTTTTATCAAGTAAAAGCTAAAAAAATTGTTTTTTACCCCCCCACAATAATTGGGAGGCTGCACACAGCAACAGGCCAGGAGGAACAGGTAGCAGAAGTGGCTTTTAAAGCTTTAATTTCTGTCAGAGCTTCCATCTTGCCTTCATTGCTGCTTCACAGTGCACCAGGTAGTGCAATGAGTGTGATTTATATTCCAATTTGCATGGAAATTGTGGGAACTCAGTGCCTGCGAGATCTGTGCCCTCCTGTGTGATTTCCTGGCAACTGAGCAGTGAGTGTGAAAGTTATTAAAACTCAAAATGGGCAGAGCTGGCTGATTGCACAGACCTTATTTCCTTCAGAAGCATCACCTGAAAAATACCACCCTGTGTATGTATAAGAAAGGCAGTCATGCAGGCTTGAAATACAGGCGGAAAATAACCTTAAAAACAGAAATTAGTCTTGAAAAGTTAATTTCATGTACTTTTTGATATAGAAGTCTAGATCCTTCTCTTCCCTCCTTTCAGAAAAAAAACCAAACTGTAACAAAGCCTCCTGTTCTCCTCACAGAGAGAAGACTGATGAGGATCAAAGGCTTGTCCCAGGAGGTGACCTCCAAGGACATGCTGCGCACTCTGTCCCAGGCCAAGAAGGAATGCTGGGACAGGTTCCTGCAGGAAAAGTTTGAGGCTGAATGTTACGTTGAGGGCCACGAAGCTGACGAGAGGTAACGAACGAGTCAGGGAGAAGGGATCAGCACTTACCTCTTAAAAACTAGAAAAAGCTTTTGTCAGGATATTGTACAGAAATGGAGCAGCTCGGAGAGGCTGCCACGGGATTCCTGGAGCGTTTTGGGAATGCCCGTTTGGGTTGTGCTAGAGGGAACACACAGAGCACTCTGAGGTTCCAGTGCTCTTCCCTGATCTTTGCACCCCTCAGACTGTGTGGAAGCAGCTGGGACCTGCTTGATGATTTCCCTCCTCACACTCGGGGTAGGGAAGGAATGGAGCAGGGGAGGGAACATCCAGTGTGTCTCAGATTGGGGTTTGGGGTTGGTGCCAGTCCTGGGATGGGATTTTCCTTCCCTGCCTGTGTTACAGGGCTTCTGCTCTCTCACCCATTACCCCTTCACAGATGATGTGAGAAATAAAATGGGAGCCCTTTTCCTAAGCAATCTCCCATTCCCAATCACTTGGAACACTCCCCAAATTCCTCGTTTCTCAGCTGATATTTTCTGTGATTGCTTCTGGCTGACAAGAAGATTATTTCTGTCCCTTGAAGAAAATCTACTTAAGCCAGAACTATGAAAAATAATCCATGCTTAGAAGGAGGTTTCAGATTCTTACTTTGGCCAGTTTAACTTTAATGTGATTTATCTTTAAACCCAAGCTTTTATGTGCTCTCTCTCTACTGTTTTTAAAGGGTGAGGATATTATCCATGAAAGAATTTCAGTCCCTAGAATTTGACCATGAAGTTAGAGGTCACTCCTGAAAGGTGCTGAAGTTTTGAGTCTCACCCACCAATGTAATTGAACAAGCCTGAACTTTTAAGTGCACAGAATGATGATGTTAGACTTTTAGGGTTATGCAGGTCCTTTAACCTCACTGCTCACACATTTTGACATGTGCTTCCTGCTTTGGTTTTGTTCCCTGCCCTTTCCCACCTGTATCTCCCGATCTTCATCACAAAGAGGCAGTTGTGGGTTTGGTTTGTTTGAACAAGAAGTTTTTTACTTCCAGCCCAGACAGCTGGAAATGCATGGAATCACAGACTAGTTTGGGTTGGATGGGATCTTAAAGCCCATCCAGTTCCACCCCCTGCTGTGGGCAGGGACACCTTCCACTATCCCTGGGTGCTCCAAGCCCTGTCCAACCTGGCCTTGGACGCTTCCAGGGATGGGGCAGCCACAGCTTCTCTGGGCAACCTGTGCCAGGGCCTCCCCACCCTCACAGGGAAGAATTTCTTCCTGATATCCCATCTAACCCTGCCCTCTGTCTGACTGAGTTGGAGTCTTTGGCTACAGAGGAGAACTCCAGGTGTGTAAAGGTTGAAAGAAATCCTCTGCATGTCCTGAAAAATCAGAGCATAAAACATACTCTAATCACAGCTTAAAATGCCCAACTGCAGGGAATGGCTTTGTAGAAGGACAGCTTCTGCTTGCCCCTCTGGCACAAGGATCAATCCCAGGCCAGACCTCCCCTGTGGGAAGGGCGGTACTTGCAGAGGGGCGGGAAATGCCTCTGGAGGCTTTTCCTGTCGCTTCTCCCGCGTGGCTCTGTCGCTCCCGGCACTCACAGTGTCCCTTTGCTGTCCCCAGCACTCTGGAGCACCTGAAGCGCTGGCTGCAGCCTGACAAAGTGGCCATCAGCTCCGAGGAGGTGCAGTGCCTCATCCCGCCGGAGCCGCAGCCGGACAAGGCCGAGGCTGAGGAAGAGCCTCCGGCTGCGGAGCAGTGAGAGCCCCCAGCCCTGCCCGGGGCTGCCTCTTGTCCCAGCCCTCAGGAAGCTGTACCCAGCCATAGGAATAACAGGGAGGGGGGCACAGAGCAAATTTGCAGCCATTTGAAAATCAGAAAGAAGCCCCAACGCACCAAATTCCAGCCCTGGAGCTGCAGAGACAGGCACCGGTAGGGACAAGAGGGAGCGCCCGTGACACGGCCAAACCGAAAACTCACAGCCTCACGTTGATCTTCTCCCAGCCTGCAGCCACCTCGGCATTCCAGCCTGGATGGGGATTGTTTGGAATCCATCAGGAGACACCTTAAACAAACAACCAAAAAAAGCAGTTGTTGGGAAGCCCCAGAAAACATCACGGTCTAGAACGGAGCAGAGAAACCACCGAATCGCTTTTCCTTCCTGTCTTGTACCTTTTTATTACTCAGCTGGGCATTTATTTCCTCTCCTGCCAAGTCCACTGTGGTGTTTTCTTCACATCTTCTCTCTTTCAGTCCAGCTTGGCCTGAGCTGTGCCTGGAAGAAGAGAGATACTTCTCACCTCTTTGAATTTGGGACCCTGAAGGAAGCTCTCACTGCAGTCAATAAATTGATGGTGTGTCATTGATGTCGTAGCTATTCCACATTCCTCTCTGTAATGTACCCCCTAAGATCCCACTTTATTGCCCAAACTCTCTGTTGTAGACTGGAGGGGGGGTATTTTTCCTCTTTGTTGGTTATTTTGTACCTGTTCTTTATCCTTTCAGAAGAAGATCAGGTGAGATTCTGTATCAGGGAACCAAGAGTGGTACCCAGGGAGGCTACAAACAACTTGTTTTCATCACATAGAATTGCATAGAATTCTCTGACTTGCAGTATATTTAGTATTTAATTAGTTATTTCCCTTTACTGACCCCAGAATCTGTGACTTTGTGCTGATTTTCTGTTGATCCGTGTGTTCTGCCTCGGCACCGACACTGGAGGTCAGTAGAGGGAAGCAGCACAGCCTGTCAGAGCTCCTTGGGAGGAATTGTGGTTCTGGGAGTTAATCCACACCGGGTTCATGCCGTGCTCATTTATGTATCTGTTTGAAAAGGCATTTTTAAGAGTAAATTCTTGCTAGAGCCTCCCAGTTTCCCATCTCTGTACACGAATAGAGGTGCACAGCTCAGAGATTGTTCCCACCATCAGCTTTCCTGGTGCAGCTCCCACCCCAAAAACTCCACCTCCCAAAAAAGTCACGCTCAGAATTCTCCATTTAAACAATCCCCCTTTTTTTTTGTTAAACCTTGAGAAATGTGAATCATCTGAGTGCCAGTGATACACGGTTTATGAGCCTCGTGTCTTGGTTTGGTGATTAAATGTTCCTTTCAATTTATCCTTAAAATGTCCTTTATAATTTCTAACTCTGTGTTCCTGTGCAAATCTCTCTCACCTCGGATGTCAAACTGTAACAAAGATGCAGAACCCTGAGTATTTAGCAGAAATGGTTTGTGCAGAGAAAGAAAGCAGCAATTTCTCTGTCCCCAGCCTGTTTCCCAGTCAATAAAATTCCTTGTTATGGTTAGCAAGCACTGTGAGGATGCTTTATGTTCTTTTACTTATTCTTAAAAAGGTATCTGAGGAAGAAATGTATCCAAAAAAACTGTACTGAAATAATTCTGCATCCACATCACCGAGATTTTCCTTTGGAGATGGGACCTGAGGGAACAGCTCTTGCCATTTCATTTGCAAAAACAACAACCATTCCAGGATTCTCTGACCTACTCTAGGGAAACGTGTAAGGCAAAAGAAAACCCAACTCATTACAAAGATTGAGCAATAATTTCCTTAAATTAACCCATTACTTAGAGTTAGCTTTTTTTTTCCACTCCCATATATAATAAATATAATTATATATTATTAAATTATAACATAGAGTTTAGACTTGGGGTGGGTCTGTACTTAAATCACCATTAAAAAAAACTTTAAAACTTCTTGACAAGGTTACTGAAACTGTGAATAGAAGTCTGACGTGTCAGAGCACTATCCTTGCACTTGGTTTGAGTAGCAAGGACTTTACCTCCCAATATTGTGGTTTATTTTAGGGAAAACAGCCTGCTGAGCTCCTCTCCATCAAACAAACTCTTGCTGGTACAAGCAGCAGCCTCACTAGGGGTGGTTTTTGCTTCTGCAGCCACACCAGTCTTCCTGTGTGTGGAAATAACTCCCACAGAGGGAGAATTGTTGAGGTTGGAAAAACCCTGTGGGATCATCGTGTCCCAGCCCAGCACTGCTGAGCCCACCACTGTCCCATGTCCCCAAGTGCCACATCCACAGGGCTGGTAAATCCCTCCAGGCCTGGGGACTCTAGCACTGCCCTGGACAGCCTGTTTTGAACCATTTAGCCCAGAAGAGACATCAATAACAGCTCAGGGACAGAGAAAGGGCACGTTCTCAGTGAGCACGGGCTGATCTGCAGCTGTGGTGCCTAAAGCATCACCTCCAGACCATGAGGCACAGACCTGCCAGCAGATATAGGGAATGACTGTCAGGCATGAGAAATGAGTAATCACAAAGGAAACAGCAGCCCCCCTCCTCTTTGTACCTTTTAAAGACAATATTTTACCTGTTTTTTTCTGCATGAAACAGCATTTCTGTACCCCTCGAAGCCCACAGAGGCTCCATGTGGTGACACAGGCCCGGCCTGGCAGGGGTTTGCTTTCAAAATGGGGCAGAATAAAGTTAAATCTAACACAGTTCACCTGCTGCTTGCCAGAGCAAGGTGAGGGCAGGGCTGACAGAGCACTTTGGGCAGCAAGGAAAGGCTCCCACCCACCCAAATGGGCAGAAATGTGGTTCTCAACAAGCTTGGGCCAAAGGAATCGATCCCACAAAGGCATGAGCTGGCAGCACCCTCTGGTGATGCTGAGAATCACAGAATTCCAGGACTAGTTTGGGTTGGAAGGGACCTCAAAGCCCACCCAGTCCCATCCCCTGCCACGGGAAGGGACACCTTCCACTCTCCCAGGTTGTTCTAAGCCCTGTCCAACCTGGCCTTGGACATTTGCAGGGATGGGGCAGCTTCAGCGTCTCTGGGCAACCTGTGCCAGGGCCTCAGCCCCTCACAGGGAAGGATTTCTTCCCAATATCCACTCTAAACCTTCCCTCCTTCAGCTTATGGCCATTAAATATTCCATCCTCCTTTGGAATTGACAGGGCCTCAAGGATCTGCAGTTATTTCTAAAAACCACCTTGGTGACATAGAAAAGAATAAAAAGTCACAGCAAGCTGATACCTGTCCATCATCTGTACGGAGTGGGAGGGACACCAGGATGCCTCCAGCACCTCCAGCTCTTCCATCAGGGACCAGCAGGGCAGGCTGCAGCTTTCAGACCCATCCTTGTGCCCCTGAGCCAGGACCTGGGGTGGGGCAATACGAGCTTTGGGAACAAGAGTGATTCATCCTGCAGGCTCTGGAAGCAGCAAAGACCAGGTCCAAGAGGGTTTTTCCAGGATAAGCCCGTGCAGAGGGAAGAGCTCCCCATGCTGCAGCCGGCTCATCCTGGCTATAGTGCATCCGGACCGGGATGGAGCCTCCAGTTACCTCGGGGTGGATTTGTCATCCCGCTGTCAGCTCCAAAGCCCAGCTCTCCTCTCAAACCAGCCTCTGGCTCTCTTATCTGATTGTTCTGCTCTTTAAAATTAACAGCAGCTCTCGCCCGGCACTGATACGGAGAAAAAGATGATTTTCTTCCTGCTGATTGTTTGGCAGGGGCGAGCACTCTCCTCTGGAATAAGCTCAGCCAGCTTTAATAACCAGCCCAGCTCCATCAGATTCGGATTAATTAATCACCATCTCGCACTAAAACTCTCCATTTTGCTGAACTTCTGTGACTGCTCTGACAATTTCCGTTCCTCTTATCCCCCAAAAATTCCAGTGGATGACGATTATATTAAATTTTCCCTTATTTAAGTAAGGCCGGCCCTGGTACCCCTTCTCATCTGGGGCAATTCCCAATGGCAGGACCACCCTCACCCCATCCTACACCTGCCCCCCCAGCTGTGCCACCAGCACCTCGGGGTTCGATGCCCATCACCCTACGGCTGGGCCACCTTCACCCCACTCTGCCTTCATCCCACTTTCCCCCCTTCTTCCCTCGCCCCCGGACCGGGACCCCCCGACGGGGCGGGCGCTGCCGGCCCCGGGAGCTCCGCGCTGTCCCCGCGGCCGCCCGCCCCGTCCCTTGCACGCCATCCCCCCTTCCCTGCCGGGGGAATGTCCCTGGATGCGGCCCCGAGGGCGGGGAGTGGCTCCCCGCAGCCCCCCGGACCCCTCGGTGCTCCCCGCCGGGCCGGGGGCGGGATGCGGCTCCACCGGCGGTGCGGGGCCGTGGGATGTGCGCGTCCCCTCCGGTACCTGGAACACCGAGAGCCTTGGGTGGGAACGTCCTGTTCCTCCGGGACTGATAGGCTCAGGCTGCGAGGGAAAAAAAAAAAAAAGATAAAGCAAGACAAAAAAACCCCAACACCACAAAAAGCCGGCGGAGAAGGGCTGTGCCGGAGCCTCCCGGTGAACAACACCCTGCGGAAGGAACACTCCTCCTCATCCTCAGGCGAACATCGGCGGGCAGCAGGCGGCTCCCAGCCCTGAGCACCCCGCAGCCCTCGGGAGGTAAGAGCGCTCCGGGACCGGGGCAAGGGGTCCCTCGGCCAGACCCTGGACCCCCCAAAGCCCAGCCAGAGCCGCGGGGTTCGGCATTTATCGCAGAGGGAGCAGGACCCTGGTGATGCACAGAAGGGCTGGTTTGACTCTCGTGGGGACATGAAGCAGAATTAAAGAATTTAATTGAGCTTCAGAATGTTCATTCTATAAGTTAATGAGCAATTTGGCTCCTTGGCTGCAAGTTTCCTGATGGATTTCATGTTCCTGCCCCAGGCAGGGCGCGGGGACCCGGAGCTGTGGTATCACAGCGAGCGCCCTGCGTGTGCAGCCGGCATGTAGAAAACCACAATATCCCTCGGTTAATTACAAGCGTTTCTTAATTAATGCTGGTTTGACTCTCTAATGGGGGAAAAAGGCTGTCCAGATCCTGGTAAGAGGGATAAAACAGTAATTTTGACAGTGTGGGGCTTGCCAGGAGGGTCCTGGAGAGGAACTCTCAATTTCCAGACACTTTCTGCTGGAATATACTTGACCTCATCCCCCTGTGCTGCTGTGAGTGGGTCTGTGGAGGTGCCCAGGGAGCCAGGCACTCCCTCCTTCCCTCCCTGCTTCCCTTCACAGCTGCTACAGGGAAAGACAGAAGAAGCCAAAAATCCATGGGTGGTGAAGAAACAACCAGGGGGGTAAAAGAACCCAATGGGATGGGCTGGGGTGGGCTGGCAGGGAGAGACACGGGAGTGCAGGGGGTGGAAAGGACCCTCCGGCCCGGCCAGGGGCCTGGGTGTGGTGGGTCAAGGTGGAATTAACTGGGAGAAATGAAAACCTAAATGCAGGAGTGTCCTTTATTTTCTGCCTTACATCAGTGCAGCTCCCAGGTCGCTCTCCATGAGGCTTCTCGAGCTGCTTTCTGGGTCCTGCTGCCCCAAACTGGTAGCTCCCCACAGGCCTGTGCTGGCTGGTGAACCAGCTTGCCAACTTTGCTCCATAAAGGAGCCCTGCTGTGTCTCTCACGGGGCACCTCTGCTCTTAAACAAATCATTTAAGCCAGGCAATGCCTCAGCACGGGGCTGTGCAGGAGGACCTGAACCCTGGGGACAGGTTCTTCTGCCCAGAAGTTCAGCCAAGGCGTGTTCCTCTGCCCTCCAGAGCTCACGGGCTCGTCTGCGTTTGACTTCGAGGCGTGGAGAAGCCGCATCGGCCGCGGGCGCTCCCATGGCTCAGCTGCCCAATGACTCCTGGCACAACGGCTCAGCTGCGCTCTTCACGGGCCTGGACCTGCTCCTGGAGCTGAAGCCGCTCTTCATCCCGCTCTACGCCACGCTGGTGGCGGTGGCGTGCACCGGGAACCTCTTCCTCATCCTCCTCATCGCCCTCACCAAGAAGCTGCACTGCACCACCAACTTCCTGATCGGGAACCTGGCGGTGGCCGACTTCGTCATGTGCCTGGCCTGCGTGCCCCTCACCGTCTCCTACGCCTTCGAGGAGCGGGGCTGGCTCTTCGGCGTGGTCATGTGCCACCTGGTCACCCTGCTGCAGGCCGCCACCGTCTTCGTGTCGGTGCTGTCCCTCACGGCCATCGCCGTCGACCGCTACGTGGTGGTGGCCTACCCCATCCGCCGGCGCATCGGCCGCAGGGCCTGCGTCTGCCTCGTGGCCTGCATCTGGCTGCTCTCCCTCCTGGCCTCCGTGCCCACGTCGCTGCACACCCACTACTTGGATCTCAACGCCGTCGGCCACGACATGATCATCTGCGAGGAGTTCTGGAAGCACGAGGAGAGGGAGCGGCTGCTGTACTCGTGCCTGATGCTGCTGCTGTCCTACATGCTCCCGCTGCTGGCCGTGTCCGTCTCCTTCTGCGCCATCTCCTACCACCTGCGCAGGAGGAACGTGCCGGGCGCTGCCCATCGCTGCCAGGACAAGTGGGCCAGGACGAAGCACAAGACCTTCCGCGTGCTCACCGTTTCTGTGGTCTGCTTTGCCGTCTGCTGGCTGCCTCTCCAGGTGGTCAACTTCATCCGGGACATCGACGAGGAGTTCACCATCCTGGACAAGAGGTACGTCAACGTCATCCAGGTCTCGTGCCACCTGATCGCCATGAGCTCTGCCTGCTACAACCCCTTCATCTACGCCTCCCTCCACGACAAGTTCTGGTTCCACCTCAGCAGCTACTTCTACCGCAAGAAGAAGAGCTCCGGGACCATGTCCTGCAAGGCTTCCCGCTTCAACACCTGCTCCACCCTGGCAGATGCTCCCACCGGGGCCTCAGATAAGATAGTTTTGCAATCCAGGTTACCTTAGCCAGAGCACCTCGAGGGATCGGGTTTGCAAAGCCCTATATCCCAAATCATGGCTGGGGCATATCCCTGTATCCCGAATCATGGCTTGGTGTAGTAGGTGTCCAGTGCTATGTTTGGAGCACAAAGACTTCACCCCATGGTTTATGCAGGAGGTGGGTCAGTGTCTGAGCAAGGCAAACACCCATTGTATAAAAAATTCCTTGGAGCGTGCACATCTTCATTTTGTAAGATATAGATTGTTCCTAAGCAACAGGCAGCAATTTGTGCCACGGGAAGAGGTCGACTCGCACGGGGAGCCGTGAAATTGCTGCGCATTTATCCTTTTATCCTATTCACCATTTATTGGTGAAGGGAATGTGTATTCTGCAGGTGGAGAAGGGGGCACGTGGCTGCTGACAGCACGTGGCTGGTTTGGAATGGGAGTGACTTTCATAACCTGCTTGGCCTGCTGGAGGAGCCACCCCTGTAACCAGACAGGGCATCCCAGTTTCTCCAGCCAAATGTGCAGCTGAAGATCTCAAGTGACGAGTTTGCTGGGAATGATGTCTCAAACTCTGGTCCCAGGGAAGTTTAAGTTGGTGCATGTCCACATTCCAGCTCCTGCAGTGGAGGTGGGAATCCCAGTGCTGGGCTGATCTATCCCAGAAGGATGAAGGGTGGGTTTGTTTGTCGGTGCTCCCTGGTACCTGAGGTGCCCCTGTGGCCCATCAGGCTGCTCTGTGCAAGCAGCACACACAGAAGGCAGCGTCTCCTTGCACCCCTTTCCCACCTCGGTTGTAACCTCTTGATTTCCCAGGAGAAACCCTTGGGAACAGCCCGCAGGCACCAGCACCCCCATAGGCACCACATCTCAGGGCCACGGCAGCTCCTGGCCACCCATGGCCATGCCTTTGGCTCCCCATGTGCTGCTGTGCCCTGAGGGGTCGAGCCATGACCTCCCACTGCTCCTCATGCCCGGGGACAGGCCTTCAAACCCCCAGGCAGCACATCCTCACCCCTGCATGGAAGCTGCCCGTGGCACTGACCATCACTCCCAGCAGCTCAGGGGCCTCCAGTGCAGACACAGCCGGCTGGACCCCAGCAGGATCCCAAATCCACTCCCCTCGTGCCCATCCACAAGCTTGCTCACCTTCCTGCTGAGGCCTTCCTGGTGGTCCATTATCTTCCATGGGGTGACCAGTGGAGACAGGGACTCATCCAACACAATGCCAGTGACCTCTGTCGTGTTCCCACAGAGCAGCTCCCTCCTCGGCTTCCTGCAGCTTCCCTGGGGCTGGGCTGCTCATCCCAGAGGTGCCAAGCAAGCCAGAAGATCCTTGTGTGTCCTTGCTGTAATAAAAGCTTCAAAAGCTTGGGCTCTGTGTGTGTGTGTATTGATGTGAATCCCACAAAAACAAGAAATCCTTGACTGCAGCTCGGTCACATCCCAGGAAGATGCTGATTTGGACGTGTTTAGTTCTGTCCCTGTCCTGGGCAGTGGCAGATCCTTGGGGGTCAGGCTGGGATTGGGGCTGGACCAGGTTGCTCTAAGCCCTGTCCAACCTGGCCTGGAACACTTCCAGGGTTGGGGCAGCCACAGCTTCTCTGGGCAGCCTGTGCCAGGGCCTCCCCACCCTCACAGGGAAGAATTTATTCCTGATATTCCATCTAACCCTGCCCACTCTGACTGCACCCATTTCCCCTTGCCCTGTCACTGCCAGTGTTGATTCTTTCTCTCTTCATTTTATCCCATCACAAACCTCTATTCCTTCACCCTTAATTAAAACCCCGAAATTGCCCTAAACCACTCTTCTTGCCCTTTTTCTTTCCCCAAGTCCACCACCTGTTCACCCCCATCACTGCAACATTTATCTGCAGGACCATTTAAAAATCCATATATCCATCCTGGAAAGCTGATCCACAAAGAAGATGAGGTTTCCTCTTCTGTGTTTCCAGACTAGACTCGAATTTGCAGTTATTGAGCACTGGGAGAGCAAATCCCCACCCTCAGGTCCCCCTGCTGAGATGTTTGCTCATTCCCCAAATTACCTGCAGGAAAAGGGAAAACACTATTTTGGGAGGGTGAGCTAAAAGCTGAGTAAACCCAGAAATCCCGGAGCTGCAGTCTCTGATTCACAGAAACTGGATATATAAAGGAGAACATGGTTTGGTTTCTTAATGAACGTAAATTAATTAGATAAATGAGGGAGGAAAACATGTTTGAAGGCTGATTCTGCAGAGCTTTTCTCAGGAAGCTGCTGGAAGCTTTTCTCCCAGGAACCAGTGGGTATAAAGGAGATATTTTTGTTAAATCATCCTCAATTATTCAGAGTTTTGCCCAATATTCTCCCTGAGCCTGCTTCTTCCTCACAAACTCCCTTGTTGATTGAAATATGGCTGATAATGGTAGGACTCAATGATCTTAAAGGTCTTTTCCAACCTAAACAATTCCATGATTCCATGATCCTCTTTTCTACTGGGATTTGGTGCCTGTAGCTCTCCCACCTGCCAGGACACAGCCCAGGAAGGGAAAATATTGGAGACCAGCCTACAGTGGTATTTACCAGCAGGAAGCACCCGGGCTGTTTATCCTCAGCCTGTTTGGGTGTTTACAGCATTAAGGAGCAGATAATATCGTTTATTACAGTGTTGTTCCTTCCAAAGCACTCGAGAGATGATTATTTGAAAGAGCTTACCTACAAGCAAGGTATTATTCCCATTATTTGATCCCCATCCAGGTTTCTCCCACGGCTGCAGATGATGGGGCCCTTTGTCCTGCACTGCAGAGTGAATTGAGATGAGCATCAGCTCTAAATGCACACGAAGGATCAACACTGTTTCCCTGTGTACTCTTGGAAGTTTCCTCCTTTGTCTCCCAATCAGGCACAGCAAACACAATTAGCCTTGTAGTTTTCCACTGGTTTTAGCCCCCCTCTCGCTCTGTTTGTTCTGTCTGGATGTCACCAGGGATGACAAAACAGCCAGGAACAGCGGAGCTTCTCCGCTGAGCCGGGATCATTGTGGAAATGTTGTTTGTGGAGCTGGAAAATTCCTAGAAAATGTTGATTCATTTTATCTTATTATTTCCTGGTTTATTAAGAATAATATTCTGACTCAAGCCACCGCTTCTGATTCCCTTGACAAATCTTGCAAAACATCTTTTGCTTTTCTCTGAACAGATTCTACAGGCTGTACAAACTATGGCCAACTCTTTCTTCCCAGATCTTGGCTCCAGCTAAAGAGGCAGGTTTGTGACATGTAAATTGGGCTTATTTTCACTTCTTTTGGCTAAAAACACAGTTGCTACAGCTCAGGCCCACAGTAATGATCCTGGAATGGTTTGGGATGGAAGGGACCTTAAAGCCTAACCAGTCCCACCCCCTGCCATGGGTAGGGACACCTTCCCGCAGCCCAGGTTGCTCCAAACCCCATCCAACCTGGTCTGGAACACTTGGGGGCTGGATCCCATTGGATCAGGCAGACTGAGCACCTCCCTGTGGATGTCACCTCTCGGTGAACCACCGGATCTTTCAGCATTGGTGAATTATTGAAAGCACCACAGCTGATTTATGGAGGCACCCACTCCCGACTCATCCCGTATTCCCCCGGTGCCTCCTCCTCCTCCTCCTCCTCTGTCGCTGCGAGACGCTTTGGAGCACTCACGCTTTAATTTCTGTGAGCCCTCTCTGCAGCAAATTAACCAGGATTTCCTAACCCCCTGTCTGCTCCTCATTCATCTGTTTCATCTGCCATCCTGCTCCTGCAGCAGATGCCAGGAAGCTCCTTCACCACACGCCACGGCCGCCGCGCCCTCGCCCGGGGGCAAGTCTGGCATTTGCCAGACTTAATTCAACAGCCTTCCCTGACATGATGATGAGGGATGGGGGGGGCCTTGTACCAGTCCCCAAAACCTACAGACACCTGGTTTGGTGCCTGGGACTCCCCAGCGTGCCGAGGATGGAGCAGGGCTGGGAGACGCCTCACAAACCTCACGCTCAAAGTGTGATTTTTACTGCACATTAATAAATTGTGGGAGCAAAGCGGGAGACCCAACATTTCCTGCAGCAGGGGTGGGCTCATCCCACAGAGCTTGGAGTGATGCTGCAGCCCTCGGGCAGATCCTCCCACAGGATCCCAGGCAGGGGGTGCTGCTTCCCCCAGGATGTCTCCAGCCCGGATCCTGGCTGTGATGAGCGGAACGAGGCCGAGGCCACGCGCGGCGTGCGGGTGAGCGGTGCCCATTCCATAAACGAGGTGAGCGCTGATTGCCACGAAGGGCAGCGCTGCCGAGCGGCTCTTGGTTGCCATAGGAACCCATCAACTCCCTGGGAAAAGCCAAATTGCTGGATTGAGGCGGCTCCTCCGGCGGTGGCTCTGCCTGGTCCTCCTCCAGGAACTGAAGCAGGGCAACCTCAGGGGGCAAAACACGGCAGTGGGAATGGCTAAGATGCTCCAGGGAGACCTAGGAGCCCCTTGCTGCACCTAAAGGAGCTCCAAGAGAGCTGGAGAGGGACTTTGGACAAGGGCCTGGAGTGACAGGACAAGGGGGAATGGCTTCCCACTGCCAGAGGGCAGGGTTAGATGGGAGATTGGGAAGAAATTCTTTCCTGTGAGGGTGCAGAGCTCCTGGCACAGGGTGCCCAGAGAAGCTGTGGCTGCCCCATCCCTGGAAGTATCCAAGGCCAGGCTGGACAGGGCTTGGAGCAACCTGGGATAGTGGAAGGTGTCCCTGCCTGCGGCAGGGGGTGGAACAGGATGTCCTGGCAGGGAGACAAAGGATCCCTGCAGGTTTTACCAGTGCTCTGAAGGCAAAGTCTGCAATACTGAGCACATGCATGATGCTGATAAAGCTCCAAAGTTTTGGACCAGTATCCTTGCAGCTCTTTATCCCAAAAATGTGGCAAAAAAAAGATATTGTAATAATCTCACTGGGTTGCAACAAGAGCCTGGAGAAGCAAAGAGATGAATTTTTAAGATTTAAACTCACCTCAAGGCACAGCCTGGTCCTTCTCATTCTGGCAGGAACCATCACCTCCCGAGCCCAAAACAATGCCTGGAAATATCCAGGCAGGTTTACAGATGGTCCTCCCTCCTGTATTAACATGAAATCTTAATTTCTCCCCTTGCCACGGGGTTTTTCCAGGCTGCCAGCTCCTTTCTTCCACCGAAGATGACACAGTTCCTGGGTCTCCATAATTATTTACATGTGGGCTGTGTTTATTGGCAATTAAATGGTTCGGTGGCTCTGAGACATTAGTCTCCTCTAAACATGTTGCCTGCCAGATTGCTTCCTGCCAGCAGTCCCTGTGGGATGGGGAATTCTGCCGAGCCCTCCGGGGCTGCGTGTGGATGGGAGGGAGCAGCTGGCAGAGCCCCCCTGGAAAAATAATGCTGTGACAGAGCAGGTTTGGAACTGGGAGCCAAGGGGAGGGCATGGGGTTGTGTTAAACACCGTGCAAACTGGTGGATCTGAGCCCTGGAAGATCACAGGGCCGGCAGGGACAGGGTGTGCAGGAGCAGGAAAGGAGGGATGTGACAGCCCTGGGATGGGGCCGTGGCACTGTGCTGTGTCCCCACCAAGGCAGCTGCCCCATCCCACTCCAGAGGACACTTACCACTTCCAGCTCTTCAAAGATCCACTGAAACGCTGCAGGGCTCGCCCTTGCTATTGCAAGGCTTTTTTAGAAGGATGTTTTATAAGGAATTGTCTGACACCAGGGAGCGGAGGGCGGATTCCTGCGGAGCTGAGTGCCCGGGGCGGCCGCGGTGCCCATAGAGACTTTTTGTGCCTCTGCAGCATCGTCCTGTCAGCGCCAGGAACTTGCTGCCAGAGCCAGGCCTGGCTCCAGTGAGCTCTTTGTGAGCACCCAGCAGGGAAGACCCCCCAGCCCTGCCCTGCTGCCAAGGCTCTGCCACAAACCAGATGTGTCCGTGGCCGCCCCGAGCGTCCCCAGCTCCTCATCCCCAGCAGCTGCTTCCTTCAAAGGCCCCAACCCCAAAATGCCTCCTGGGCCCCACAATCTCACAGAATAGCTTCATTCTGGATGGGGCTTGAAGCAACCTGGCCTAGTGGAAGGTGTCCCTGCCCATGGCAGGGGGTGGGACTGGATGATTTTTAAGGTCTGTTCCCACCAAAATCGTTCTGGCATTCTCCCCAAAACTCAGGCTCGCAGGGCTCTCATCAGCTTAACATCCACTTGGATTTGCTAATGATCAGGAAGCGGGATGGAAGTATGGAACGACAAAGCAGCATGGGGATCCAGATATTGATATGCATTTCTTATGTTTTTACATTTTAAATCTCAAGCCTTTGCTGCTTCCCCCTGCCTGGCCCTTTCCCAGGTTAGAAATGAGCCTGGATCACCTCAATTCCACTCTGCTGCTCACAGGAGATCTGAGCCCACACCCAGCCATGCTCTTTATCCTTTACTCCTCACTCTGGCACCTTAAAATTCTTTCAAACAGCAGCAGCTTCAGCAGGGGTTTCCTCAGGCACCTGTGTGTTGCTGCTGGTTCTCACATCCCTGTTTTCCTCCTCACCTGATGCTCCCCAACAGCAGTGAACAGGATTTTGCTGGTTGCTTTGAGCTTCTTCCCAAGCCCCCAGTGTTTTCAGGAGAGCAGAAGGATGTGTTTAGGCCCCCAAGTGCCCTGTTGTTTCCCACTCCAAACTCCCACCAGCAAATACTACTCACCAGAGCCACTGAAAGTTCCCACACTGATCCTGGGCCTTGCTGAAGAGCCCTGCAGCTCCTGGATAAACCCCGATGGAGATTTATTTTAGTCCCTCTCATAGCTCAGCAAGGATTCAGTGGCTCCTTTTAGCACTTTGGAGAGGTACAAAGCAAATTCCTCAAGTTTGTTGGCTCAAACTCACGTTAAGATTCGCTGAAAGCAACAGAAGATGCCAGTTTGTAACTGTGGGTCTGCAAAGGAAAAGGCTTTTGGAGAGTTTAAAATCCAAAGGTGTTGTTTTCCCAAAAGAAAAGGAAGCCACCTTGTCTTGTCTTTGTAGGCAAATGGAAAACAGACCTGGAAGATTCCCTGACATGAAGAAGAGGTCAGATATAACCGAGGCAGGAGACTCCTGCCTGTTACCTGAGATGGGATTCCAGCTTCGGTTCCCAACCCTGCTACCGACATCCTTTGGGATCCCAAACGTGGGGCAGCTCTGCTGAATTGGGTGGCACTGGCCTTGTAGAAAGAACAGGTGAAGTCCCACAATCCCTCCCATCCAATCGTGACACTTCTGATTTCTCCTCTTTTAACCCGAAGGACAAACTGCCAAGGAGAAGGAAAACCACGTGGAGGCAGCCGGGCCCTGGCAGAAGGTCCGTGACCAACAAGGTGTTCCCTCCTCCCTCCCGCTGGCGCTGGGCCTGGACATATTTTGCTCACGATGCAACTTCCATTATTTCCATGGCAACCATCCTTTGTCGGGGCTGAAAACTGGAGATTTTTTAACAGCTCCCCGTTTGCCAATTCAAGCCCCAGAAGGAAGTGGGAAAGTTCTCATTCACATGCAAAATAGCTGCGATAAAAGCCGAGGGGTGCGGGGTAGGGGCAGCGCTTGGGCACCGGCGCTTTTCATCCCAGCCTTCCTCGTTTCCTTGGTTTACAATGGCAAAGAGCCTCATCCAGGGATGTGTCTGACACCCTCTCACACCCACCCATGGCACGGAACTTGACGATCTTTAAGGTCCCTTCCAACACAAACCATTCCGGGATTCTCTGAACACCAAAATATCTCTACACACAACAGATCCATTGGAGACGCTTTCTCCTGGCTCTTTCCAAACCCTGCCTGTGAGGGAAGAAACATCCCAGGGATGTCCGTGCTCAGAGCAAGACCCACAGCCCACGGTGACTCTCCTCCATGAGGAGAGAGGCTGGGAGCCAGGAGGAGCAGGAGCCAGGCTGGGGTGATGCCGTGTGCGGGCGTCAGAGCCGCCGACCCTGGCACGGCGCGCTGCCGCCGCCTTTCCCAAAGCTTTATTCCTGCTGGATCCAGGGTCATGGCTACCAGCCAGCATGGCGACTGGCAGCCTTAATGCAGTTATTTCAGCCCCACTGCCTGGCCAGGAAGCTGCTTATTCCTGCTAAATCCACAGGAAAAGAGGGGAAAAAGGAGCAACCTGACATGCGCCCTGAGCTGAGCGTGGGGACCAGAGGGGACACGTTCCAAAACCCCTTCCCAGAGTCACAGTGACAAAAGCCAACATCTTGGGGTTTGGATAGGCTGGAACAAGGCTTTGCAGGTCTGGAATTAGTCAAGAATGACATATGAAATGAGATTTTTGGAACAGCAAAGGTTCCTAACCTGTCTCGCTCCCTGGTCTGCAGGGGAATACCAAACCAGCTCCAAAAATCGAGCAGGATAAGAAAGGACTAATGACAAATTAAAATACAGTAACGCTGTGGTACTTTAGAGGGAATCAGAAGGTTTCCATGTCACAAGGTGGAATGAAATGGTTGGGGTGTCTCCAGATCCCCAGACAGGGTTCTACAGGGAGAACAGGAGAGCTGCAGGGTTAGGGCTGGGATTTATCAGCACAAAATTGGAACAAACAAGTGAGGGAAAAGCAGGGACAAACCCCAGTGCCAAAACCTCGGGATGTTCACTCGGGGAAGTTTGGGGCATTGAGTGCAGCACTGAGGATTAATCAAAGAGAATTCAAAAGAGGAAAGATCCCCTTTTGATTCCCCAGGATGACTGCACTCATAGGGATGGAAAGGTGGGAAAAGGAGCTGCCAGACTGCGACAGATCCAAAACAGTTCATAACTTCATGTTTTCCTCCTTGTTTGTACCTGAGCTCCCTTCCTCCCTGCTCCTGCAGCCATCACCGCTTTCCCAAGCTCCAGAGGACCGCTGGATCCTGCTCTGCACCTCTCACCTCCAGCGCCTGCTGTCAGCTCTGGAATCTCCTCCTGATTTATTCCACCCTGGAGAAACACCTGACAAAGGAAAGAACTGGTACAGCTGCCTTTTTTTTCATCCCACTTGTCCAAAACTGCCATGGAGAATTGTACCACTGGCCACAGGTAAAACAAAACCCAGATAATGGAAACCTGATTGATTTCTCATTTTTGCTGACCTGCAGACAAACTTCTGCCCAATCTACAAGGCTCCACCTGCATTAAAATCCTCCTCATGGGAAGGTGGGAGCCTGTTTACTTTACTTAAAGGGAAAAGGGTGATCAGTGATACCCACGAAAGGAGCAAGTCAGAGAAAAGTAAAATCCTGTGCACAATAAATTAGATTAAGGGGACAAGAGACAGAAATTTAATATAAAGAACAGAAGCTGAAGCAGATAAACAAGCAGCAGAAACCTTTAAAACAACTGAGAAATAAACATTTAATTAAAAACTGAATCACCAAACAAACAGGAAACGTTCCTTCAGCTTCCCAGAAGCAGAGACAGTAAAGTCTCACCAACTTATTCCTAGTTAGGGAGACCTGGAGGTCAGGTTTAATTACAGCTCAGCCCACCCCCCCAGCAGCATCTGTTTTACAAAACAAAATCCGATTCCCAGCTGGACCTGGTGCCTTTGGCTGGAGGACAGGACAGATCTCCAGCTCCTCCAGCCCTGGGCACCGAAATCCCTGGGGGCAGACAGGAATGCTGCCCATTTCAGAGTGGGCACAAGGAGAGCAAAGCCAATTTCTGACCCATTTCTTGCCTGGAAGCCGTGCCCACAGATTCAGGACACAGCCAGGGGCTCAAATCCATGACTGTTCCAGTCACTGCCCTCATGCCCAGCCATGATCCCCCTTAGCAAAGGTAAAAATCCCTCAGCCCAAACTGTCCTTGGCTACTTACCCCAACAGCGGGTTTGGATGCAGCTCCATGCCCTTCTTTCAGAAAATGTTAAAATCCTGAAGAAAACACCTTAAAAAGGGGCAAGGAAAATTATGAGAGGAATGCCAGGAAGCCACCAGCTCCATAACCCATCCCTACCACTTTGTACCAACTCCACAGCAAATAGGAGCCCATTTTGCAGCTTTTCAGCCCATCTCCCCATGTCCTCAGCATTTGGCTCCGATGTGTCCCTTTCCATGTGTTACTGTTGCACTGGCAATTAAAACATTAATTAATCACGACAGGAACAACCAGTTCATCACACCTTCATGCCGTGGCTTAGCATGAGGGACAGAGGCCTCTCCAAGGACACAAATAATCCCAAGGAAAAGCACTAACAGGCTAAGTCATATAAAAACTTTATTAGAAACGAGGACACAGCCTCCCAGGAACAACATCCTGCGTTATCTCCCAAACTTTTACAATTTCAGAGCCATAATTAAATACAAGAGCTACAAAAACGGTGTGCACAGCTATAAAAGGAGGGAGAACTAATCCTCAAATTGCCATTGTTTCAAACGTGTCTGAAGAAAGGGGTTTTCCACAGTGGTTTCTACACAGGGACCCATGAGGCTGCGAGCTGGTACATGGCCCATGGGATTTGTTTTCCATCCTAAGGACCAGGATGGGCTTTGATTTCATCCCAAGTCTGTATTGCTTTAATTCAGAGAAAAGAGCAGAGTGTGATGGCTTGATATTGCATCTGATATGTGATGCTGGGTAAATAGTTGTACTTTCAAAGTCACCCAAAAAAGGGGGATTATTCTATCCCTAGTTATATTTCAATAGTAAATAATAATAATAAAAACCAGAGGTACTACCGACACAGCAAAAAAGACCAGCCTCATTTAAGCACCATCTACAATGAGAAAACAAAGGATAAATGGGGACTGGTTTACAAAAACCCTTTTTTTCTACTTATACCCAAAACCCACCCAGGACCAGTTTAACAGCGCTAATTTTTAGTGCACCAACTGCCACGTTATCATCTCAATTCAACCGTGAAAGGTTTAGTACAAAACCCAAAAAAGGAAGAAAAATACTTAAAATGTATAAATTTCTCAGACTCCTTACAGGAGTTTTCCATGTCGTGCCATAAAAAAAAAAGGACTTAGAGCAAAATAGAGATACAAAAGCTACTGTGCTCGAGCCAGCGGCGAATGCACACGGGAAAGTCAGAGAGGTACAAAAAGGGTCCTAGTAGCAAAGTATTTCATACAAATAGTGCTTGCAAAGTATAAAATGAGGAAATAATGCATAGAGGAGCGTGCTTCACACAGCAAGCAAGGGCTGTGCTAGCAAATCCTTGGAGGCAAGGCAGAATTCCCAGCGGATCCCGACGGGCACGGCTCACTGCCTGCAGAACTCGCTGGTGACGTTGGGCAGGGGGTAGGCGAAGAGGGAGAAGTCCAGGATGTATTTTGGCAGGAGCTCTTTGATCAGGCGGCGCGGGGTGTTGCACAGGTAGTAGTGCAGCGTCTCGGCCGTCACGGGCTTGTACCAGGCCTGGCGCTCCGGGAAGCGCACGAAGGAGGGCGACTGGACGCGCTCCAGGACGTGGTTGGCGTCGGCCTGCAGCCGCTCGTAGGAGCCGATGAAGTCGTAGCGGACGGCGCAGGGCTGGCACAGGTTGTAGATGGGCATCCAGTGCTCGTTCATCCGCTCCACGTCCTCGTCCAGCAGGTACCGGAGGAACTCGGCGAAGGTCACGTCGTCGCCCGCCGAGCTCCCGCCGCTCTTGCGGTACCGCCGGACGATCTCCACGCCGTACTTCTGCTGGTACTCCTTGATCTCCCCGAATTTATTCCGGTAGGCCGAGAGCAGCCTCTCCATGGGGTTCCTCACGAAGAGGAACTTGAAGTAGTGCTTGAGGCGGTAGCTGATCTCCTCCGGCTTCATGTCGCCCAGGAACACCAGGTCGCTCTTGTGGTCCATCTTGCCCTGCACGTCCACGCTCTCCAGCGCCCCGTCCAGCACCTTCAGGATGCGCTTCCAGTTGGAGCAGGCCACCTTGGGCACGTAGCAGTAGAGGAAGCGGTACTTGTCGCTGACCAGGAGGTGCCGGAGCACCGTGCGGCGCTGCCCGGGCGGCAGCTCCCAGACGCTGCGGGGCATGGAGCGCTGCCCGCACAGGGCGCGGATCGTGCGGTTCCGCGTGTCCCGCAGCACCTCCAGCTCCAGCTCCGCCGCCGAGTCCCGCCCGTCCCGCCGGGACGGCCCCGCGGGCGGCTGCGGCGCCGGCGGCCCGACCTGGGCGAGGATGCCGCGCTCGATCATGAGGAGGAGCCCGCTGGAGGCCAGGATGACG
>VZRZ01000894.1:220451-265839 GCA_013398175.1 Climacteris rufus | reverse complement strand
CACCCTCACAGGGAAGAATTTCTTCCCCATCTCCCATCTAACCCTGCCCTCTGGCAGTGGGAAGCCATTCTTGTCCTGTCTGTCCATCTCTTGTCCAAAGTCCCTCTCCAGCTCTCTTGGAACACCTTTAGGCACTGGAAGGGGCTCTAAGATCACCCTGGAGTTTTCTCCAGGCCCAACACCCCCTGCTCTGCCAGCCTGTCTCCAGAGCAGAGCTGCTCCAGCCCTTTAACCATAGAATCACAGAATCATTTAGGTTGGAAAATACCTCCCAGACCATCGAGTCCAACCTGTGCCTGATCCCCACCCTGTCACCCAGCCCAGAGCACTGAGTGCCACATCCAGGGGATCCTCGGACACCTCCAGGGATGGGGACTCCACACCTCCCTGGGCAGCCCATTCCCATGCCTGACAACACTTTCCTTGAAAAAATTCCTCCTCGTGTCCAACCTGACCTTCCCCTGGCACAGCTTGAGGCTGTTTCCTCTTGTCCTGTCCCTGTTCCCTGGGAGCAGAGCCAAATACCCCCCTGGCTGACCCCTCCTGTCAGGGAGTCGTGAAGAGCCAGAAGGTCCCCCCTGAGCCTCCCTTTCTCCAGCCTGAGGCCCTCCAGCTCCCTCGTCTGCTCCTCATAGGACTTATTCCCACTAATGACCCCTTTGGGGCGAGTCCAGAGCATTCCACGGGATCCCCATCAGCACCCCCCGGCACGTCGGGATGTCAGTCAGGCACAGGCGTGGTACCCGAGCAACGCCCTCATCCCAAAATACATTTAAACGCGATTTAAAACAGCCCACCAGGTTTGCTCCGAGGTTCCAGGCGCTGCCGGCAGCACAGCTCACCCCGCTGCTTCCGTGGCCGTGTCCAGCGATAAGGGGCGGTTTCTGCAACACCAGGCCAAGCGACCCATAATTAGTCATTGTGCCCCACTTGACATTATTGTACAAGTCTGTAATTCCTGGAGGAGGGGCAGACACCAGCTACCCGCTGAGCCGAGCTGTGCCACCCACCCGAGAGCCAGAGGATGGGATTTTCCATCCAAACTTAGCAGGCGTTTCCCCCAAAGCCCCTCCGCGAATGACTGCAGCCGCTCACCTGCTGCTCACGGCCATCCCCCGGCTGCCTGCGGCGCTAACCCAACCCTCGGGATGCCATTTCCTCACAGAGCCCTTGCCCAAATCATGCCACGCTGCCATTGTTCTCCGCATTTTCCTTCAATGAGTTTCCTGAGCCTGCCACGGGGCTTGGGCTCTTAACCAGCCTTGCAGGGACTCTCTGTCAGGAGCTTTCTTAACATCAAGAGAAAACCAGCTTCCACTTACTTTCCTTTGATCAGAAGCCAAGAGCGTTTTGTCAGCCAAGGCAGACAAAGCACTTGGAGCGCAGCGCGAGAGCCTGCAGCTAGATTATTTCACATTTCCCGGTTTTATTTGGATGTAAATACAGCATTAGCTCAAGGAAGAGACTGATACCCGACCCTGCCACCAGCAAAGCTGCATACACGAGGTGTTATCAGATTCCTGCTCTCATTTCAGAGGGCAGGGCCCGATCTGATCTCAACACCAGCCCAAATTGAAGCTGTGCCAACATATATAATCTGTGTCACCGAGACAAAAATCAATCCCTCCTCTTGGAGAAAAAGCCTGATTGCAGCGAACTCCAAAGCAGCCAAGGGGAATTTTTATTTCTTCGAAGGCATGTTAGCCTGGCACTGCTCATCCCTTTTTGTTCCTATTCCGCCCTAGTATCTCTAGGTCAGGAGCAGTTATATAGGATAACACTGTGGTTCTGGAAATACAGACAATTAGGAGGCTGCCCACGAGGTCAGTGGGGCTATTTTCCAAAGGGAACTTGGATTTAAGGACTGGTCTGAAGAGCACAGGTATGGGATAGGATGCAGAGTCTCTATAGGAACAGCACAGCCAAGCAAATACAGAGTTCAGGGACTGGTTTGCAGGGCTAAACCCTGTGTCACCGAGGAAAATTAATTGTGGTTACACTCAGTGTGCCTAATTAACACCCAGACTGAGCAGCAATTTGATTTTCAAAGCAGTTAAAAGCCGCCTCACGTTCAGAATGTGCAAAACTACAGGAATAGATTTCCCAGACGGATCCTTTCCTTCAGAAAAAGCACATTTAGCAAATAAAATGTCACCAAGGAAACCCAAGTTCAGGCTGCTGTGGTTTGCCTACGAGTTTACACAACACACCACAACGATGGAAGGGTTTGGTTTTCTCTTCTGTGGGAGAAAGGAAACCCACACAGCCCTTCCCAGGGAGATGCTCTGCCAGGCCCCAGCATGATCCACTACCAGGGGCTGGAGCAGAAGCCTCATCCCTACAATTCCCACTTACAGCTATAAAAGGAGGATTTTTGTAATGCCCAGGCCTTTTCAAGATGCTTCCAAACCCCAATATTCACCTTAAGAGCACCACAGCCTCCAGCCCTGGGTAATTGGAGGAGTAAATCTCTGGGCCTTTTCCTCACATGAGCAGAAAAACACCATTAAAATACATAGTTATTATTCTAATATTACATTATAATATCAACTGCATTACAGTGAGCCAGTCTCCCAGCAGCATTTATGCACACACAGGTTTAAGCAAGGCTGCAGAACTCACCTCGGCTGTCAGAAATCAGGAATATGTACCAGTGTGACAAGGAAAGGGCCAATTCCCAGAGGGGATGGAGAGAAAGACTGAGGGATGCTCCTGTCCTTCCAGCTCGGAGTGAAGCTGGACACTGATATCATCACAAACGCCCTGCCAAGGCTCTGCTGACCTTTGGGGTGAGCTCAGATATTTATTTTGGTCTGAAGAACTGTAAAAAGGACAAACGGGTGAGGCCTCTGGAAATGCTGAGCAAGAGGAAGGTTTCTTTAAAAACCATCAGTTTGGGCTGATGCCAACTTCCCAGACAAGAAACAGGATGGTGATTCCTAACAGAGACCCCCGGGATCGGTTTGAGCAGCTCCGGATCAAAAAGTAAAACAAGCAAAGAGGGAGAGATCCGATGCTGTGGCTGCGTGTCCAGAGATTATCCTGTAATTTGGTATAATAAAGCCTCTTATCCTGGGGGATAAGCACAGAAGCTGCTGCACAATCAGCTCACTACCGAGGCGGAGTTTCTCATCTCTGGGGAAAAAAGCCTTTTTAAACAAAGTCGAACACTCTGGATGAATATGCTGAGTAATTCCGAGGAGATGGTCAAACACAGACCCCACTGTTTCCAAGGAAAACTCGGTGTTGAAGGATCTGGTTATAAATTCATTGATATGCAGCTGGCTGGACTTGCAAAGACCCCACTCTGAGCTCAGTCCCTCACTCTGAGCTCAGTTCCTCCTGCTGAGCTCCGCTCTGCTGGGCACAGCTATGGCATTGCTTCTGAACAGAGCCATCCCTAGAAGTTCAGCTCCTTAATGCCAGGAGAGCCAGCAGGCACCACTCGCTCAGCAGAGGCCGTGACAGCTCTTCCCCCTTGGATCTGGGGTGAGGCTGCAGGGAGCGACACCGAGCGCATCCCGGTCCCCGGGGATGGCCCGGACAGCGGGACGGGAGCGGAGGCTGCGGGGCAGGCAGCCAGCAGGGCTGGCAGCCACTCATGGACACATCCCCCCGGGCCACACACTGTGTGCAGAGCTGTCACACACTGCACACGCTCCAGCTGGGCAGGAGGTCGGAGCCAGGTCAGGGATACCGCGGGCGCCAGCGCCACGGGGACGGCAGAAAATAAAGGCAGAGCTCTCCGGGTTATCTCCCTGCTGCCAGGTCTTCCCCCCAAAAAGTCAGGTTGACATGCAAAGCTCATTCCCAGGCTGACCATATCCAATTTTAAGTCAGTAACAACCACAATTCCCTTGTTGTACCCTTTATCCTCCCGCGACTGCAGCTCTGATCTCTCTGATCTCTCTGAGCCCAGGGCTACTGGATTCACACACGAACATCCTCGGAGTCGCAGCCAGCCGGGGTTTTACCACCAGTGTTCAGTACAAACACACATCAAATCCAACACAGCTCCCAAACCTGTGTCGCAGGAGAGTCTCCAAGTCTCTTAACTCATTCCAGGTCTATCAGCTGCTCTTTACACGGCGTTTCCCGAGGCTCCCAGGCGGCTCCTGCGGGGCTGTAATGAAGTCGTGAGTGTGTGTGTGTGAAGTTCCTGCTGGAATCTGTAGCCAATTAATGTTTCTGTGGTTTCACAGGCAGCAGGACGAGGACTGAACCTGCTCCAACACCTCCAAAACCTGCAGCACCTCATCCCTGACACCAGAAGTTGTCCCCAAGGCAAAAAAAAAACCAGAAAGGGTCTGATAGGGACTCATTCGCCTGAGCCCTGTTTAGGTTTGTAACACCTTTCCATGTGCCAGGAGTGGTAATGGCCTGTGAGGGACAAGCTTTGTCCCAGGAGAACTGTCTGAGGGGCATATTGCAGACTGGTGGTGGATGGCTGCTGGGAGGTTTTGGGGATAAAAACTTCCTTGCTGAAGGAGAGGGGATCTGGCTGGAAACATGGAGAAATGTATCCTTGAGAGGACAGTCAGACACTGGAGGAACAGTGCCATCTGTGTGGAATCCAGGCTGGCTGACTCACAGAATCCCAGAAGCACTTAGCTTGGAAAGGCCCTCCAAGATCATCAAGTCCCATCTTCAGCTGTGGTATTGGGGAAAACTTCTCAATATTCTGATTCTTTTCTTGCTCTTCTCGATATGGTTTTCCATGCGTAACCTGGATTTTATAGGAACTGGAAGTTTTGTGCCTTCAGGCCATCCTAGGCAGCATGTTATTTAAATTGCTGTGTAATCCTTGAAAAGCACTTCTCTGAGTATTCCAGAGGCACTTCCCAAGGAAAGTCTGAGGGTTTATCACCAAGCCCACTGTAAATTCCAGCTGGAAATCCTAGGTCAATGAATCATTGTAGCATCATTCCTATTTTATTATTACTGATGTGCACACTCCATTTTTCCATGTTAAATTCCCCGTGTGTGCACAGCAGGATCCCACTGGTGCTTTTAATGAATTAAACATGTACAATTAATCTGAAATTTTCTCTAAATGCAGCATATTTGGAAAGTTATTTCCAGTGTCTGCAAACCTGAAAGGTATCAGCATCAAGGTGGTTTGGAAAATGAGCACTGAAGGGAAGAAAAATGAGGGAGGAAACTCAGGATCTCGGGAAAGGCAAAGACCAAAGAGTAAGGGAATCCCATCTTTCATGAAAAATTAAGTATTAGAAAAATGAGTTATTATAAAACACAAGCCATTGTAATTAGATCAAAGAACAGAAGGGACTCCAGCAAGAATTCTGGCCTGACATCTGTCCCAACAGGATTAATTTAAAATAAACATCATCATGAATGAAATAAATCAATTGGTTTGTGCCTCCTCTTGCTTTGGATTGTGGAAGAATAAGGCTTTCTGCAAAAGTCATGGAAAGAGTCTTTCTCCCCTCCATAAAAAAGTTGCATTATTTCCAGATTTTAGAAGAAAACTGATTAGGAAAGTTAAATTACAAGAAAATTTGTTCAAATATTAGGAAAATACTGAGTTGAGAGCAAGGGGTCTGTTCTTGCCCCTGGAAATGGGGGGCTGCTGCCTGCCTGGATCCCAGTTTGCAGTCCCACACGCATCCATGGGGCTGCTTTTGGGATATCATGTTCCTGAGACAGGGAGATCCCATTGGGAAGTCAATTCCCACAGGGTGTCCCAGCGTTCATCTCGTGGGGAGGTGAGAACAAAACCCAACCGTGCTCGTTAACATTCCATGTAATTCCCTTTTTATAGACTAATTACCCAACGTGGTACGAACCCAACCCCGCTCATGGCTGTGATAGGAGACACATCCCCCAGCCTGGGATGGGGAAAAACATCTAATTGCTAAATCAGCCACATTCTGAGCAATCCAGAATCCTTGAGAAATCCATCTCTGTGGCCCAGGACTGCAGAGCTTGCTGTTTCCTGCAGGGGGGTCATTTGTGTATGAGGAAAAAGAGGGAAAACAGGGATTAAGTGGAGGTGAGGGAACACTCTGTGATCTGACAGCACAAACCACTGCCTGGGCTGAACAGGATGTGATGGCCAGGGGTACCTGCTCTGCTCCTTAAATCCACGTTCAGGGACCAGTCAAAAGATGGAGGAGAAACCAGAGCCAGCTTTGTGTGACACCATCCCTACATATTAAAAAGAAATAAAAATTAGATCCTTCAGGGCCAAAGGAAACCCAGGGAATTTGCTCTGTGGCCTGAGCCAGGTGCTGAGGAGCAGGGGAATTTACCTGCTCCAGAGGAAAAAGGGAGTTTTCTCACCAGCTCTTCCCAGAGCACTTGATTCTTCCCAAACCACGACATTCCCAGTGCAGGAAGCAGAAACGCTCTGGGAACAGTCACAGACTGCTTCCTCATGGGAAATCTGGCTGCATTCCTGTGATTTTCTCATTTATGGAGTGCTAAATGCTGCCAGGTGCCACTGTCCCTATCCCAGCTTTCCTATGGACTCTGTACGGTCGCTCAGGAAGCAGCATGGGAATAGCAGTGAGCACAGCCACGAAAAAGCTGGATTACTGATGAAGTTCTATCACTATTAATTACATTATTTATGAGTGCAGAGAAAACAGAGCAACAAAGCAAACTCTGAACCACCAGGCTCGCTGTGGAGGCTCCCAACCCCGCTCTGCCGAGCTTTTGCTCCGTATCCTTTCAAAAATCCCTCTCCATCAGAACAGCTTGTTTCTTGTGTTCTAACTCAGCTATTCTGGTGCTCCTTCTGAGAGTGGAAGAATATTCCTGGAGAGGCAGGTTTTTTCCAGCCTTGTTAAACTGATTTGCTTTTAAGAATCACTGGGCGGTCGAACCGCTCCGGCTCCGGCATGTTTGTGCAGAACACTCTGGAGAGGTTTATAGAGATATTAAAATTAAACATGAAGCCACGGAATAAATGGTGCCTCCATTCAGTGTGTCTTGTAAATCCAGTTTAAATGGTTCCCTTTATTAAATATCCTTTCCTCTTAAAAATGGATTAACTGCTCTCACTGGAGGCTCTGACAGAGAAGTTGCTGGATCCCTGTGGCAACACTGTGCTCCCACAGACCCCTCGCTCCATGCCAGCCCCTCGGCTTCATCCCGGATCAGGTATCCCCACCACACCATCTCCAGTTATTAATCACCATCTCCCATTATTAATCACAACCCTGAGCACCGTGCTGCAACTTCACACCACACCAGTGAGTCCCATCCCATATGGAAGGCATGGATAGAAGCTGGATTCCTTTCCAGGCACAGCTGGCAGTGCTCACCTGATTCCTCCTCCGTTCCCCTGACTTTTGAGCTCCTTGTTTTCCTACTTTTGGCCTCAGTCCCTCACGCTGCCCAGTGGCCCTGCAGAGCTCTCAAAGTGTGTTCCATGCTGGTGTTTGGAATGTAAGGAAAATTCATGGATAAAAGGGTGACTGAGCCGGATTTTGGGGGTTTGCAGGAAGCTGGAGTGGTGCAGTCCTGGCCAGTCCCCCTGTGGTCCCTCAGCACAGCTCCCTTCCCAAGGACCAGGTGGGAATTACCTGTCTGCTGAGGGCTTACCACAGGAAACAGCCTCCAGGAATGTCCAGCTTGATGTTTCTGGAAAAACTGCTCCATGCACTGCTGCTCCAGGACCCCGAGGTTTTGGGCACAGGGATGCAGCCATGGCAGGAGCGGTAGCTGGAGAACAACATGAAAAGCTCAACCTCATTGTTATTCAGCTTTAAGTGACACAGGCAGTGCAGGAGCCATTCCAAGGGTGGCTCTGCTGCTTTCCCACAGATGGAACCTGTGCCAACGGAGCCGGGGGCTCCCTGTGCTGCTACTGCAGCATTTGGAGCTGCACGGAGCGGCAGAGCCAACACTGGCACGCAGGGATTAGCGAGCATTTATCCATGATCTCCCTTCAAGCCTCCCGCTGGGCGAGCCAAGTGTTTATCCCAGATGGATGGGGCGAGAAGGGCACAGTAAAACCAGGAATTGCCCAGGCTCAGGTCGCTGGAGCCGCTTTCCTTCTCCCCGGGCGGTACCGACCGTGCCAGGGCTGCCACTGCCACCGGTGAGGGGACAAATCCCCTCCCTGGGCCCGGCACGGCTCATCCATGGGCAGGGAGGGAGCGGGGCGGGTGCCGGAGCGCTCTGTCACGTTAATGTGACAGTCCCAACTGCTCCGGCTCTTGGCTCGCGTGCATTTTGGCACAATTACAGCCAATTATAATTAGCGGCATTAAAGGGGCAGTTAAATGCAAGCAGGAGCTCGAGGCTTTCGCTCCAGGTGGGAAGACGCTTCAGCCTTCAGTCCTGGACACTGCTCTGGATCTGCCTGGCTGGGACATGTGGGGAGTGAGGTGGGGAAGCCCCAGGAAGACTCCCGCAGCAGCACCAGGAGACCAGCTGGCACCTTCTCTGGAAAAAGGAGCTGCTCCAAAGTGGAGCAAAGAGCCACACCAGCATCCCAGAATCTGCAGGAATCTGCTGTGCCTCGCAAAGTATTAATTCCCCAAAGTCAGGGTGCACTTTTGAACACCTCCCACCCCCTCAGCGTGCTCATCCCAGTGTCCAAATCTTACCCAAAGCTTCTGGAAGTGCCCACAGCCGTGAGAGCTCCTTCCCAGCACCCCAAGTGCCTCCTCCTTTCTCCCTGCAATTCCCACAAGGCTGGCGATGCTCCGTCACCTTCAGACAGCGCACGTGGAAACAAAGGGAGATGTGACACAGCAGGCTGGCTCTGCCAGCTACCTGAACCACTGCTGGTCACCAAAACCAGGCACGGGATGCCCAGCTGGCCAAAGCTGGGTGGGATTCCAGTGCCCACACCCCTCACGCTTCCCAGCCGGTGAGCCCACACCTTCCCAACACACGGGGGACTCAAGGACAAGCTGTGGCCAGAGGGACTCTGCCAAGGTGGCAGCAGAACATCCCTGGCAGCATCAGTCATGATACAAGAGCAGTCTGTGGGATGTCAGATCCAGGAGAGCTGGATACGGCTTCGCGCAGCTCCCTCGGGTAGCAGATTTCAACAGTAAATCCAATTTTGTTTGACATTAATCCCAACTTTTCAGCCCTGCACAGATTATCCTTTTGGTGACAGCTCGGCACGCAGAAGAGTGGGGATGGAAAAGCTTCTTCCTGTTTGTTTTTTCCCCAAAGGACTCTTGGAGGGAGCATCCACACCTGGAGAAGCAGCGGAGCTGGTTGTGGATCATGCACGGGGGGCAGCTTTGTTCCATTTCTGGCACCCACATCACTGATGCCTCCAGGCAGCCAAGTCACATCAAACGCAACTGGAAATTCTGAAATTGGTTCTTCAGCAGAAATCCCAGGCCATGGAGTCAGGAATATCATGCTCAGTGACCCCACACCAGCTCACAAATGTAAATGTCCCTGGATGAGCTCCTTGCTTTCCCTGGGGAGCAAAATTCCCAGTTTCATTCACTTCATCACTGTGGTGGTTTCCTTTTTGAGGAATTCTCTCAGTCTGATCCACTTCTCCAGGTTTGTGCCTTGCTGCTGGCAGCTCCCTGCGAGGAGCTGTGCTGACAAGGCTGGGAGCAGGAAGCAAAAGGCAAGGATCCTCTAGCAAAATCCCTAATCCCAGGAAGAAATCCAACCAGGAACTGAAAAACAGGTGTGGTGCCAGCAGGACTGCAGGGGGACAGGGACTGAGCAGCCCCAGTTCATCCCATGGGACCATCTCAGAATCTCCTCCTCAAGGTGACCTGGGAGTGAAAGATGCTGCAAACTTTGGATGCAGCTGGGATCCAAGGTGGGTTATGGATGCAGTTCCACCATGCCCACCCCGTCTGCATTCACCCCACAAGCCACACGTGCCCCTCGCTCCCTTCTCTGTAATTAGGAGCGAATTCCATGTCAGGCATTACCCTTTCCTCCTGCTCAGTTTCTTCTGAGAACTCATCCCCTCTCCCTCCCCAGGTGTGCAAGGGCCACAGCCCCAGGAAGCAGCAGAACATCTCCACAGGGAGTGGAAATCATGAAAGCCAAGGAGGAGCCCGCGGGATGCTCCAGAGGAGCCCCGGCTCGGGACTGCGTGGGAATGGCTGTGCCACCACCCGGGGCCACGAGAGCTGCTCTCCCTGAGGATGAGTGTGCAGGAGCCCCTGCAATCCCCCTGCATGTGCCTGTGCCTTTGGCCTGGCACCCCAAGCCCTGTCACTGGCTGTGAACGCCCCTGGACAGCTCTCACCTGCGTGTGGCTGCAGACATTCCCATCAGGTACTGCCAATCCCATTATCCTGCTTCTCACTGCACCACTTGACTCCTATCTGCTCTTCTCCCACTTGGAATCCTCCTGGCTGTTTGGGATGTCCATGTAGATGGCTCAGCTGTCAGACCTGTCCTCAAGGATGCGTGTGGCACTTGGTGCCATGGGGCTGGGGCGCTCCGATAGCAGAAGCTGATGGAGACAGCGCTCCAAGCAAGATGCTTTTTCCAAAGCAACATTCCCAAATGCTTCCTTCAGGGTTCCTAAAGCCTAGCTGAGAAAAGATCTGCCACCACCACCTTCCCTGCCTGAACAGCAGAGACTCAAATATTTCACTGACAGCGGCTGTCAAGTGCAGATTGGAAAAAAGTCAGTCAATCCCTGCTCATCCTCTTTCCACTTGCTCTATTTCCATGGAAAAGCCAACAGATCGCTCACCCCATAACCCTGAGCATCCAAATCTGCTCCCAAGCACTCCTAACTCCTGCAACCACCAGGTGGAAGTTTGGGCAGGGATGGGAAGAACAGTCCAGCACTGGTTTGTTTTCTAAATCAATACGATTTTTCAAATTTATTTTTTAAGAATTACTTCTAATATATCTTTCTCACAGAAGGAGGGAATAGGGAATGTTCTCATTCCATCTGTAAACAATGAAATACAGATCTGGGAAACCAGGGAAGAGACACAAAAAAGTGCATTTTACAAAATTATCAACTAAAATATATTTTACATGTATTACGCTTCGATTTAAATTCTACTGACTGCATTTTTCAGTTTCAAAAAATATTTCCATATCTAATAGATTAAAAAAGCAGGAAATCTTTTCATTAGGGATAAGACATTTCAGTTCATTTACATGCTGTTTGCACAACAGCATCAGCAACCATGTGAACCTCAATGTTCATGGCCTGAAACAGATTCAACATGAGAAGTCGTCAAGTTTGTCCTCTCCAGAGCTGGACCGGAGCCTGTTCCGGACCCAGGGCAAGGATAATTTCTCTGCTGCCTGGAGAGGAACCAGGACAAGGAGGAAGCAGGGGGAGAGGGGAAGAAGGAGGAGTTTTGGTGGGTTACTGTGGTTCCAAGGCTGGGTCACACACCTGGCCCCAGCTGCAGCAGTGCTCAGGCTCACCCGGCTGGTGGCTCTCGCCGTGTTCCATGTCCGATGGCACTGCCACAGGGAAGTGGCCATGGCAGCTCTCCTGCTTCAGGCTTGAGGGCAAAGGGGCCCCATGGAGCCAAATGTGGATTTAGGGCTTCCCATCACCTTCCACCCACTGTGGGATGCAGCTGCTCCGCTCCCCCCACAGCTGGGCAGCCTCCATTCCCTCCGTGTCACGGGCAGCAGCTCCACATTTCCAGCATCCTCCCTCCCTGCCATGGGGGAAAATCACTTCATATCCTCCCCAAGAAGCATCAGAGTTGTCCAATGCCTCCTTGCACCCCTTCATCTGAGTGTCCCCAAAGTGCCACCACCTCCAATCCCAACACAGCCCCACCAACCACGGCATTCCAAGAGACCCCAGTGCCAAGCGAATTGTTCAGGAGAGATCTGGGCAATCCCTTTGACACCAACAGTATCTTGAGGTATAAGAGAGAGAAGATGCTTCACCTGCCAATTCTTGCTTGCACACCTGGGATCCCCCTTCCTGGAGCTGGGTGTTCTCCCTGGGCTATGCAGGTGGGAATAAACAGGAATTTTCCAGCAGGAGCCATCCACCACCAGCAGCAGGGAGATGCCCGCCCACTGTGGCGGGTGCCAGACCTTGTCACCCCTCAAGCCATTGCCTCTGGACACGCTCCCCTCTTTGGTATGTAGAGCAAATCTCTGGAGAAGTCCTGTGTTCCTGAACTATTCCACATAAGGAATTGGATGCCGTGGGTTTTCTCTCCAGGCCGGGCAGGTGTGCGACCGCCGGAGCAAGGTGACAAGCCCTGCATCCCCAGGGAGCACAGGGAATGTTGCTTCCACTGACAGGACAACATTAAAGCAGAATGGACACTTCCACCATGAAACACAAGTTCAGAAGCCCCAAAAGACTGGGAAAATGCAGATCCCTCGTTTCAGTGAGGGGTTCCAGCCAGCAGAAATGCGGGTGGCACGGGGCCGGTTCTCCTGTACGTTAGTGCAATCTGGGGCTGGGCTCCCAGCTTGGTGCAGTGACTCCCCGGGGTGTGACACTGTCCTTTGGTTTGCTTTGGGATTAACTCCAAGTTTGTGTTGAGATAAGCTAAGGTCTGTCTGGGATCTAAGGTCTGTCTGGGATCTGTACAGGTAAGGCAAGAGGCAGGACCTACGGGGCTCGGGCCGCATGGTCCACGTGAACCTTTCCCGATGCTCAGGTCCTTTCAGGAGCCACAAAGCCACTTTGGTGAGCTTGCTCGGACACCGGGATCAGTTTGGAAGGGGGGAGGCTGCTGATGGCTTCAACAGCACTCCCAGGATCGGGACAATCACCTGGGGAATGAATTTTAAAAAGCCAAAACACGCAAGAAAAGGTTTTGCCACTTCCTCCTCTGGCTTCTTCCCACTGCAGACACACGGGGATAAGCAGGGACTGTAAACAATGTTACAGGAAACAAACTGGGAAGAAAGAGAAAATCCACGGCCCCAAGCCATCAGAGGAAGAGCAACACTCAGGAGAGAAGAAGAAATGTGGTTCTCACCAGCAGAGCCCACTTGGTGAGCTCCAAGCTTCCGAGCGACGTGCACCGGTGAGCGCTGGGCGTTGGGAATGGGGCACGAGATCCTGAGGCATCATCAGGACACCTGGGACAGCCCAGCTCTAACCCTGCACTGAGGTGTAACACCTGCCACACTGCCACATCCTTCTGCTTTGCTATGGAGCAGGCTCCAAGCCCCAGTCCAGGTGGTGAATCACAGATCAGAGAGGTGAGGGGAGGGAAAAAACAAAGGAAGACAGGGGTCACCTCTTCCCCTGCTGGAGCAACACCTATCCAAGCACGACACAAGGCCACTCTGCACCTAGGCAGCTCCCAAAGCTGTATTTCGAAGAAGCTCTCACCCACTGGGAATCCTCAGAGTCTGTCCTGCGCTCTGCCAAGGAACTGGGCTCAGTTCAGGGCCCGAAAACCACCGACTGTCCCAGGCGGACTCGACCAACGCTGCACCAACACATCCCTCCTGCACCTTCCCGCCGTTCCCCCAGCCACGGCTGTGCGCTGCTTCCTGGCTTTTATCCCCTGCAAACCCTCCCCATAGATGCATCTCTAGATACATATATAGATATAGATTTACTTACGCAAATCCCTATATCTATATACATATATTTATTTTTTTTTTAACGTATATATTTTCATTTATGCTTTTAACGAAGTGCTGTGCTTTCAACTGCTGCCTCCCTCCGCGGGCTCCGCTCCCGGGGCGGAGCGCCGGGCGCTGCCACCTGCGGCAGCGCGGGGTCACCGGGTGTCCCGGCCCTCGGGGGCTCCGGTGCCGCCCGTTCCCGCGGGGGGGACGCTGCTACTGAGGGTTCTTCAGGATGCGCCCGTGCCTGAAGTCGTAGACGTGGCGACAGAGGAAAACCAGCTCGGGGTCCGTGTCCTCGGGCACCTTGCGGTGCAGGGGGGTGGAGTACTCCTCCGAGGGAGGAACCATGATGGTTTTCCTGCCCGGGATCCCTTCGACTCGACGCTTTGCCAAGGCACAAAATCTGCAGGGCAATCACATCGGAAGAGTTATCAGAGAATCCTGGAGCGGCTTGGGTTGGAGGGGACCTTAAAGCTCATGCAGTCCCACCCCCTGCCATGGGCAGGGACACCTTCCACTAGGTTCCACTTGGATTGCTCCAAGCCCTGTCCAACCTGGCCTGGGACACTTCCAGGGATGGGGCAGCCACAGCTTCTCTGGGCAACCTGTGCCAGGGCTTCACCACCCTCACCGGGAAGTATTTCCTCCTAATATCCCATTTATCCCTGCCCTCTGTCAGTGTGAAGCCATTCCCCCTTGTCCTGTCACTCCAGGCCCTTGTAAACAGTCTTCCTGTTTTCCTGTAGGCTCCCTTCAGGTGCTGGAAGAGGCACTTAGCTCATCCTAAAGCCTTCACTTTTCCAGGCTGAACAATCCCAATTCTCTCAGCCTTTCCTCATAGAAGAGGTGCTCCATCCCTCTCATCAACCTGAGGGCCTCCTCTGGACTTGCTCTAACAGCTCCATGTCCTTCCTGTGCTGGGGACCGTGAACTCATTCCCTGTCCCACTTGCCTTTGCCCTGCTGGGAGCCACAACTGTAGCTGCTGGAGGGTAAGGGGAGGAATGTGAAGGAGGACAAAGCTTTGTTCAAGAACTCCTGCAGGAAGCAGCACAAATTTATATTTGCATACTCGTGGCTATCATACAGCACCAAAGATGACAGCAATTAACCACCTTTTTTCTACTGCTTTGGCCTCATTTTTGTTAATTAGCCCCTAAAAAGGCTTAGGCACCAATGTTGAGGAAAACAAAGAATTCAGGACACCTTCAGGGAACACCTCTCAAAGGTGACCTGACCCACAAGAGCATGAAAAAATTCCTGCCAGGAGCTGTTCCAGAGGACTGGGATGTTAGAAAGGAAAGGAGCTGCTTTGATCCAAAGCTTGGAGAGATGGGGGGGTTTGTTTGGTTGGTTTTGTTTGGTTTGTTGTTGTTGAGGTTAAGTTCAGATTTTTGTTTATTTGGGTTTTTTTTTTAGTGCTCTCAAAAGAAAGATCAAAATTCAGCTTCTCAGGAGTCTGGAAACCAGTTTGTTTTTAGAAATTCCAAGAGCAGAGCCCTTGGCCAGGAGCAGGCTGAAGAGGAAGCCTCAGACATCCCCTCTGTGGCAGGGCTGCACAGACCATGAGATGCACCCAACAAAACTGGAGATTCAAAGCACTGGTTTGCATTATGGATTCTCCATTCAATCCCGAGTTTCCTTCAGCCCTGCAGGTCCATTACAGGATGGCAGGCTGGAATACAGATACTGGGAAGTTCTTACTGACAAAGCTGCAATTCTGTCAGCAAGAGCTCAACCTTAATAGCCCAAGTCACTGCTCCAAGGGGTGCTGCTGCCAAAATCCCAGGATCTAGTATCCAGCAGCAACACTGATGGTTATCAGCTGGTTTTTGGGTAGTCTGGCACCTGTGTCCTACAAAGGATGGATATATAGAATCTTTTCCTACCTCGCTTTGTTTTTAGCCCCAAGTTCCATGTTTTCCTGCATCCCTGTTCCTGTTTTCCTTGAAGCCACGTGTGGTGGCACCAAGGTCACACAAGCATCACCATTTGGGAGTCGCTTGAGAGGAGCACAAGAGGAGGGGGAAGGGTTTGTAGCACAAGGAGTGGCTGAGGGGGACTCAGCTGGAGAAAAGGAGGCTCAGAGGGGGGAGCTGCTGGCTCTCCACAACTCCCTGACAGGAGGGGGCAGCCAGGTGGAGGTCGGGCTCTGCTCCCGGGAAACAAATGACAGGACAAGAGGAAACAGCCTCAAGTTGCACCAGGGGAGGTTCAGGTTGGATATTGGGAAAATTCCTTCAGGGAAAGGGTGGTCAGGCATTGGAACAGGCTGCCCAGGGCAGTGGTGGAGTCCCCATCCCTGGAGGGATTTAAAAGCCGTGTGGATGTGGCACTTGGGGACATGGGTCAGTGGTGGCCTTGGCAGTACTGGGAGAACAGTTGGACTCGATGATCTTAAGGATCTTTTGGAATCCAAACAATTCCACGACTCAAGACACATAATGAATTTGGAGTGGGAGAAGCCCACAGCCCACAGCAGAGCGAGTGTCACTGCCCCAGCCCCGGCCAGACCACGGCCCGCAGGGCTGGCTGGAAATGGGCAGCTTGAGAGAGGCTGGAGGCAGGGGGAGGTTGGGAAGAGCAGCAGGTTCAGAGCTCCACCTACCTGCAGTACTCTGCGAAGGTCAGCACGTAGCACTTCTCCTCGATGCAGGCGACGCTGTTCTCGTCCTGGTGCCGCGACGCAAAGATCTCGTTCTGTGGGAGCAGGGCAGGGACAGGTCACCCAGCTGGCCAGGACCCCGGCAGGCAGGGCCAGCTCCACGCCCTCACCCACCCAGGGAAGGAAGGACCAGCTCTGCACCTTCACCCATCACCTTCACGTGGAGTTACAGCATGCCCACAGTAAATCCTCTTCAGAGCCAATATTCCCTGTAACCCAGACTCCTGCCGCGTGTTTTGTGCGCCAGAATTTTCTCCAGCAACACGGGAGCAAAGCTCTGACTCTCCCACCATTTAACCCTGCCCAGCATACCTTGTGAGGCTGAGAGCCCAAATCTCAGGTGTATTTCCAATGTCATCAAGCTCTTCAGCAGCAAGGCCATGGCCAGCTGCACCCCTCAGGCTCCCCTCTCCTCCTGGACTCTCTAATCCATCTCTATATCAAAACTTAAGGAATCTCTTCTTGCCCAATCCCTTCCTCATACCAATTCAAATAGCTTATTTAGTGAGAGAAGGAGTGACAGCCCTTTTCATAATCATGGAATAGAACCCTGGAATGGTTTGAGTTGGAAGGACCTCAAAACTCATCCAGTTCCAACCCCCTGCCATGGGCAGGGACACCTTCCACTATTCCACATTGCTCCAAGCCCTGTCCAACCTGGCCTTGGACACTTCCAAGGAGGAGCAGCCACAGCCTTTCTCGGCAAACCTCTCTTCAATTTTTCCCAGAGTAATTTAGGGAATTTGGCTCTGCAGCAGGCAGGATTGGTTAGACACAGGGCAACTCACACAGAGCCACTGGGAAGAATTCCAGGTATGGTTAGATCAGCAGAGATGAGCTCTGGGAATAAAGAAGCCCTGCACAATCTGGTAGCATTCCCTGCAGGCTCCATTTCTGCTTTGCTGGAAGGGAAGGCTCACAAAAGGGTGAGCATTTGGGGACAGGGTTGATCAGGGACACTGGGAATGCCACACCTTCCTTCTGTACCTTGGGGTTCTGGTTTAGTCCTTGAGTCAAAACTACCTGAGTCACCTCTGGCCCAGCCCTCAGCCCAAGCTCTCTCTTGTTTGAAGATCTGTGTAATTAAGCACGTTTGCAAAAACCTGGCTTAATTCCTCCTGGCATTCTCCCTGGACTGAAATGCAACTGGATACAGTCACCTTTCATTTATACAGTGCCACATTTTGGTTTAGAAACTCACCTGTGCCCTGCTAGCCAGGCAGGTACAATTCCCTGGCTGCTCCCAAGTCCTGCTCTCACCCACTCCCTCCCTTTTCATTTAAAGAAGTAATAAAAATGAAGAAAGCACCACATATTTAAAATTGGGTTGAAAACAGCAGTGAATTCTTCATTCCCAGTTAAAACCAGCTTGTTCTGTCACCCAACACAAGCCCATGCAAAGCAGAGCAAGGTGTGAAGTCACAATGATTCACACGTTTTTCCTTTAAAAAGCAACTCCATTATCCTGGCACAGCATCCTGAAGTCAGACTTTAGTTCTCATCACAAATCTGTGCAGGGCACGGATGATGCATCCACGTTTCTGCACAAAAACTAACACGTTTTTGGAGTTTACAAAGCAGATTAAGGGATTTATTAAAAGGCAGCACATGATACAGGCTCTCCAGTTTCCTGCAAAATGGCAGCAGGAGCTTTTGCATCAAGCTCTGCACTTCTGTGGGAAGCAGAATATTCTTTTGGAAAGGTGTCTGATCTTGATTCAGTATAAACTGATGTTTCCGTATTCTAAAGGTAACACTCAAAATGACTTTTCACTTAACACGTGGAATTTTCTCAGATTAATGGGAGAAACATCAAAACTCAGCTGAGGCGGCCCTGTAAGGAACTTGGCAGCTTCTGCTGGAGCCCAGAGTTTCTCCACAGGACAATAAATCTGGGGGAAAAACCCACGTATAGGACACCACCACTCAACACATCTGGCAACAGCTGCATCATAGCCAAGAGAGCCCCACTGTGTCCAGTTTGGGGCCACCCTGGAATGCAGGGAGATGCTCTGGGCAGTCCCCTCTTCCTGCAGGAACACGGAGAGCCCAGGATCCCCTCGCCCAGCCCCGGACTCACCTGGTGCATGCTGGGGTTGCGGCCTCCCTGAGTGTGCTCTGGTCTGTAATACCACAGGAGGCTCATCATCAGCTCCCCTGCAACAACATCCATTAAAACAAGTCAAGCCTCAGTTTTCTCTGAGTGTTTTCTCCCACCAGTTCCCAGCTTCCTCCTGCTGCTCCATGCCCTTCATTCCCACAGCGCTCACGGAGAGGCAGCTGTGACTGATAAATATTTCATGCTGAACTAGGTGTCCTTTTGTTACAGCAAGGAGCTGCACGGAGTCGGTCATGTTGCTTTTCCACAACACCTTTGCCTCCTTCTGCTCGGGTTACAACATCCCAAACAGCTCAGGCACATAAAAACTCCTCAAAGATTCAAAAATCAAACGTTTCCACCTGAAAAAGGAATCCATTCAGCACACAAACTGGAAAAGATGCTCATCCAAAGGTGGGAACTTGCAGCAGGTTCAGGGCAGAATTGCTGCTGCGATGACACGACCACAGTGGGCCACCACACCTCGATTTATGTCTTTTACACAGAATTTTTTGTTTGTTTTTTTTTTTTTTTTCCTTTCTAAGCAAGACCTGTACTTTAAAGCATCTGGCTCAGCCTCCTTGGCTCTGGTATCGCCAGCCAGACACCAGACCTCACCATAAACCCCCACAATTCCATCCCCAGCTCTACTGGGGTCCATCAGAGCTGCTGCAGAAGAGCCCTGCTGCCACCAGCTCCCAGCCCAGATGTCAAATTGGAGCGAGCAGCAGCTCCCCTGATGTCTGAGCAATGAAATAATACGGGAGAGCGCTGCTAAGATGGGCACTTGGCAAATATTACGTGCTTTCACATCCAGGAAGATTTCCCTTATCAGCCCCAGACGAGTGATTAAGGAGCATTTCAGTTCCTGGAACAATCCAAGTGGAAGCCACGGCGCTCATCTCCTCTCCATCACCCCGGTACCCGAACAATCCTGCAGCTCTCCCGAGATCCACCCCGCTCTGTGGAGCACACACACACCCTCCTGGCACAGTACCTGTCTTGGGGTCCTCCCAGAGGGCCGAGATCTTGGCCACGTAGGGCATGGATTTCTTGCGGGGCCCCGACTTGAGGAGCACGGTGTCCCGCACCCGGATGATCTCCCCGTCCCTCTCCACGGCCTGGTAGCTCTTGCGCACGGCCGGCTCCGGCTCGTTCTGCACACACAGGAACCAAAACAACCCCGGTCAGCAGGCAATGGAGCACTTTGTGGTTCTCCTCCGTAGTGCTGGCAGTGAGGAGCGGCTCACCAGTGGGACAGCACGCCTCACAAAAGCCCTAACTGCTGAAATTAATACTCTGATTTTAAATTAAAACACATTTACTCCTTCCATTCCGCGTGCAGAACCACAGTCTTCAGGGAAATCACCTTTCCACCACCTGCCTACCTGGAGGTCTGCTTTTCCTTCCCATTCAAAGGCACCAGAAACTAGGTGTGTTTTGAATCCTGTGTGTTTTTCTGGTATAAACATTGTAAGAAAACCAATAAAACATGAAATATTTGACATGAGCAGGGCAGGGAGTGGCAGGGAGGCTGTAGCACAAAGCTTTCCTTAGCAGGATTGCTAACGATTCCTTTGTACTCTCTGACAGTATAAAACAATTGCTTTTGGGACTACAAACTGGGGGTTTAGTTTGTTTTTGCCCTGAATTTCATTTCAGAACGCCTGAGCAGGATGATTTAACCTCCTGCCAGATCTCCCAGGCAGGATTGGAAGCATCTTAAGGAGATTAACGCCTCGTTGCTCCTTTGGGGTGTGCCAGTCTGAGGGATGTATGCACAGGGCCAATCCCTGGCCTCCACAGGCTTCATCCTGGCACAGCCTTTGGCACCTGCACACAGTGCCAAGGCCTAAAGCTCCAAAACCTGCTCTGGCTGATGCTCTCAGCAGCCTGAGGTTGTGCCACCACGCCAAGCAGCAGCACAGATCCTTCCTGCTGACATTTATTGCACATCAACGCCTTGTCCCACCTTCCCAGACACCACGTGGGGCCCATTTCAAGCTCTTCTGTTTTAATAAGATGAAGGATGTTGCCTTCTCTCTCAATTGAAGTGGACTTGACCGGAGTTAATTGAATTCTCTGGCAGGAAATCTCCCAAGTTACAAGAGCCAGGCTCTGCCCCCAAACACAACAAATGGGAAAGTACAGACAGGAAATCCCTGGAGGACTGACTGGCTGTGCCACCATGCAAGTTACAAGAAAGGGGATTTTGGGTGCTAGAAAAATTCCATCTGGGAGCCAGCACACTGTCTCAGTCCTCTGTGCTTTGGGAGATCCCTGTGGGGCTACAGACACTGTCAGTGAGAGTCACCTTACGAGAGCTGCCTTTAGACCTGCCCCTTATAACTGAGGCTGCAACAACCCTCACCTTCTCAGGCAGATTTGCCCTACCCAGCAGAAAGCAGCTGGAGGATGATCCCTGTAGGACGGCCTCCCACGTGCTCATGCCGGAGCCGGGAGGATCCCTCACGTTTCAGCTGAGGCCGGCGCAGGAGCAGCAGGTTCTTCTCACTCCCTCCCAAACCACGCCGAGCGAGGCAACACCAGGACACCCAGAGAGCAGAGCCAGCAGCGGGGCCGCTCCCTTCAGAATTTCACCCAGAGCTTCTCGATGGCACCCGGTGACCACCCCCAGCTGGAAGCCAGCCCCAGAACTCCCCAGCCTTCGCACCCTCCGCCTCTGGAGGCGCAGGAACGGCTGTCCCCACGCAGAGGACACCTACCACGACGTAGACGGCCTTCTCGCAGGCGGCGCCCACGGGGATCCAGCCGTTGGTGGCCCTGCGGCGGCCGATGCGCTGCTGCTTGGGGTGCGAGTGGCCGCCCGCCGCTTTGCTGTTGGAGGCGTGCAGGCAGCCCGGGCTGTTCCGCAGCCCCGACTTGGAGCCGCTCGGAGGCTTGGAGCTCTGAGGACATTCTCGGGCCATGGTCTGAGGGTCAGAGTTGGGGGTCTGCAGGTGAGGGACGGGCTCTGCAGCCGGCGGCACGCTGGGCACGGGGCATCCTGAGAGCGGGTGGGCAGGCGACGCGGGGTGTCCTGCCACCGGGATTGTGAGGTTCAGCTGGTCCAGAGACTTGCAGCCTTCTGAGGCAAGGGGAGAAAAGAGACACGGATCTCATCTGGAACATAAAGCAGCTACACGGCCGGGACTGTCCCACAGCCCAGCCGCTTTCCCCCGAAATCCCCTTTATTGCATTACAGACTCTCCAAAGGTTGCAATTTCATTTTGCCCTGTCACTGGACTGGAAAAGCAAAGCCATTTCCGAGCCTGCGTGTTCCGTGCTCTGCTGATGACACTGCACCACAACAAACCCATCTGAATCCCAAGTAACGCCAGCCAGGAATACACACAAGGCTGGCCAGTGTCCAAAGCAGTTCCAGCCTGTCAATATGTATAAAAGAAATAAAAGGCTTATGGGAACAATGGGAAGGATTAAATCATACTGGCAAAAGCAGCCAGCTTCTTTCAAAAAGCCAAATTCTACCGATCAGGGAAAATTGAGAAGATTCTCCAAATTAAGTCCAGAAAGGTGAAACAAGGTGGAACACAACTACAAGATGCTGCACCCTCAGCAAAACTGTGTCCCTGCAGCAGACACAGGAACCTCAACAGGTTGGAATTCAGCTGATGCTGCCTCTCAGAGCATCCTAGAACACCTCACTCTGCTCAGGAGTCACAAACAAGCCTCAACCCAGGCCAGTGGAAGAGCCAGTTGTAATTACCTCCTATTAGCAAGAAAAAGGCTCTTGGACCAATATGTGACACATCCCTGTTCCCTAAATCTGAGTGTGTGCTTTTTGGGCTGACCAAAGGGCAGCTTCTGGCAGGCTCCAGGAGATGCCTCAGACCCGAGCTTACACATCTGAAAGTGAAATTCCACCTGAAGCCACCCAGCTCCTGCCAAAAAACTGCTGAGACCCCTCAGAGAGATGGGAAGTTATTCACTCCTGCCTCCCACCTTACCCTCCCTAAGGGGCTGCAACAAAGCCACCACGGAAACTGGGAATATGAAGGAAGCCACGGACCATCGTCATCATCACCAATCCTGAGCAGCAAATGCCACAGGAGCCCCCCAGAGTGCCTGGATGCAGCCCCTGGCAGGCACAGGACACACGGAGCAAGGAATCACCTTGCAGGTATTCTGCTTACAACAGCAGCTTTTAAGCTTGAGCTAGAGCAGGATGAAGCTTTACAAAAACCTCGACTGAATGTCAGGGCTGTGGTACAGAGCTGGTCTTGCTGGCAGCCCTGGGACTCCTTCCTTGGTTGCACACACTTCCAGCCTCTCCGACAGCACCGGCACTAAAACAGCTCTCACGGCCTGTCCCAGCTCACTCCCAACACACTGCCCACACAAGTGCCCAAGGTCACAACCCAATTCCCAGATCTGTACCACACAGACACTGATATTCCCATATGAACACCTGGAAGACACTAAGACAGGTGCAATACAGCATTTGGCACATCAAGCTGGATTCCTCTCCGATGGGTGCCTGCTGCTTGCAGCCAAACTCCTCCCTTTAGTTCTAAATACTCCAGTGTAGGGAAGGAAAACATTTCAGAGGTGCACAATTATATAAAAATCAATCCCTAAGCCCCTGTTAATATTCTCTGAGACCTTCTCAGATGCTTCAATCCACAAACCAAAATCCCGATGATTGTGGTGTTACAGGTTTCCAAATCCAGGAAGGAAATCAAAGCCAGGGACATCTCTGCAGAGGAGTGACACACTAGTAAATAGCCACTCCTGGAACTGCTGCTGCCCCTGCCAGCACTGTGAGGAACCACTGAGTCCACAGGGCTGGCTGAGCTCTGGCAAACACTGTGTCTGCACTGCCTGCATGCTTCTGGCTGCACAAAATCAGAGGCACCAGCGTGCAAAAGCTGAGGAACAAAGTAGACTGGTATGACCTCGGGGCACTACACAGAAACTGTCAGGCAAGAACACACTGCTGAGCTGGTTCTCTTGTGAGCACTCTGCTTTCAAGGGCTCTGAAGCCACCACTGAGCCCTGTCTGGCTGCTGTCATAGGAAGCAGCACCATGACAGTGGGGATATTTCGGGAAAACAGAAATTACACTTCCACCTGAGTTTCAGCAGCTTTCTACAACGGAAGATGACAAAGCCTGGCTTGAACCAAAACTCCATCCACCTACCTGAAAATCTGTTTTCAGTGGGTAAGTCATGCCAGCTCTTGGCTGGAACACATGGTCAGCGGAAAGAGCCAACACTGTCACTCCCAACAGCTGGAGAGCAGCCTCCTCTACAGACCGACTGTTTGCAGCACTGTCCAGCCTGATGGCTTTGTACACAGTGCTGCGGTGTCTGATAACCCCCACACAACACTCTACTTTTAAATATTTTAAAAGGTGTTTTTCAATAGCAGAGGCACAGCTCCAAGAAAAAGCAGAAGTCTGCAAAGCAGGCAAGGACAGAGCAGAGCTGGGCAGGTAACGAGGTGGCTGTACCCCCTCATCCCTCCTCATTCCAGTCCTTCGCTGTCAGACACGGAGAGCAGAGATGGGACTAAGAATTCCCAAACTAACAGTGCACCTGGCACTTAGACCAGCACAGTGGAAATCCCTATGTAGCCCTGCCAGCTCTGATCCCTGGAATCCAAAAAGCCTGCACCCCCCAGCTGGCACCATGAGAGCCTGACAGCGGAGGCAACGGATGCCTCAGCCCCCCGAGCGAGGTTTGGGGATCAGAGAGGAGGAACTCATCCCGGTGCGCTCCCGACCCTCCGCTCGGAGCGGCACGGCGCGTAGGAACTGAACCCTGCTCGTGTTACACAGATCAAAGCTCAGCCTTAGCTCCAGCACGACAAGCCGTGAGTCACCTTCTCTCTGCCCAAATCCTTTCACCGGTTCTCTGCTTTCCACACCAACACCACCTTCCAGTGGGAAAAGCCCTGCGGGCTAACAACGGGGGAAGGGGAGGCGGCAGGCGGATTCTTCCCAAGCCGCAGCCGGGCTGCGGAGCCGAGACACCGCGCGCAGAGGGAACTCCCCTCCTGGCAAGCAGGCACCGCGCCGAGCCTGCCCTCTTCTCCCGGGAACGCCGGCCGCGATTTGCGCGCCCTTTGCACCTTACCTGCTGCAAAAGGCATTTTGTAGGGGTAGCTGTTCCGCCCGGCGTGCACGCTGCCGATCCTGCCCTCCGGCATGTGCACGACTCCGCACACGCTGTAGCTGCTCACCGCCGTTCCCTCTCCGCAGCAGTACGGGGAGCTGCACCAGTGCAGGGGCTGGAAATGAGCACCTGACGGCAAGGAACCGGGAGATACCAGGAGCCCCTCGCAGGTCGCAGCCTGAGACAGCTCGTCCTTGGGATAAATGGAGCAGGGGGAGTAGCCACTGTATCCACTTTGGCCATAATAAACGTAAAACCCGTTCAACGGAGTCAGATCCGAGGATTCATAGAGACATCCACAATCCGTGTGATTCCCGGGCACAGGCAAGGGAGGGAACTGCTGCACGGGAAAGGAAGGCTGATGAAATTCCTGTTTGGGGGTCGGGGATTTCTCTCCAGGTCTTCCATACTCCGGCTTCATGGAAGCTTGGCCTCCCATGAGCAAAGGCAGTCTGTGGTAGAAGCCCTCTGTGCTGGCGTAGGAGCCAGACAGCGACTCGTAGGGGACGGGCTCTGTCGTCCCGTAGAGCCTGGAAGAGTCCCGCTGCTCCCCTTTCCCAAACGTGCCCAGGGTCTGGCCTTGCCAGCCGTGCTGCCCATCTGTTTTTAAGCTAGCCACTTCCTTCTTGGATTTGACACAGTTCTTCCTACCAGCTTTGGCCCACTTGAGCGTCGATTTCGAACAGTGGTTCTCAGACTTGCCCTCTCCGTCCGATTTACTCCTCGGCTTCAGGGGTTGGTCTTTCTCGTGGGTCAGCTTCAGGAAGGCCACGGCGTTCAGGCTGGCCAGTCTCTTTGGGGTGGGATGGTAGGAGATGGCACCATCCTCCCTCTTTGTCCCATCATCAAACACCTCATCCAGCGAATGCTCACAGTTATTGCATTTCTGACTGGGCTCGTGCCGGTTCTTCCCTTTCCCTGTTTTCACAGCTGGTTTTTCCAGGGCAGCCCAGTTGTCAGCGGCTTTGCACTGCAAGCCCTTGAGGGCACAGTCGCCGCCGGCCTTCCCGGAGTCCCTGCGGAAGCGCCTGCCGGACAACAAGCCATCGTCCCGTTCGAACAGCAGGTTGTTCACCGCCTCCGCGTTCAGCGAGGCCAGCCGCCGCTTCCTGGGCTCCGAGGGAGCAGCATCCAGGTCCTGCTCCGGCCCCGGGTACGTCCCTGCGCACTTCTCCCCGGACGACTCGCTCTTGCCCGCTCCCACAGGCTGAACTTGTTCGGAGAACAGAGCAGATCCCAAACCCTCCACCCAGCTGGGAAGGTGCCTTTTTTTACAGCTCTGCTTGGACAGAGAGCCGGCCACATCCTCCAGCCGGGTGAGCAGCACCTTGCAGGTCTTTTTGCTCACGGAAGGCAGCAGCCGCCTCCGCAGCGGGTACGTCTTCCGCACCTCGCGCAGACTCTTGCTTTTGTTGTTCCCCACGAACCCGCCGGGACACTTCGGAGCCCCCGAGGCATCTCCGTCCCGCTGCTCTGCGCCGGCCCTGTCCATCCTCCTGCTGCCTGCTGGCGATGAGGCCTGGCCAGCAGAACCAGCTGGATGTTTCAGAAGGAAAAGCTGTTTTTTCCGGGCATGCGTCATAGGATCAATGTCCAATCCTGGGAACGAACGGGAGAAAACATCTATTAATATCGCTGAGAGGGTCCCATCTTCTCACAAAGCATCAACTGCCAATTAGGAAATATTTGGGGAAGCTTGTTTCTATACAGCACAGTTGATTTGGGTGATGGCCAGTTAAGCTAATTAAGAGACAGGATGCAATTAGATGTGGTTTAATATTAAGCCATGGAACACGACAGTAATTAAAAGCAAGGTGGTCATGGCAAATGCCACAGCAGCTGGGAGAAGCTGGGTCTGGGCAGGGAGCTGTTCGCCCAGCTCCCTCTTACACTGATGCTGTTCCTAACACCTCACAAATTCCCATCAAATCTCCAAAGTCTGAAGGCTGGTCCAGGGCACAGAACTGAAATAACCCCCAGTCTGTAACTGCCTGCATGTTGATACATGCATTGTCATTTTCCAAGACAATTAGGCAAAAGAAAAACAAGAAGTCCACCTACTCAGGTGAAAAGAAAACTTAGGCTATTAAGCAGAGACCTGCCAACATTAATAAATTAAATACACGCAAATCCCCATGCAGGTTGGAACCTGGCTGCCCGCTGCTCTTGTCATTCCCTGTAGTTGTGTTTTGGAAAAGTTGTGGGCATTGAACACCAAATCACAATGGGCAGAGAGGCCCTGAAGATACTTTCATAGGAGGAGAAAGAAGCCTGAGCTTCCTGAGTTATCCAGCACCTGATTTTTAATTAAGGAATTTCGCAGTCTAAAGGAGCACACGTTTGCATAAGCTGTAGGTCCAGTGCTGACACAGGATATGAGAGGGTGATACCAACCTATAAACATTAAAAATGTCAGTCTGTATGACTGATAGTGGAATAGATTTAATTAAGCCTGTCTCTGAGCATCAAAAGCAGCAGAAAAGGACAATTACTTGCATTTAATGGTATTTACAAAATAGTCAAATTCCATTTACTGGTAGCAAGGAGCTGATCTTCACACCAGCACCCACCTAGGAGGGGTTTGCTATTCCCTGCAATCAGGATTCAGGCTGGAACTCCCCTCAATTGACACTGGCCTGCCACTTTTGAGGCTTTTAATTAAAGCTCCTACTGCTTTGGCAGTGATTAGAACAAAGCTCCCGAATTACAAGAACTGTTCATTTGATATGGTTTAATCAAGCTGATAATTAGATTATCTATTTGAAATAAGCCCGATGTGTTTTAATTGCCTTACTTATATATGCATTAACTAAGGGAAATTCAGGAATTGAAACCCGCTGGGGGGTTTGCATGGTGCTTTTTTGGATGTCAGGCTCTTGGCAATGTGTTTTGGGGTGACTGAGTCCTTACACCCTGTTAAGCAGGATACATCCCATGGCTGCTGCACCAACAGGAGAGCTCAGTGGGAACAAACATTTATATATGTCCATGTTTTTCTTATCAGAAAAACAGGTTCTGGGAATTAGGAGGATCAAGTCAGACAGAGTTTCCTCCAGAACTGGAATTTTTGCACAAGAGGCCAAACTGACCATGTACAACCGCTGGATGTCGGAAGATGACTCTAATTTTAAAAAATGGATCAAGCAGAGCAGGATTTGGCAGAGGCAGAGCAGGTATCCTGCAGAACCATGACCTGGGGAGAACAACTCTTCCCAGGCTATATGGACCAGTGGTTTCCTTGGAACTTTGATCTTATTTTCTACTGTCCCTACTGAGAGATTGAGCCTCTGGCAAAGGACAAAACCCCAAAATAAATGGCCATGGTTTACCTTAAGCCCAGCATCAGGAACCTTTTTTCTCCTCAGACTTCTGCAGGCAGGAGCCTGACATGGCCTGGCACCACACATCCCGGGGGATTGGTTAGTGCTCAAATGAGTTGGAATACCTGCTAAAAACTGGGTGCTAGGGTGTGACTTTGTTCATGCCACAGGTGCTCTAAAGTTAGGACAAGGTTGGCAGAGATTGAGGGAAGGGAATTTAAGAGAATTGGGATTGTTCAACCTGGAGAAGCTTTGGGGTGGCCTAAATGCCCCTTCCAGTGCCTGAGGGAACCTACAGGGAAGTTGGAGACGGGCTCTGGACAAGGGCCTGAAGTAACAGGAGAAGGGGGAATGGCTCCACCCTGCCAGAGAGCAGAGTTAGATGGGATATTACAACTAAATTCTTCCCTGTGGGTGTGGAGAGGCCCTGGCACAGGGTGCCCAGAGAAGCTGTGGCTGCCCCATCCCTGGAAGTGTCCAAGGCCATGGTGGACTTGGCTTAGAGCGACCTGGGCTAGTGGAAGGTGTCCCTGCCCATGGCAGGGGGTGGAACTGGATGATCTTTAAGATGCCTCCCAACCCAAACCATTCCAGGATTCTATGATTCATTGCCAGCACCTACAGAACAAACTCCATCCTTAGTATGCTGGACCACCCAGAAGTCTTTCCACACCTCCACAATCAGCTGCACTGCATGGATTGCTTTGGGAGGGGATGCTCCTGCTCCCAGCTCACCTGTGATCCCAGAATCCTTCCTCTTCCCCCAGCATAACACAGAGACAGAGCTTTTGAACACTGCTCAAAACTCCACAGGCAAATGCATCATTCCTCAAAACCAGAGTCCTGCCGAGCTTCCTTCCAGCACGTATTGTGCTCCTGCCAGCTGGGAAAGGAGAGTGGAAGAGCTCTTCGCCCTCTCTCCACCTTTGTATTGCTTCACAAAGCAAAGAAAAGCTGCCTGTGCCCAGAAGTCTCCAAAAAAGCACAACAAAGTGAAGAACTGAGAGTGGAGATACTTAAACCAGAACCAGCTGTTCACTGCTTGTGGCTGAGGAACTGGATTAACAGTGAGAAGACAGGTATTGGAATTAAAGTTCCAAGCAGCTCACTCTATCCAGCTATATCCAGAGCCCACCGAGCATTTCTAAGCTAGTCAGAATTGCTGCCTCCTTATCATACAATCCCAGAATGGTTTGGGTTAGAAGGAACCTTAAAGCTCATCCTATTCCAACCCCCTGCCACGGGCAGGGACATCTTCCACTAGCCCAGGTTGCTCCAAGCCCCATCCAGTCTGGCCTGGAACACTTTCCAGGGATGAGGCAGCCACAGCTGCTCTAGGCAGCACTCCTCTGGCAACTCCTTCCTCCAACCAGACTAGTTCTGAAAAACCATCTTGCCAGCTGCTGAACCCAAACCAGATCGGAGTAAAGAAAAATTAAAAACACTTCTAGTTTTGAGCTAGAATAAAACCATTACCCAAACAGCAAACTCAGGAGAGAGTTGATGCCTCATTAGCAGGAAAAGAAGCAAGTGTGATAACAGCTGCATGTTCTGTAATCACGCAGCTGCAGCATCTGTCTCTCCCTCTCCAGCACTTGATTGCAAGTGAAATTAGAAGAAACTAGTCTGGGACTACCCCTTCAAGCCCCATTTCCTCTCCAGAGCTTCACTACGGAGACGCGCGCGTTCCAAGAGACGATGCCAAAAGCACAGAAATTAAAGCTTTTAAAGCTCCTAATCCATTTGGCACTTCAGTAATACACAAAGAGTTACGACAGCACCAATCCTCCTCTCCGTGCAGGCACCGCTCCGATGACTCTCAGCCCCATCTCCTCCTAGAAGATAGAATCCTGTCTATCCATTTCCATTGGAACAGTTATGCTGTGACAACAGCCCTACAACTGTCAGTATCTGGAGGATTGGCTCCTTTCTCCCTGCTGCTTTTGCAGGTGAATAATTCCCAGTGCACTAAGGAACATGTAGCATGGAAGGAGCCTTGCAGGAGCTCTGGGAAATCCGGATAAATCGCAGCAGCATCAGGTATCCCAGGCTGAGTTCCTCAAATGCCATGCACGTCCCGGGAGCGGAAACATCGCCTCCTCAAACGTTCAGAAGATCTGTAACTGTCAGAGGCTGCGATTTGTCTTCCCAGGTCCAATCCTGATTTTTCTCTGGAGACCCACTGAGAGCTCCATCATCCACATGCTCTGGAGAAAACTGTTTATACAGAGCTCATTAGACTGCAGAAAGGGCTGGTTTCTCTCACTCATTAGCACAGCTCTGGCCACTGTACCAGAGCACAGTTAGATGGGATTTGGGAAAGAAATTCCTTCCTCTGAGGGTGCTGAGGCCCTGGCACAGGTTGCCCAGAGAAGCTATCGCTGCCCCATCCCTGGAAGTATTCCAAGCCACACTAGACAGGGCTTGGAGCAACCTGGGCTAGTGGAAGGTGTCCCTGCCCATGGCAGGGGGCTGGATCTTTAAGGTCCCTTCCAACCCAAACCATTCCAGGATTCTGTGATTCACTGCCAGCAGCTCCTGAAAGCCATGTGGGCACGCAGCCTCCACAGCTTGCAAAAGGCTTGTAAAAAGGGATGTGGGGCAACTCTGGCACAGCCAAGAGGATCCCCGGGAGCTGTCCTGGACTGGGCTCTGCTCCACTCCCTGCTCCAACCTCATAATTATCCCCCGTGTTGTGAAAGCCTGTGTGTGCTCCAGCCACCCGGCTGGGAATTTTGCAGCCCGTGTGTGGCCCTGATAAATCACAGACAACTGCAATGAGAACCCCAGGCTTCACACCCCCAGTGCCAAACGTGTCCGAAAGCAGCGGCACAGGGAGCGAATCCCGCCGGGCGCAGGCCTGACCCGCACAACCCGGAGCCAGAGCTGGGAACAGCCCCGAGGAGCTCCCCGGCTCATTCCTTGGGAAGGTCTGCCTCAGCCTGGGTTATCTGGTTTCACATCTTGCCTAGTGGCAGTGCTCTGTCTGGGGAAGCCAAAATTACATTTCTCTGGCTGTTCTCACACTCTCTGCAGCCTCAGCAAACAGCGTTCTCAGGGAAGAGGAAAGGGGGAAATAAAAGGGGAGAAAAGTAGGGGGGCGGGGGAAGTGGAGGAAAGACAAGAAGGAGGGGAAGGAAGGGGGAGGAAAAAGAGGGGGAAAAGGGGAGGGGGAAAAAGGTGGAAGAGAGCCATGTACAAGCATGGGGGAGAGTCAGAGGCTGTTTCCTCAAAATCAGCAAGGCAGGTTGTTTGGATAACTAATGCGACACCTGGAAAAGAAGATTCCTCTTGGGAAAGGCACAGGCTTTCCTTCCCCTTTTCTTCCTGCTGGTGAGAAGCTGTAACACCATGTCATGTTGCCAGTGACAGGCTGCCACCGAGCAGAACAGGCAGGAAACGATGACACGAAAAACAAATATGGGGACTGATAAGGGACCTCAGCAATTCCAGCATCAGGCACCAAACCCAGACCAAGTCTGAAGCCCCAAAGCTTTGGGGTCTGTTACACGTTTGCATCAAAGCAAACCTCAAGTTTCTGAAAGCAAAGCCTTCACTGCACACCCGTGATCAACACTGGCAAAACCACTTCCTATGGCCTTGAAAAACTGTGGGTTTCCACCCCAAAAGCTGTCACAAGCCTTTTGCTTGTGACCCCGACATAAAGCAGCGTTGTTCTGTGTGTTCTGTGGGAAGCTCTGGTGCTTTTGCTGCTTTCCCAGCCTTCCAAACCCCACCGAAATTGGTTCAGGTGGGGGCAGAGCTCAAGAGGCAATGGCACAGCCACAGTTTCAAACTCATTCTGCAGAAGAGATGCAAAGGCTTTGCCTACCCACAGGCGAAGCCATCCTCGCCTCCCCAAAGCTCCAAACACATTCCAAAACCAGGAAAAACTGGAAGCAGAGACCAGGATTTGTTTCTGTCCCCTTGGACAATGTGACCACGTTCACTCTCTGAGAGGGGACACATTTTCTTTGCCTTTCAACAAGTTAGAGAGGGATGCACCATGATGGGAAGGAAACCTGGAGTTCATGGATTCTGGAGGGTGATGGAGCATATGGCAATTCCCAGACAGCATCCCATCAGTCTTGTTTCCCACAGCAGCCTCCCAGCTGCAGCAGCAGCAAGCCATAGAGAACCACGGATAAGCAGCCTCAAGCACGCTGCTGCAAGGAAAGCCCTGGTAGGGCAAAGAATTCCCTGGCATTTGGAAGTGCAGGAGGTGAGTACAAGGATGTGGGGGGTGGAAACGTGGCTGAGCTTGTCTCCAGGCTGACAATTTGATGCAAAGAGACGCTTTGACACTCTGTTTTTGCTGCATCACTCCCCAGTGAACCAGTTATTAAGGCTTCCTTCTAATGAAAGCATTCAGAGTCCAGAGATTAGGCAAGCAGAATGCAGGAAAGGATGGGAGGTGCACACTGGACCACCTGGAAAAACGGGAAGGCTGAAGCTTACACAGATACTGTAATCCTGAATTATCCCCAGGAACGGCAGCAGCAAGAAGGAAAGGGACTTTCTACAAGAGCAGGTAGTGCCAGCATAAGGAGGAATGGCTCCTGCTGCCAGAGGGCAGGGTTAGATGGGAGATGGGGAAGAAATTCTTCCCTGTGAGGGTGGTGAGGCCCTGGCACAGGGTGCCCAGAGAAGCTGTGGCTGCCCCATCCCTGGAAGTGTCCAAGGCCAGGCTGGATGGGGCTTGGAGCAACCTGGGATAGTGGAAGGTGCCTGTAGCAAGAGGTAGAACAAGATGATCTTTAAGGTCCCTTCCAACTCCAATCATTCTGGGATCCCGTGACTCTCTAAAATACCAGATCTATTAAATACCACCCATTTACACAGAATTGCCTGTTACAACTTTAAATAGGTTCTGTACAAAGCTGCCATGTGACAGCTATGCCAACAACCCCCTAAAACATGCCTATAAGTAGTTTGCAAAATCCAGTCAAAAATATTCCGGGACAGCTTTCACAGTTGTGTTTATAGAAGGAGCACAAGCTTTGCCAATCGAGGTTTTAAAAAAAAAATAACCCACACAAGCCCTGCTCATCTGATTTTTCATATATGCAAAATGCAAGCTCGATTCCTTTGTGGCAGAAGGCTGAGTCTGGTAAAATATCAATCATATGTCACTTTGCTCAGATAGCTCTGGCACCCTTCCTGTTCCACGGGCAAAATGGAATAACAAATTATTCCCAAGGCTTTATTTTGAAGAACCAGGTGTAAGGTTTTTCTATAGTAAATATTAAAGCTCTTCTATATATTATAATCACACCCTTCCATGACTGCTTTAGGAGCTTCCTTCAAGCTGCTCAGCTTAAATAATTCAAGCTGCGCCGTGATTCCGTGTTCTACACGTGCGGCTGCAAACTGTGCTGCCTGTGGGAATTTCAAGGGCAGGTGCATCCCTGCCAGCTCCTCTCCGTGTCACGGAGCTGTCACTGCCATCCTATCTCTGCATCCGGATTTCCCTTCTCCTCCCTCCTCCCACAAAGGTCTCCATTCACTCTCTCCCGACTAGGAACTGTCAGCACGGCACCCTCAGGATCCAAAGACAACATGTTCCTACTCAGCAAGCTCAAAAAGCTGAAAAGTGGCTTTGGGGGAGAAAAAAGCAAGGCAGGAAATTCAGAGACGGGCAAGCATTCCTTCAATGTGACATTTAACTAAACATTTCAGCTAAACATTTTTTTTTCCTTTAAATAATCTTCATCTTATTTTCCTGACCTCAGTGTCCCTTAAAAGTGCTTGTGCCCCACCTCAGGGTCCAAATCCTTGGCACTGTGGCTCCAAGTATGGACTCTAGGAATTACCATCTCTGAGAGGGGTGCAGAACACAGCCTGAATTTGAAAATGCGTGTTTATAATCTCGACTTAAATTTACAGATGCCTTAAACCCAAGCAGGCAAAACAAAGCTCTGCTAAAGAACAAGTTCATGTAATATCTTCGAGGTTTCTTGTGTTCTGACTCATCTCCAGCTGAAACACACTGACCAGAACTACCTCTTCGGACTAAAACTGCTACCTGAATTATTCTCAGTTCTAGAATAAGTACTTCAGAGAGTATCATCTTTCATTTGGAAATACCTTTTGTTTCTGTATGGTTTTAAAAGTAGCAGCACGTCACTTCACCCTCAGCTGGGTTGCAAGTTGTCCATACAGCAGAACAGCTCTTTGGGATTTCCTTCATCAAAGGTTTTGATTCCTCTTTCTATTCAAAGTTTAACAGACATTTCAAAAGAAAGACTTTCTGCTTCTTTATTCTCACTTTCTGATCATCACTTGAAGCACCAGCCTTAACCCCACACGTTCCCAGCTGAGGACAAATGTGACAGAGGATGATTTATGCTGAGCACTTCTCCATTTCGCAGTTTCAATCTCAATCCAGAACTCAAGTCAAAGAAAGACTTTACAGAACTCTTCCATTCCCACTGTAACCTGTGGAACCAAACCCTCTCCTTCCCTGACATCTTGTAAACCACAGAGCTGCGCTGAATGCTGAGCAGAGCTTAAATCTGGAGCCAACTTTGCTGGATTTGAACCAGAATCAAACAATCTAATTCTTCCCTGTAAGGGTACCGAGGCCCTGGCACAGGCTGCCCAGAGAAGCTGTGGCTGCCCCATCCCTGGAAATGTCCAAGGCCAGGCTGGACAGGGCTTGGAGCAACCTGGGAGAGTGGAAGGTGTCCCTGCCCATGGCATGGGGCGGAACTGGATGAGCTCTAAGGTCCCTTCCAATCCAAACCATTCTGGCATTCTATGAATCATAGAATGGTTTGGGAACTTCTGGAATAAAAGTCCAGATGTGGCTTCAAAAGACACAATTTTTCTTTTCCTTCACAAAATACAGGATCAATCACTACCACGCATATAGTTGTAGATTCACACATCTTTTGGTGACACGGTTATAACCAAGGCAGAACTGCCAAGCCTACCTAAACTTGCTTTCAACCTTTCCTCCCTCTCATTAGTGCCAGAGACAGTATTTACAAGTCAGCAACTCATAAGGTAAGTGAAGAAGTTCCATTTAAAATTTCACAACTCAGCTGGTTTCAGGTATTAGGTCAGTCTGAGGAAATGCAGCGCTGCAACACCTGACACCTCCAAGGAGAACAAGTTCCTTAATTCCTAGGGTGTTAGCACAGGAATCACTTAAATTTGGATCAAATGGAATCATTTAAGACTGGGAAGCAGCGGGACTTGGTGTTGCCAAAGGTCCCGAGCAGAACTAGGGGAGCATTTCTAGGGACCAGCAACTGGCATGGTGCTGCCATCAGAAATCTGGGGAGAGAAAACTCCAGCAGGAGCTGGATGTTGTCAGATGTTAAAACACCAGGAGCCACAAGCCACACACAGGCAATTCAGCCACTTTAGACAAGAAGCCCAACTCCCTGGAACGCTGCTTTCGTGACAGCCCGTTTAACTCCCATTAGGAGCTGCCCCAGCTCTTTCATCCCTTACCCACATCGTTAGAGGGGTATTTAAATACACACCTTTGCCTGTGCCCCACGTTTGATCAGTCAAGGCAACAAGTATCACCTTTAAATAGACTGGACAGGGTTTGCAGCCCGTGCTGGGAGCCATTTGGTTTATGTGCACTCATTAAGGTGCATTTATCGATCCACGCGTGCGTGACGCCGCTCGGCCGCTCGGAAAGGCAGCAATTAAACACTCTCAGCTCTCCCAGCCAGGACTAGGATGAGACTTTTTCAATAAGGTGGGCCCTAAAAACTCCATCACACCGAAATATTGCTTGGATTTCCCTGCATCTTGCACAGCCAGGAGGAAAAGCAGGCTAAAAGCCACCAGGGATGGTTCAGAACAATGACTAAAGTCACACACTTGGTCCCAAGAGCTCCGGGTTGATTTCTGGGGGGAGGTTGAACACTTCTATTCTCCCATCAGTGCAGGTCACCATGGAGCCAGTGGGAACTCCAGAGGATAAACCATCAGATCTCTGGCAAAGGAGCCTAATTACAACTTCCTCTTGGGAACCACAAAGCTTTCAAACAGTGCAGCCTAGTTTTACAGAAATGCCACAGGTGCCTCCAACTGGATTTTCAGGAAGATCCCTTGAAGTCAGGCTGTGGCTTCAAAACATCCAGGTGTGCTGAGTAGCAGGGAGAAGAGTCCTACAAGCTGTTCTGCTCAAATGATGCTCTGACACTGCAAAAACACACCCCCACATGCTTCCTCCAACCTCAAGGAGAATATTCCTAACAGGGAAGAAAACAGCAAAACTTCTGAAGAACTCCTAGCACTGACAAGTGGAGAAACAAAAAAATAATCACAATTAACCCCTTCATTATCATCTACAGAATGTGGGAACACTGACTGCACACTGAGGTGTTCGACACATGGAGCAGAGGGACGGGGAAGGGAAAACCACCCTCATCCATCCCACGAGGGTAAAAGATGCAAATGGTTTGGAGGTACAGGCTCCAAGGAGTGGGGTACAAGGAGACCACGTGTGAAGTCAGGAAATATGACCAGAGAGGTGATCCCAAGAGATTCCTGAGCTGCACGAGCTGCCAGCTGAAGCAGAGCCAAAGTGGCAGCGGGAGACGCTCGCAGCTACCGGTCGAACGTCGGGAGAACTGGTAGGAAGTTTCCAGGAGCTGCTGGAAGATCCAAGCAAGCTGAAGCGAGCTCTGCTTTCCCAGGCTGTGCCCAGCGTGGAAGGGTAAACAGCAGATAAGGAGGAACGTGCTGCAAAGCCCCCCCTGAGCAGCCAGAATCCCCCTGCTATCCCACAGCTCGGCCCAAGGACGATTCCCAGTGCCCGTGCCCAGCACACACCTCCTCACAGACAGTTTTGCTGCTGGCAGCCCAAATCTTGGGAGATTTGATCCACAGAGGATCTGATGCTGGACCACAGCTGCACAGAGCTCTGAGCTGAGGAGTTTCTGCCTCAGATTGCAGTTACAGCACACAAGGAGAGATGTATCCACACAGGGTATCCCCAGATACCAGAATTTCAGCTCCAGCTATTTGTCACAGTAAAACATTCTCAGGCAGCAGCATTGTTCAAACTAAAATGACAGATAATATCCCATTTTAGAGCTCCAAAGCCAGCTCCTTGCTCCTCATTTCAATAACCAAGATAAACATTTTATTTAGCAGCTGTTTTAACAGGTAGAAAACACACTGCTCTCCAGAAAGCCAGGCAGACTTACAGTCCTGACTTCTGCAGGATTTAAACCCTCAAATAGAGATGAATTCCTGGAAACTGGGAGGGTGGTGGGGAAATCCTCATTTCTTCTGAACAGAAACCAAGCACAAAGTCTGTGTCTGAGTCTGCAGCCCTGCTGCTTCCCACCCTGCTCACAACTTGTCCCCACACGTGGGAGCACTGGCAGAGCCGAGTGACGCTTCCCAGAGGATGCCACAAGTCCTGTCAGGTCTCTGCTGTGGTCGACACAGGGTCTGCAAAGGGAACAGACCCCAAACCACCTCTGGGGCCTCCTGCTCTGTCTCACTTCACAGCTTTCCTTCTGTGCCTCTGCTCGTGCTGGGGAGTGCCTGGAAGTTCTCACACCTCTGGTGAGGGATGAGCCCTCGGGGAACCGCAGCACCTGCAGCTGCTCTGAGGGATCAGGAGCAAATATCCAAATATTCATCCACTTCCCTGCACCCCAGGCAATGCCTGTCACTGTTACTGCCCGCCAAACACAAGTACACCAGTGTGCAGTGTTAAGCTGTTTTATCCTGGAATGGGTTGAGTTGGCAGGGACCTCAAGGATCATCCCATTCCAACTCCCATGGGTAGGGACACCTTCCACCAGCCCAGGCTGCTCCAAGTCCCATCCAATCTGGCTCTTTCAACATGACCAGGACACTGATCTTAAATTTCCCTGAACACTTTCCATTTATATTTTCAGGGGGGGTCTAAATACTCATATAAAGACTCCTTGGGTCCATTCACAGCTTGCTTTGTTCAGCTGAGGGCCGGACAGGTTTTTATGTGGCCGCATGAGCTTTCCAGCCTGACAGAAAGAAAATTAGGACCCCTCTACTCAAACCCACGATTTTAAGCATTGGAAGGGGCTGCCCAGGGCAGTGGTGGAATCCCAATCCCTGGAGGTGTTCAGGGAATGACTGGATGTGGCACTTAGTGCTGCGGGCTGGGTGACAAGGTGGGGATCAGCCACAGGTTGGACTCCACAATCGTGGAGGTCTTTTCCAACCTCAATGATTCTGGGATCTACATAAGCAAGTGCAGAGCTCTATGAGCAGAAGCACCTGGAGCCACTTTCCACTTTTTATTTTTAAATGCACTATGTTTCATTCCCACACAGCACAGGCTGCTGTGGGAGCAGCCATCCGCCCTTCGAGGCCTCCAGACAGCGCTCTGTGGAGGGCTATTACAGCGAACTGGGGTTTAATTATATTTAAATAGTGAAAAGTCAAAGCGCTGCTGCTGCGCTCGCCTCCCTGCCCCTCCAAGATCCATTTCTCCCCACTGCCTCCCATGGTTTCCTTGGAAACATATGCAAGCTTAAATTGGATTGACATTCACTTAGTGGACAGATGGAGTTTGGAACAGCCCAGCGCCTGAAATTCAAGGCCGAGCCTTGGGATATGTCACGTTATCAGTACAAAAAACCGCCCCCCAAGCTTTGTGGGAAGGGTAAGGATCACCTAATTATTCAGTAACGAGCTGTGAGGTGGCATCTCAGGAAGGTCAGCGCTCACCCATTGTTCCTGATGAAAGCAGCGGGCCGAGCACGCGACCAGTTTTGTTGGGAGGGAAGGATTTAATTTTTGTTAAGCGCTGAGAAAACAGGGGAGTTCTTAAGCTCATTAGCGGTTTCAGGCAGGAGAACTGCCGCAGATCACACGTGGGCTGAGCACAGACAGCGATGCTCCATCCCCACTGTAATTAAGCCACTTGCATCCAAAACTTCATCCCTAGGCTGAAGTTATTCCTGGTGACTGATGCTGACCCACAGACAGTGAGAGGGACAGGGTTTGTATCACACCTTTCCAGCCCCAGAGGTGTCAGAACTGCACTTCCAGCAAAGCTGGCAATTTATTCCCAAGTGGGAATTATTCCCTGGCTCCTCTTCCACTATATGGGAAGAAACAAAACCGTGAAGCAATGAAAATGGCTTTTTTTGAAGGTTGGTTAAACAGTGCTTCCCAACCACATTGTCTGTCCTAACAGATTGGAAAGGATCCACCTCTTTCCAACCAAAACACAAGGAGGACAGTATAAATCCCAAATAACTACATTCCTATAGATCTTTGAAGAAATCCAGCATCGAGGAAGGACAAGATGACAGAGTTCTTGGGAAGGGAAAGGGGGGCAGCCAGCAGTCACTGCACATTCCCCCTCACCAGGCACTCTGCCCACCACATGCTTGGTTATTGCAGAGGCCACCTCCAGGTAATCCCTGCCTCTGGGAATTAGGGACATGCCAGAGAGTCAGGGTTACCAAGTAATTTAAGGAATAAATCCCCAAAATGCCTGGTTTGCTTCTGTTGCTTGTGCCATTTGCCAAAACCTAAGGAATTCCCAGGTTGGGATTTACCTGTCCAAGTCAGGATTTTCATACCTGTCCTGCCACCTGGCGTTTAGCCAGGATTTAAAGAAAATCTCCTTTTTTTCTCTGTCTACACACGACTGTAGCTGCCAAATCCTTTTCCTTTTACTATCCTGCTCACCTTGGACAGAGCTGCTCTATCTCCTTACTCTGAGCCCCCTCCAAGCTTGAATCCTTCCACTGACTTTGGCTGAGCTGAACAAAGGAACAAACCAAAACATGCCTCTTGCATCTTTTTCTTACGAGTCTTTGATTAATTAAAAATAAACCTCCTGCTGCCCATCAGTTCCCTCCACGAGCCTGCACTCTCCTGCTTTCCTCCTCTTTTCAGACCTTCCATATTTATCAACATGTGATTATTGCAGCTTATTCCTCACTGCCTGCATCCCCCCGGTGCCTCTCCATCCTCCCTCCGCCGAGGCCTCCACGCTCCTCTCCACCCCGCCTCAAATCCTCTGCTTTTTTACACAATTCCCAACCCTGAACCAGCGAGAACACGCTCAACCTGCCAAGTGCCCTAACACAGTGAGTGATCCCGAAGGGATCTCAGGGCTGTGGGCCCTGATCCATTCCTGTTCAAACGCTCCTTAGTTCAACCAACTTCCCCGGCGAGGATCCGAGGAGCGGGAGCGCCAGGATGCTCCCAGCTCCGGCAGCATCCGCCTGCGGCCGCTCGGCTCCCGCGGCTCCCGCTCCCTCCTGCCTCCAAAACTCAGCCCAGCCACCCTTCCCTCACATCCCGGGAACTCCCCGTGGCTCTCCCCCGCTGTCAATCCGTGCCTGCTCCAGGTATTCCGCAGGCACCCGGAGACACAAGGAAGACAAGCACCGGATAAGGCCGTGCTGCGGGAAGGCTGGCTGAAGCTCCCGATTTTCCCTGCTTCCCACAGGCCACAGGCAGGAACAATAGAAGGCCAGGCACGGTGTAAGTAGGAAGCAATGCCTGGGATCTCAGTGCTTCCTGAGCACTGGGATTTTATTTCAAGAATGAGAATTCAGATATCGAAAAATCAGCTGCCAGCAAAGCAGTTTTATTCCAATCAATGTGAGGAAAATGCCTGCTTTTTATTCCTAAGAGCCTCGTAAATAATTTGAAATATTGAGATACAGGCAGCCGCTAAAAGCCAAGATCTTTCCTTTAAAAAAAATAAAAATCAAGGCTGCTGAGCTGTAGAGTTTCAAAGCTGAGCGCGAGAAAGCCCTTCAAAAACTGCTGGAAGAACAATGGGTGCCAGCGAGCGCTCCTGTGATGTGCCTTACAAAGGGGGAAAACCTAAAAATCATCATTTTCTTTAGTCATACCTTTGTTTAGGAGAACTGGGACACGAGGAATGCAGCACCCGGCAGCTCTGAACCCAAGCATCCTCTTATTCCTGAGCACGACACAAATCCCACCCTCTCCACGTGCCGCCCGGGGAATACAGGAGGAGAAAAATCCCACCTGGGCTGCATCAGGGCAGGGGAAGGAGGGAGCCACAAGGCTCACGGATCCCAAAGGCTGCCTGCATCCCTGTGCTGGCTGTGCCATCCCACGGGATGAGCTGACACCCTGCCAATGCCACCAGATCCCGTCAGGGTGCCTGGCTGTCCGTGTGACAGCAACCACCCCTCAAAACCCCGCGCTGCCAGTCTCCCAAAGCACTGGGAATGCTGAACGGCAAAGGCAGGAGAAGGACAAACAGAGTGATTCCAGGTCCAGCCAAACCTCTGTAGTGAGAATGCACCTATAACCTAAGCCAGAGCTCCTAAAAGAGGTGATCAAAGCAGCATTCCCGGCCGTGCCACGGGGGAAAAGCGCAGCCCTACGGCCCCAGGCACGCCGTGCTCCCGGGGAGTGACACACATTCCCTCCCCACTTAAAAGTGTTGATTTAAGCGCACGCTACGGGCACGGCTCAGGCTCCAGGGGGGGCTGCCAGTGCCACCAGGCTCACACGGTGTTCCACTGCTCATTCCCACGTTTTTTAATTGAAGGAAAGACACGTCGATGTGTTGCCCCACCAGCGAGCAGCAAGAGCGCAGCATCACCCAATATGAGCAGCACTCACAAATCAGGCAAAAATCAAAAGCATCCCTTGAATTATTTTTGTCCCATGTGCAGTTCATAACCACCCACCCTCTATGGAAGATGCCCTGAAATTTAATGTATATCAATAATTAACAGACTGAAGGGAAAACAACTGCTCCTCCAGAGCAGTCATCCTCATTTTCAGCTGCTTTTCTCCATAAGCAGAACAGCACTGCCATCCCCACTGAGGGGTTTCCACTACGATTTAACTCAAATTATTCTTTGGAAATTATGCAATTGTAATTTTGAAAGATCAGAAATTTCACAAAGAGGTTCAGGTTCAGTTCCCTCAGCACTTCTCATATCCCACCAGCTCTCCATACTCTGGTTTTAGACGGGTTTCACCCACACGGCAAGAGAAAAAATAACATGGAACAGACCAATTAAACTACAATGGCACAAATATTGACAGGGCCAAAGAACAGGGGCCAAATTGATTGGTTTTAAATCAGATTTCTATTTATTTTTCTTAATGACACTGTTGTTTTCTCTTTTTAATAATGTCAGTCCTGCATTTCACTTTACTGCATGATAGAGTTTTCCAATGTCTTGTTCCTCTAATGAAAGGGATTTGTCTTTCATTCCCATGAAATATTACCGTGACTTTACTTTATTCTGCTTTATTTATAATACAGCTCCATGCTAAAATAGCAAACCTGGGCAATAACTGGACAAAGTTATGGCATTGTCCCACACAATCTCATTTCCTTCTGTCTTTTAAGAAATAAACCCAGTAGTGCTAAATTTGAGTGTGTTTTCCCCATTTCAAGGATATCAGGTGCCAATACAAGTGTGAAACCATAGGGAGTTAAATCGTGGTGGTCTTGTTATTCATTGTATATGAATGGTAATTCATTCACTCAGAGCAACAATCCACCCATGAATTTGAATATTTTCTGCCACTCAGTCCGTATCTTTGGTCCCAATAAAAGAGGAGCTGCCATGCTGGACAGCATTGCTGAAGGACCCAAAGCCTCCAGTCCTTGTGCTGAAACACAAGGTACAATTCCTTCTCAGCATCCTCCACAAAACATCCCCTTTTCTCCCCTTTAAACATTCTCTGCATCCAGAACTGCGATGCTTTCCAGCCTTGACACTTGGAGAAACAGCTGAAGACAGCCCAAATCAGCAGCTGGGAATATAACCAGCTCACCCTACAAGCTGCTGGAAGCAGGCACATAAATACACCATGAGTTCAGGCAGGAGAGCAAACCTGATGGGCAGAGCCCTCGGATGGAGAAATCCCCCAGGACTGCTGCACATCCCTCGCTGTCACACCCTGGCCACCCCAGCCCCTGCTTGTGTTTGAAGTTATTTTCAGGTTTATGACTTCTTTGGGGTGCTTATTTTTCAGGGTCTTTTGGATTTCCCAGTCATCTGAAATGCTGCTTCATTTATTATTAACAACAAGAGAGTCGTGACTTAATTAGTTTGGCTGGTTGGGCACGACACTGGGATTGTTCTGTGGCTGCTTCCTCGAGGTGTATCACTATGCTTAACTGAGATCCCAGAATCAGTAAGCTTGGAAAAGACCTCTGAGATCATGGAGTCCAACCTGTGACCAATCCCCACCTTGTCAACCAGACTAGAGCACTCAGTGTCAAACCCAGTTGTTCCTTGAACACCTCCAGGGATGGGAACTCCTCCTCACTGGGCAGCTCCTTCCAATGCCTGACCCTTTCCATGAAGAAGTCTCTCCTGATGTCCAAATGGGGACAACCAACTGGGAGATGGGGCAAGAAAAGTCCCTTCTGGATGTGACATCTGCACATCTGAGCACACCTTCCTGTTTTTGCAGAGGGAGATCTCATCATTCATTCATTCATTTGCTTGCGATCTGAACACGATGCCAAGCAGAGAGCGTGCCTTTGCCTACCATTCCTAATTATTTTTCAATTGTTTACCTTGGACAGATTTGCTGCTAAGGGCTTATATTCAGTGCTGCAGCAGCATTAGCAAAGCTTTTGCTGAAGGGTGGATTTCCCCCAAATCACAGCCAGGCACTCCCTAAATCGGATCTCCACAGACAGGACCAGCACACGTGTCCCACAGAGCCTCCCAGTCACACTACAGTGATTAACACCATCACAGCAAACAAAAGTAACCTGCATTACCTAAAACCACAACAGGTTCCACCTCAGCAGGAGGAAGAACTTTCCAGTGAGGGTGGCAGAGCACTGAAACAGGCTGCTCAGGCTGTCTCCCTCTCTGAAGACATTCCAAACCCACCTGGATGCATTCCTGTGTCACCTGCTCCAGGTGGGGATGATCTCCAGAGGTCCCTTCCAAGCCTAACTGTCCTGTGATATCGGTTAAAAAGCCAAATAAACACTAAGGCTTCCAGAGTGGAGACAGAAAGGTGACAGAGACGACTGGCAAGAAGGACAGAGCACCGACATTAACTGAATGATTCAGACAGAGGAGAACACGTCAGTGGCCTCCAAAATAACACTTCTGCTACAAGACACAAGGGTGTGACTGCTTTCCCTCCAAAGCCCCCATTTCTAAACTGCATTTTATTGTTCTGTGCAACTGTCACCATCAAACCCCAGCAAACAGAGCATCCAGAAAGGATCCTCACTCACCAAGCTCAGGGAATTATTTTCCCCTGCAGGTTTGGGGTTTTCCAGCTGATTTTACACCTATCAGCAAGGCTACACTTCCCTGCTCTGCTCGAGAAGAGAGGCTGGAAAGCTCTGTTGGAAATGCTGCACCGAGTTCACAAGGAAAACAAACAGAAATCAATGTTTAAACCCAAAACGTCCTGGTAAAATCACACTAACATGCGATTTCCTATTGCCTGCAAACATTTAGACAGTTCCAGCTGAAGCTCTGGCACGATTCAGGTAGCCAGGACATGACAAACGTGAAGGATGGCTCGGGATGAATATGTGAGCAGGATATTTCTGCTAAAGCGATCAGCAGCGTGCTGGTATTTAAATCACATTAAGATTTCAAAAGCATCAGTCTATCACGCAGCTCGTGTCACTCTTTCTCACAACCACGAGGTCCAGAAGCCTTAAAATAAAAACCTCAAGCCCCCCAGAACACCAGAGAGCCCCTCAGCGTGGAGCAAGCGCTCGCTAATTGTGGCAAACTGATGGACAGATCAATTAACCAGGCGAGCAAAAGCCCGGCAAAGCCTCTCGCTTTGAGGTTCGCCTGCTCCTGACAATGATGACTTCAGATGGAGAGCGAGCACGAGGGGCAGCTGGATTCTTTAAAACAAAACACAACCAGAACCTCTTTCAGATAAGCATTTCGTGGAAAAAGAGAGGGGAGGGGGAGAAGCAGACAGAATAGATCCCAAATGCTCGTATTTTTTTAAGTTTTCACGGCTGCTCTTGTGAAAGAAAGGGGGTCCCTGTGGCTCCCTGTGCCGGGGCAGGGAAAGGGACATCGGGGTGTGGATATCCCCGTGTTGGGGCCGGCTGTCGAGCAGGAGCCCGGGGAGCACTTGCTAGCCTTCCCGAGATCTGCCCAGTCACATGTGCTGGCTCCTGCGCCTTGTAGAAGCAGCTGGAAAAGAGCGAGCCAGCGGAGCTGCCTCCATTAGGAGCCACCGCTACACAAAAGGAGAAGAGGAAACAAACCGTCGGCCACGGGAGCAGCCGGCAGGAAAGGAGAGATGTCCAGGGGCAGGGGGAGAGCACGGCAAATGGGGAAAACCACGATGGAAATGAAAACTGCCCTGCTGGCCCCCGAAGAGGCTCGATGGCACCTGCCTGACAGGGACACGGGGCTCACAGCCCGCCCGGCATCACCTCCTGCTAACCACCGGCAACTCGACGGACTCAGCCGCTCAGCCCTCAGGCGAGGGACTCATCTCCCCGTTCGGGCGTGGGGAGCCCCAAAACACCAACGCCGAGCCCGCCCGTCCTGTGCCAACTCCCGGCCGGGCAGCGCCGGTTCAGCTCCGAGACCCGGAGGGGCCGAGGACAGCGGCGGCTTTCCCGGGGAATCGCCCACGATCCGGCGATGCCGACGCGAGCAGCCCCCCGGGGCAAGGAGCCCCCCGGGGCCCCGAGCCCCGCAACTCCCCCGGGCCCCTCC
>VZRZ01000894.1:189510-219762 GCA_013398175.1 Climacteris rufus | reverse complement strand
CCCTCGGCGCCCCCCCACTCCCCTCCCGGAGCCCCTCACGGTGCCGCCCCCCCCGCCCGTGGCGCGGGATAACCGGGACAGCCGGGAAAAGCGGGATAACAGCCCCGTCGGGGCACCGGGGGAGCCCCCGATGGCCGCGGTTCCCTCACAGGACGGGGGCGCGAGGCGGCCCCGCGCGCCTGTCAGGGACCCCCTCGTGGGTCCCTCAGAGGCGCCCGGGACGCCCTCACACCTCCCGGGTGTGCCCGGCGCATCCCGGGGGCAGGCAGCCTTAGACCGAGCCCTCCGTCCAAACTCTGGGAAAGTTGGAAGTCCCGGGGGTCCGGCGGGAGCTCCGCCGAGAGCTACCAGGGAGGAGAAGCACAGGGCGGAGGGGGTTTGGGCACCCATCAGCCCCACCCCGGGATGGGCACTGGAACGGCCACGGACCCCCCGTTGTGTGGTGGCTGCCCCGGGTCAGCACCAGGGGAATATCCCGTTGCATTTTAGGGGGGAAAAGGCCACCAGGGAATTCTCGGGTGTCCCAGAGCTTCCCCACAGAACACGTCCTCGCTGGGACACCCACCTTTCCGTGGTCTCACCAACAGATGAGACACAGCAGCGATTGTGTCTTCTTCCCAGCCACAAAGTCTGAATAGCTTCATGTTCTCCTCGGAAAATGGGTTTAAAACCCTAAAGCTGACCCAACAAGCTTTGGAAGTTATTTGATCGGTAGCTTTTGCAGTATTGCAGTTCCCACCACTGAAGCCTCTCCATCAGTTGCAGAATGGTGTTTTTCCATAGAATCATGAAATCTCCTGAATTGGATCCACAGGAATTGAGTCCCACTTCTAGTCCTGCACAGAACAGCCCCGAAATCCCACCATGTGCCTGAGAACACCTTCCAAACGCTTCTTGAGCTCTGTCAGGCTTGGAGCTGTGACCACTTCCCTGGGGAGCCTGTTCCAGTGCCAAATTTGTCCTATTTCTTTTAAACTTGGGAACCGCTGGGAAGGAACTGGCACGTGGAACAAGTAACCCGTGGGGCTCCAGGAAGTAAATGCACACACAATGGGGGCGAGACCCTGACGGTCTGCTTGAAATTCAACTAAACTGCAGGAGACTCAAGAGCCTGGAATACTTCCTGCCTTGTTCTTGTGGTCCACAGGGATCTTGCAAACAAGAGCAGGATCAAGCACTGGTATGATTTTTGCAGGATCCAGATGTTACGAGGGAGAAGATGGAGGGAAATTTCAGCTATTTGGAGACACTCATTCCTGAAACAAACATCAGTCATTGGTGATAGAGCAGGGAAAAATAAATAACCTTAACAGCTACACCCTTGGAAGCCCTCAAGGTACAGTCAGGCAACTCCCCTTAAAAACTCTCTGATATTGTTTAGGAGCTGGACTTGGATGATATTTGTGGGTCCTTTCCACTTCCAGATATTCTGTGATTACCCCACTTCACTGCTTCCCTTTGGAAATGCAGCCTTTCGATGAGATTTTTCCATGCTCTATTGAGTGCTGCTGGACATCACCAAGAGACACTCCACATCTCCTCAGACCAGAGCTGCTCCCCACCTGAAAAGCAAAGGCAGCTCATATTGCTGCCAAACTGTTCCCTAAAAAAGATATTTTATTGGAATTCTTCCCTCTGCTGTGAGCCACAGGAACAGGGGGAAAACTACAGCACTCTGAGATCAGAGCAAGTTCAATTTTGGTGTTACACAGAGCACACTTATTCCAGTCGTTAGATGTGTTCCAGTGACTTCCAAAATCTACCACTTCAGACTCCCATAGCTAAACAGAGTGATATTTGGAGCAGAAAAAGGAAGGATCTGAGAATTCTGAAACTCTGATGCCACCCTGCAATTCAAGCAATAAACCCATAGTGTCACAGTGTTCCAGAGGGAAACACTTGGGCAATATTCATGCTGAAGTTTGATGAGAAATGTCATTTAACAGCTGCTTTTTGGGGAAAGTGGAGGTGAAGCCACCTTCCCTCTTCCAGGTGTTTGGAACGGGAGAACATCTGGACAACAGACAGGTTGAGGATGGGGAACTGTGTGCTCCAGACCTGCACAAGAGTGGGAAGCACAACGGAGCCATCTGCAGAGCTCCCTCTCTTTTGAGAAACTAATTTATTCTGAAGTGGGGCCTTTCCTCGTCCCTTTCTCAGAGGGATGAGGGGGGGAAAATGGGAAGCTAATTGCTGATTCCAGAACAATGTCAGTGTGTCTGCCGGGCTCCGGGCTGTCAGGTGGTGGCACAGACGTTGGGCTTTTTCTCCCCTCATTAACTGGGAAGAACAAACCACCAAAGCTCCAACACGACATCTTCCTACCCCAAACTGTGGCCTCTTTTTTGGGAAAGGGGTAACATCCAGGGCTATGGAGTGCCTGAACAGCAGCACAACGGGGATCTGTGTCCCCAGCTCACAATCTGGGCTGTGGCAGCGCCTTGTTGAGGCTGTACCTGTTGACTGTGGGGGGAGCTGGGCCAGGAACCAGCAGGGCTTAAGGGATTTTCCCTCATTGCACCCCTCAGTTCCTCGGGTACTGGGGTGGGACAGACACTCACAGCTAATGGGAAAGCAGGGAAAAGAGGATTTCACCATTAACACAGGGAAAACAGGGAAAAGGATCTTTGCATTTTCTGCCTCTGAATTTAACGAGTAAAAACTGAATTTGTCCCACAGGAGAATGGGAAAGAGCCCCAGCATCTCACTGCAGGTCGGGCTGGGAGGAGGGTGCTTGCACTGTGCACCAGAGCACACTCAGAGCTCTCTGACCTTCAGGAACAACTGTGGTGAGTTTGAAAAAGTAATAGGAAATACAAGAAGAGGAAAAATCCCCCAGCAGTGCTGCAAGGACAGAGAAAGGGAACCTCAAGCTCCGGTGTCTGGCAGGAGGATGGTGGCACCTCTTTAACCCAGGTGGGGGGAGAGGCAGTGCATCCCTGGGAACACCAGCACTTCCTGCACACCCACAAACCCATGGAAAGCTCCCATTCCACCAGCAGCTTGCAAATAGGCATGGAAGCTTAAGCAACAGCCTTAATCCAAGTAAGCTCACACACTGAAAGCAGCAGTGTGGCGGATCCTGCACTGACTGGTTCCTCGGCCGGGCCTCAGGGAAGGACTTGGCTGCAGGGAAGAGCTCGGCACATCTGTGAGGGGGAGGATGGCCAGCCCCACCTTCCCAAGCAGCCTCGTGGCCACAGATGGGGATAAACCCATCCTTGGATCCCTGAGTGGGGTCTCTGTGGGCCCTGTCTGGCTGCAGTGACAGGGCTGGATTAAAAAATCTTTCATTCAGCACATCTCAGCTGCATCCCATGGGGATCCTACCTTTTCCAGGCATCTCCTCCACCAAGGAACATCCCCAAATCCAGCTGCGTGATCCCATCTCCACAGAAAAGGTGCTGGTGCTGCACTGGCTCTGCTGGCAAAGAGATGGCTTTGGGTGGTCTCCTCCTTTCCTTCCCCTTTCCGGGGTTAACCCAGTAACTGCAAAAGGCCAAATGAATCCCTGGTGGAGCTCCATGGACTGACTTGGAATTCTATTACACCAAAAAAGCAAATTGGCTGTGAGTGTTCAGGTCTGCAGCAAACCAGCTGTGGTTACACAGGCAGCTTCCTCTGAGGTTTCTGTTTAAACATCAGGTTTTGCTCATTTTTAGCTGGGTGAAATATTCCCCTTTTCCATCAGAAGGAGCCAGGAAGGATTCAGGCAGGAGGAGAGGGCTCTGCCCGCACAGAGGTGTCATACAGGATCTCATTACCTACCTGGAAAAGTGCAAATTACTGTATTTGTGTCTCTGGGAACCATCTGCAGCTTTTTAGTGCTCTTGTTGCTATGAAGGTTTAATTTATCATTTATTTTAATTTATTTTAGTTTTAGAAAAGTTTATGCTGTTCATATCTGATATTGTGTACGAAGCAGCAGTGCCAAGAAGAAAGGGGATTGCTGTGTCCTATTTCTTATTTCACCTCTCATCTTAACACTTTAAAGTGCTTTAGTAAGGAATATGTAATATGTCTCATTTATATATAATGTATTGATGGAGGGAAAAAACAGAGGGACAATGAGAAGAGCTCAGTGGGGACCAGCACAGTCAGGAAATGAGACAGGATTAAATTAAAGCAGAAAATCACAGGGTTAAGAGTTAAGAACATCCCTGAGTGTTATGGTGGACGGAGGTGAATGTGTGTGCTTCAGTATCTTGCACAGTCAGGATTAAAAGCGAGGACTGTGCTTCATGAGCTGGGTCATGGCAGAGAGTGACAAACCCCCGTGCACAGGAAGGATAAATGTCCTGCCTTGCGTTCCCAAGGTAGCTGTTATTTTATGAAGTGTGATTCACAAAACCAGGGAGGCTACAGGGATCTCAACACAAAACACATGTCCCACAAAGTCAGGATGGGAAAGCAAAAGGCAATTGTGGGACCATCTGTGCTGAGGGATGGGGCTGCGGCGGAACCGGCGCTGCTCCTCCGCCCCACGGCGGGTTCTTGGGCTGGGGGAAAAACACTTCAGCTGGGGTCATCTTGGAGAAATCAGTGGGAACAAACCCATGGCTGCTTATACAACTCTTTGTGCAGAATTAATACAGGAAAAACCTAATAAGAAATCCCGAAGGCACCGCTCCGCCAATCTGCATTTCCAGAGGAAACAGCTGCATCAGCAGGAAATCATCTCTCTTTGTGTCCCTCAGGTGGGTGGGAGCTCTTGCCAGCACATGGATATGGGCACAGGGACATTCCTCAGTGGAGGAAATGTGTCTGCTCCTTGACACTCGTGCCAGCACAGGGGCATGGGGACATTCCTTATGTAGGTATTTTTCCATGTGAAAAGGAAATGTCACGGCTGGATGATTTACCCAAGCTCCCAAAGGTGCCCAGCACCCTGAGGCTCACCTAGAGTCCCATTCAGAGATGTTTCCAGCCCTGAGGGTTGTTTTTCATTCCTTACTTTTGACAGCTGGAGGGAAGATCAGCACAAGAAGGGACTAACAGCTCTGTGGGCTTTTTGTGAGACACCAGGAAAAGCTCCAACGTCTTCATTAAGACATTAACAACATTTCAGTGTCGGGGGAAAATACACACACACATTTGTTAACCTCTGCCTAATCCCAGGGTTTGGGGGTGAATTTGGGCTCAACACTCACAGTCTGAAGCTGCTGCATCTCCATCCCTCACTGGCTGTACATCAGGCACCCACTGGGAAGGTTTGGAGTTTCCCTTTTAGCAGGGGCCTTGGCAGTGCCGGCGGAACGGTCGGACCCGATGGTCTTAAAGGTCTTTTCCAACCTAAACGATTCCATGATTCTATGATAATCCTATTAGCATTAACATGGGCTGTGTGGCTAAATCCTCACATTCTGCACAGAAATTGAATCCCTGAGGGGTTGGCTTAAAATAACAAATACTCAGAAAGGGAGAGACAGGAGCAAAGGAGGGTTTGTCCAGCGATGGTGTCTCCTATGGGAAGGAAATCAGGCAGTGCTCAGGGATTTGGAGCTGCTGTGAAGAGTCGTCAGGGTTGGGGATGGATCCAGAGGATGTGCAGTTAGCTGGGGAAAACACTGCACCCTGGGTGGGCAGCACCTCCATCACTTCCCTGCCCACATCTCTCCTCAGTCTTGTTTGATAGCAGTGAGAGAGGAAAAGGAAAGGAAAAAAGGATCAGTCCACCATTCCCTCCAGACTTTGAGACACAGGGTGGGTTTTGAGGGACATGGGCTGCATGGGGTTGGAGCAGTGCTGGCACTGTGGGGTGAGCATGGAAAAATCCTGGTGTGGAGACACCATAGCAGGGGAGGAACAGGCGTTCTCAAAAAGCTGGAAAACAGGCAGAGCCACCATGGCCATCAATGCTGAGGTCCTCTCCACGTGTCTGATGGCAGGGTCTTCCCATGAGATGGGGGGAGGGATGACAAAGGCACAGGACAATGGGGGAGCTGCTGTAGAGGAGGATGTGAGTCCCATGACTGCAGGAGGCCACGGCCCTGGGCTCAGCCAGAGGCTTATCCCAGTGTCCTGGCTGCTGCAGCCCATGCAAAAATAGTCATTAACGCAAATATCCTCATTAGATACTCACATGAGGACTTGTACTCCACCAAAGTGTTCCTGCAGTGTGAAGATTTCTGCTCTTTTGAGATACAAAGGTGCCTGGAGTAAAGGGAACTTTAATTCAGGAGACCCTCGATAATAGTGATCACTCCTGGCTTCACATTTAACGACCAATTTATTCCTCAGAAGTGTCCATGAAGTGAATTGGTGGCACAGCGTTGCTCCTGTCCCAGCTCAGAAACCCCCGACGGGCTCACACTCAGCCTGGAAACCAACCAAACTTAAACAAAGTGGCTTGTTCATACTGTTTGGACAGAGCCTTGGATCAAAACCCATTTATTCTGCTATTACTATTCATTATTCCCTCCAGTGGTACCCTGGATGTTTGAGCTGGGATCTGCTTAATCCCGTAAAGCCCAGCTTCTCCTCGTGCCAGAATGGGGAACAAAGTCATAATTCTCCTTTCGCAGCCTCCCAGGCTGTTGCCATGGGAATGATGCAATGTTCCCAATTCCTGGGGCTGCTCTCCTGCCAGTGCAGGTAGGAGAAGCCACTTTCCCGAGGGAAGAGTGCCCTGGATTGAGTGCTGTGCTCTGACAATTAGCCGGGGAAGTTACTGATCGCTCCATCAAAGCGACGGCCCTGCACTCGCAGGGGACCTGGTTTCTGAATTGGAAATGAAGCCCTGGGCAAGCCTGGCTCACTGAGGGCACCTGGAACTGCTGGATCTGTACCTTGGAGTCCTCAGGAACTCACAGTCCCACTGGGTTTGTCCCATTTACAGCTTTTCCCACTACTCCCAGTCCCCATCTAGGTCCTGTCCTGCTGTCCCCAGCTCCTCCCCACCAGCTGAAACCCCAAAACAGGCTTCAGCCCAGGAACCCACCCCTGGGGCTCCTCACAGCCCTGAGTCTGTGCCTGGACTTAGCCAAGATCTAGGGAAGGCTTTTGAAGTACAAAATTCCCCTCTAAAATAACCCCTGAGGGATGCTGAAGACGCATTTAGGTGCAAGGGGCTACAGGGGTAACAACTTCCCAAACTCCACCTGGAAACAGCAACACTGATAAATCCTCCTTATTTTGTTACTGTGGTGAGAGATTGCCCTAGCCCTGCCTTATCCCCAGAAATGGGGGGAATTAGGGCACTGGTCTGCTCGGGACACTGGTGTGGGTTTCAGCCAGCCCTATCCCATAAAAGCATCTTTCCTTGTTCATGGGAGGAAAAGTTGCTAAAAAGTGTCACTTACAGTGCAAAGTTCCGTTTTCCCCAGGGGAATCCAGAGCTGTATGAACTTTCAAAGCAAAAAAGGGGAACAAGGCAGGTCCTGGTGTGAGCCTTGTCCAAACCTGGGGAGATAAAACTGATTTAAAGTTGCCCTCTTTCCCTTTCACCCCATTTGTTTTCCTTCTAGAAACCAAATAAAACTAAAGCCCAACACCCTTGGAGATGGCTCTTCCCTTCCTCCTCTCCTTGAGACTTCAAAGCCTAACCTGAAAATTCCATCAGTGCATGTTTACTCATATGCCTTGCCCTAAATTTGGGTCTGAACACACGGATCATCTCTGTACCAAACCTTGTTGTGCTGTTCTCTGGCACATTAGAACCTGCACAGCCCTGGCCTGCCCGCATCGGTGCCTCCTCAGCCAGCCCTGAGGGTTGGTGGTGTCCAGGGAAATCCTTCCTGCTGCACAGGGACTGATTTGGAGAACTGACCAGTGCCTCTCTTTAAAACAACACCCTTGATCCAGGGAGACTGAATGCAGGGGACCAAACAGGAGGCTGGTGTGGAGGGCAGCCCCTCGGAGCCCTGCCAAGCCTGGAGCTTGGCCGTGGCCTTGGAAGAGAATTTTCCAGCAAGCCATGCAGCACAAGGGGGTCTGTGTCCAGCCCAAACAGCCTTGTTGCCTTCCCAAAATGTCACACAAAGTCTAAAGCCTTCCTAAACTCAGGATATGTCTCATTTGTGGCTGCTTCTTCATCCACTCGCCCAGTTTCCTCAGCAAAGACGGGAATTGGAGGGGTTTGATGTGATCTCGGTGTGACAAAGCCACACTGGCTCTTTTATCACCTGGTTATCTGCCAGGTGCTTCAGTAGATCTAAAACCCCCTGTACTCCAGAAGCTTCCCAGGCATCAAAGCATAGCTGAGCACTAAATAATCCCCTTGGTCTTCCTCTTAACACTTGGTAAGAGGAGTAGGAGTTGATCTCCTCCTCTGCAGGGCGGGATGTCTGATGGCTCAGAAATTGCTGGATACTGAAGCTCTTCAGCATCAGCAGCGCCAGATCCAGAGGCACAGAGGTCTCTAAATTCCCTCTGACCTCCCCAGCCAGCCCCCTGCCCTCCCTCCTGCTCCTCTGTCCCTCCGACCCAGCTCTGTGCGATGATGGAAACTGGGTTAGCAGATGAAAGAGGAATTGCTAAAGCAAATATTTTCTTTCCAAAGCTCTCTTCATTAGCTATAAACACAGGGAACCGCTGCGGATAACCGCTGTGTTTTACAGGGCTGTGGCTCTGTGGTGAAAGCAGGGATTGGGGAACACATGGATTGCTGATTCTTTTAAAAACCAGCACTGCTCCAGCACCTCATCCCTATGTTGTAGCCCATTCTTAAGGCTGGAGAGGGAACTGTGGCACATCTCCACAAACACAGCCAGAATGGAGGATGCCCTTAAATCCTGATAATCCTAATTTGGTGGGCAAAGATGTCTTCAGGCACCTTTCAGGGGACACATCACCCTTCAAAAACAACCCCATGGCCAGAAAAATTCTGTGGCAGCTACAAGAGAGCAACAAAGCCTGAGGAGCAATAAGCACAAGATGCTCCCCTCACTTTAACATCCACCCAAGAGCATCAGGGATGTAAAAATCCTCCCAGCCTTGGGGAAAATGGGAACAAAAATCGACTTGAACACCTGAGGGGCATCAAATCCCCAGGAGCTCTCCTGGCGTCTCTACTCCTGAGCCAGAGCCGGCTCAGCAACCGGGCTTTGCCATGATTATAATCCTTAATTCCTGATTTTGCCACCTGCACTATGTTTCATGAAATTTTAAAGCTAATGCCCTGCCAAACTCAAATGGCAGCAGAGCAGATGTTTAAGTGCAGCCGAGGATGAATAAATTATGGGGCTCATGGCTGTATGGTGACGGAGGGAGAGGGTGGATGGCTCCAAGTAGGGAGATAATTGATTTAAATGACATTGTCCATTGGAGTCACCTGGGAGCAGCTCTTTGGGCACGGGCAGAAGAGATGCAGCAATTAAAGACAGTGGTCTGATAACAGCAGTCACTTGCCTCCATGCAGACTGTGCTCAGCCTCTTCTTTTTGGCTGTTCTGGGGCTTTTCTTCCTCTTTATCCCACCTCAGCATCAGGCAGGGAGAGGAAAATGAAGCAGATTTTTTTCTTGGTCCACCTGTAGCAGAAATTAACCTGTTTGGGTTATCCTGGGGTGCTGGGAGAGAAGAGAATATGTTGAGCCCTTCCAAGAACCTGAGTTTTGGGAACTCAATGTCACCACCCCTGCCCTCAAAAACCACAGCCCAGAGGTGGGACCTGCCTGAACTCAGAGTCTATTTTGCATTTCACCAAAACCAGCTTTTTTGCAACTCAAACCAGCCTTTCTGGAGCACGTTGGCTTTTCAGTCATCTGCCTGTGTGTGGCTCCTGATGGCTTCCTGGCATGAGCTGCATGCCAGAGCACAGCCTCTCTCCATTGCATCCTGGCTTGGGAGCAAAGGCAAATCAAGCAAAAAGCAGGAGACAAAGGATTCCTGCCCCTGAGGATCGCTCTGAGGATGTTCACCCCAGCCTGAGCCGGGACTGGGGCAGAGGAAGTGGGACCCAGCACACTGCCAGCAGCAGTTTTGGGTTGCTCAGGGGAACTGAGGTTCTGACCTGTGTGCAAAGGACAAAAAGGGCTCGATCCTGCCTGCAGCTCTGGGGAGATGCTGCCACAGAGAAAACAGATGAAAGAAGTTCTCTAAGAACAAAAGCAGCCTGTGGAAGCTGCAGGAAGATTTCCAGTTTTCCAAGGCGTGCTGAGTCAGTGCAAAGGAGGGTGGGTGCTCCTGCATGCTGTGAGGTGGGTGCCTCCACAGGGGAGAAACCAGTACCAAGTCCCAGGTGGGACTGCTGCTGCCCTGGTGGCCGCTTCCATGGGCACAGAGATCCCTGCCGAGGGACTGACATCACATCTCAGCAGGGATGTGAGAGCCAGGAGATGGTCCCTGTAAAGATCCAGGAAAGACCTTACCAGCCTGGAGTTCCACGAGGAAGCTCTGGGGAGCCGTGATGGGAACGCCGGCTCTTGGGAACGCCAGCCCCGGGCGAGCGCGTTCAGCGCCGACGCGACGCCAGCTCCTTGGGGAAGCAGGGCCCGGGAGAGCTGCACGGAGGCTCCCTGTGCTGGAAGCTTCAGCTATTCCCAAGCAAAAGAAATAATCCCTGGGGGTTTCCTGAGCGTGTCTGGTTAGCAGGGATGGGGTCAGGCCACCCCCTTGGCACAGCCTCCTCTCCTCAAGCCAGCAGGAGCACCCGGGTGCTAAATCACAGTAGAAACTCAAAAATAACCATTTGCTGCAAAATAACCATTTGCTTTTCTCCTCTGCATTGGACTGAGCAGGCAGCTACCACTTTTTCCTTTCATTCAGACCAACCTGGGCTTGTATTCCCTCTGGAGAACCTCTGAGCTCTGCAGCGAGGCACAGAGAGGACACAGGCTGTGCCTTTCCTAATGCCCCTGGCACAGGGTGGCTCACGGGGGAACACTGATCCAGTACAGCCCCCTTTGCGCTGCACACACCCAGGGCACGTGGATTATTTCCATCCAACAGCTGCAGGAAAACACATTGGCTTCCGCCTCTCTTATGGGAGGCAGCTGCAGCAGAGGGCTAGAAAATCCCCCTCCGGGCAATCCCAGCTCTGCCACCACACAGCCCCACACAGGAGGGGGCTGTGCTTGTGCTGAGCCCCTCAGCCCACTGCAACACTCTCCAGAAACTCCCTGTTCCCTCCCTGCCCTGCCCGTGTGGGCAGTGCTCAGGCAGAAGTGATACTCCGTGGGTATGTGCTGAGTGGGGTGATTCAGTGCTCATCATACAGCCCAGAGGGATCCAGGCTCACACCAAGATGCCTCAGCGCCTCTGGGTGACAATGCCAAGTGATCCAAGTGCCACTCTGATCCTCGTGCTGTAGGGCACATCTGTCTGACTGTTATTGTCCTCCAGAGCAGGGGCTGTGACCAGAAGCAGCAGGATCAGAGAATCCCAGAATCAATTAGGTTGGAAACGATGTCCAAGTCCAACCGGTGACCAGTCTTCACCTTGTCATCCAGACCAAAGCACTGAATGCCAGGTCCGGTCATTCCTTAAACACCTCCAGGGATGAGGACTCCACTAGTTCTGTGAGCAGCTCATTACAATGCTAGACAACCCTTTCCATGAAGAAATTCTCCTGAAAAGTATCCTTCCTCCTGGGGGGCAGCAGTGGCAAAGGGCAGGGTGTCCTGCAGCAGCACTGCCTCCGTTTCGGGTTTGGTGGGGACATCATCCCCTGCCCATTGTGGCAGCTCAGGGCTGGAGCCAGCAGGCTGGTGTGGGGAGAGCTCACACCCTTCAGAGGTTCACCATCACCCCGTCTCCTGGATGCCTTTGGAATGACGGATCCTCGGGCAGACCCACGGCCCCGGGTCAGCCCGCAGCTCCACGTGCCAGGGGGGAGCCGGCTGCCGTCCCCCCAGCGCCAGCTCCCTCCTCCCGCCGGCGCTGGGCCGCCTGCCATTCCCTTTGGCGAGCGCGCTGCTCCAGCCTTTTTTCCCCCATTCAGGCTGACAACTGGGCCTCAGCATCAGCTGCTTGTTGCTCAGCATCAGCCTTTCAGCAAACAGCAGGTGCAAGCGGGGCGACCCTGGGCCGCGCTACAGTAATCCCGCAGCCCCCCCGGGCCCCCCTCGCACAATATTGTCCCCTCGGCTCAAGAATGTTTTTGTCTCCCCTTCACAGTTGTGAATTCTTGTATAGATTGAAAAGAAATCTCTTTCTAATCTTCCTGCGGGGCCGTGGCTGGGAGGAGCGGGTGCCTCGCTGCGAGGGGAGCGTGGCCGGCCCAGCTGTGCGGGAGGAGCGGGGCAGCTGCCGCCCGGGCCGTGGGCACAGATATCCGCAGCCCTGACAGCGGGTACTTGTGGCTGCAGCCCTGACAGCGGGTACTTGTGGCTCCGTGGGCCCTCACTCCGCCCTGGGAAAGAAACCGACTCATCACCCACATGTGGGAAGGCGGAGGTGACACAGCAGCAGGTCCCTGCTCCGGCAGCGGCGCTGAGCCGCAGCCAGCGCTGCCCGGGGCCCCGGGGAGGCTGAGGCGAGCAGGGAATCTCAACACGCGGATATTCTGAACAACACGTCGTGCTGGGCTGCAGGAGGGAGGCAGGAGCAGGAGGGAGGCTCATGAACAGGGATGGAGCATCACGGCAGGGCTTGGCCTCGGCACATCTCGGTACAGTGAAATCAGGACGCGATGACACTTTCGTTATGTGTCACCCTGTACTGAAACTGCTCAAAGCCCAGCGCGGGAGGGACACATCCTTCCCACGGGTTACCAGCCTCCCTTCCCCTCTTGGACCAGCTCCACAGGCAAGAAACCGCATCCTCTGCCCCACATATGAGCACACATGCTCCTCACTGCCCTGAAAGCGGGGTGAGGGTTCCTGCCCTCCCCTGGGACAGGCAATGGGACAGAAGGGTTCTCCAGGGGGTTGCTGAGAGGGAGCCAGTGGTCCCACAGCAACGCAGGAGGCTGGGAATCCCATCTGGCAGCCCCAGCAAGACTCAGGACATCTTTTTTGAGAGGAAAACCAGCGCACCCAGGTCCCTGTGGAGGAGCGGGAGAGCCACTGCCGTGCCTGAGGTGCTGTGCAAACACGGGTTCCTTTCCCACATCCTGCACCTCCCGGTGTGGTTTGACCTTGCTTGACAAGGCAAGATTTGCTTTAACCACAGCCCAGCCCCACGCCAGAGCCGTGGCTCCCTGGGCAGATAGGCTGTAAGCCCAGCTGGCCCCACAGCAACTCCACAGCAGCTTTTACCTCACAGAGATTTTAACACCACGTCCCTGGTGTGTTTATAAAGCAAACAGCTCCCTCACGCTGTGGGCAGCCCTGCAAACACAGCCTCTGTTTAAACTCCAGCTGTGTCCAAAATTGGAAGGAGCCATTGTCCCTTCCACCCTCAGAAGCCTGAGGCAGGACACTGTAGATGTCCCAGCCCATCTTTCCCACTGTATCTTCCACTTCCCTTGAGTTTCTGCATCCCTGGCAGTGCCCCAGCTCAGCATGAGCCCAGCTTTTCTACTGCAGGCTGACCATCGAGTCCAAGCTGTGCCCAATCCCCACCTTGTCACCCAGCCCAGAGCACCGAGTGCCACATTCAGTCCTTCCTTGGGCACCTCCAGGGATGGGGACTCCACCACCTCCCTGGGCAGCCCCTTCCAATGGCTGACAGCCCTTTCTGTGAGGAGATTCTTCTTTATACCCAGCCTGAACCTCTCCCATGCAGATTGAGGCTGCATCCCCTCTTCTGTCACTAACTGAACCCCATTCCAAATCCCACACTGCTGAAATAAACTCTGTGTTACCTTGTGCTGGGTTTGCATTTGTGTACCAGGTTTTGGTAGCAAGGGGGCTACACAGGTGGCTTCTGTGAGAAGCTGCCAGAAGCTTCCCCCACATCCAGCAGAGCCAATTCCAGGCAGCTCCAAGATGCTGCTGGCCAAGGCTGAGCCAATCAGGAATGGTGGTGACACCTCTGGGATAAAATATTTAGGAAGAAGGAAAAAAAACATTACAGGGCAGATGGAATTGGGTCCAGAGAAGAGTGATGTGAGAATCTGTGAGAACAGCAGCCCTGGAGACACCAAGGTCAATGGAGAAGGAGGGGCAGGAGCTGCTCCAGGTGTGAGCTGATATTTCCCTACAGCCTGTGGTACAGACCATGGTGAAGCAGGTTGTCCCCCTGCAGCCCACAGATGGCCATGGGTGTGCAGAGATCCACTTGGAGCCTGTGGAGGACCCCACACTGGAGCAGAGGGATGCCTGAGAGGAGGCTGTGACCCTGCAAGAGGCCCGTGCAGGGATCTGCAAATCCATGGAGAGAAGAGCCCACGCTGGAGCACGTGTCTTGGTAGGACTTGTGAAGCCATGGTGGACCCACCTTGGAGCAGGCTGTGTCTGAAGGACTGACCCTGTGAATTGCTGCCCATAGGATGGACTCACATTGCAGTTCATGGAGAGCTGTCTCCCGTGGCAGGAAGCCCATGCTGGAGCACAGGAAGGACTCCAACTCCTCTCCCTGAGCAGCAGCAGAAACAACTTGTGATGAACCTGACTGTAATCACCATTCCTGTCTCCCTGCACTGCTGTGAGGGGAGGAGGGAGAGCTGGGAAGGAGTGAAGAGTAGGGGGAAGGTGTTATTAAGGTTTTATTTTACCTCTCATTATCCTGCTCTGATTTTGTTAGTAATAAATTTAATTAATGTCTCCAATTTGAGTCTATTTTGCCCCTGACGGTTTTGGGTGAGGGACCTCTTCCAGTCCTTATCTCAGCCCATGAATCTTCATTATATTTTCTCTCTCTGTCCAGCTGTGGAGGGCAGTGATAGCGAGGCCTTGGTGGGTGTCTGGAGCTCAGCCAGGGTCACCCAGCTACCCACCCACTACATACCTTCATGAATAATTCCCTCTGCTCAGTGGCCAGCCAGCTGCAAACAGGGCAAGGATCTCGAAAAACAGGGAAGATGCAGCACATCCAGCCCTGCCACCAGCCAAAGGCTGTCAGGCCAGCACAATTTCCATCACAGATCCACGTTGGGATCATATCCAGAGGCACAGCCCCCTGTGTTTTCCCTGTTAGCTCTGCTGCTCTCCAGAGGAGGCCCGAGGCACAGCCCATGTGGATCTCTGTAAATGTATTTCTTTTAAATGAGAATTATGGGGGAAAGCTGTGGCTGGGAAGAGGGAGGGCTAGGCAGGGAAAGCAACACTGCAGCCATTGCTGCTGCCAGCCCAGATGTGCTCTGGTGGGTACCAGAGCCTCCGCCTCTCCTCTGCTGGGACCCCCAGGAGCACAGGCCACAGCAAAAGCTTCCTTCATTCATACAGCATAAAGATTAAGCCCCTTTTCCCCCCCAAAGCCCTCCCCAGCCCTTTCTCAAGGCAGCTGCTGTGGAAGGAGTGAGATTTGAATAGCACAACCCTGCTGAGGATTTATGAATCTCTCCCGGCCCCTGTCCTGCAATTCGTTAGATATTGATTCATTTTACCTTCAACTCCAAGGTGCTGATCAGCCTGGAAAGTGAAGGCATTATTTATTATGTGTATTAAAACCAGACCTCTCCAGTGCTGTAGGACAGGTTTAAAAATCTCTGTGTTCCTTCCACCTTAGAAAACCTATTTTTAACAATCTGACTCTCACACCATCCTGTCGTGGCTCTGACACTCCCTAGGAAAGCTCCTCTGGCAGGGATGGATCTTAACAGTGATTCAAGAATCATTCTGTGATAAAACATAAATGTCTGGTCACATAACTAAATTCTTACATCCATCTGCAGCAATGCACTGAGTGTTCCCCATACGAAGTGCACCTCAAGGTTCACTTCCACAGCATTTTCAGATGCAGTTCAACAAGATATTCCTGACAGGCCACCTCTGTCCACCCTCTACCCAGACCCTGGGACACTTGCTGAGTGACAGCCACCCACTGAGGCTGAATAAATATGAAGTTTCAGAGGAAGGTGCTACCACCAGGACTTTAGAAGCTCTTTCTGACTTTTATAAACTCTTGGAGACCCACACAGCAATGCAGAAAAGTGAATTCTCTTCAATCAGTGGCATTTAAAAATTCTGTGTTAGTCTGCTGTCAGCTGGTATAGACAGATGTCAACTACAACCAAAAAAATACACACTTGAAGGTGATTTTTGTTAAAAGTGCTGGGAGCTGCCCACACGGCAACTGTTTCATGAACTGTTCAATCATAATTCCAGCAGCCCCTTTCGATCTGTGATTCACGCTTAAAGGCTGGCAGGATGCTGTGCAATTTCCTTTAGCAAAGCTGGATAAGCCCCAATTTGCTGGATATAAGATGCACTGAGATCACTCACAAACACATTGCTCAGCTGCCTGGAGGTGGAGCATGAGGACAGGGCCAAAGAACAACGATCACAGGGAAACAAACAACCCCAAAGAACTCAGCTCTTTCTGCCTCCTTCCTTCATGGATGTCACAACACAGCTCTGACGTGTTAACTGTCCCAGAGTGAATCACCTGGTGGGAGCAGTCAGTCAGCGCAGCGAGGACTCGGGCCTGCACCCAAATACCTCCAGAAGCAGCCAGAAGAGGAAAGGAATTCTGCAAATAGGAAAGGAATTCTGCAAATAGGAAAGGAATTCTGCAAAGAAACACGTGGGATTTAAGGAGGTTTTAGCAATCAGCTTGTGCACCGATGACTTTGAGCGTTCCTGACAGCGACTCCACGATGTGGTTGGCAGCAAGTTCCCAAAGTGGAAGGTATTCATCCCCTCAGAGGGTCACAGTGGGAAGTTTTACCTTCCAATAGCAATATGCTAAGTTCTAACTGTTTAATGTTACTCAGGGCTTTTTGAAAAGAACAAAGTTGTTCCTTCATTGTCCGTTTTTGTGGTTTTGGGTTGACTTTCTGTGTGCAGCATGGGCTGCACAGCCCTTGCCAGCCTGCCCGGTGGAGGGATGAACCTCTGCCCTGCAACAGTTCATAAGCAGCATGAATCAGGATGATCACAAAAGAGAAAAAATCACTCCTCTTTCCATGTACCCTCTGATTAATTTTGTCCAAGCCCAGTCCAGCACCATCTGTTCCCAGAGCAGGCAGAGGGGAGCCCACAAGCGACGACGCTGGAATGGCAGGCAGGAAGAAGCAGAGTTGTGCGCTCCAGCCTCGTGCTCAAGGCCTCGTGGTGGTCACGGTGCTGCCTCTGCACGGCTGGTGTTACTTGAAGGTGGCGTTGAAGGCCCTGCCGATGACGAGCCTGCGCACCTCGCTGGTGCCCGCCCCGATCTCGTAGAGCTTGGCGTCGCGCAGGAAGCGCCCCATGGGGTAGTCATTGATGTAGCCGTTCCCACCTGCGACCCAAAACAAGCCAGAGGTCACTCCTGGTCCCTATCCCAGGGCTGAGAGAAATGCTCTTGCCCTGTGCTTGGCTCTGTGCAGCCACCAGGGACTCACCCAGGCACTGGATGCCATCCAGGGCCACCTGCGTCGCACACTCTGCCGAGTACAGGATCACTCCGGCGCAGTCCTGTGGGACAGGCAGCAAAAGTGTCACCTGCCCGTCTCCAGTCCCTCACCCTGCCACCACCCTACAGAACCCTGACCTACTTGATCACAAAGCACAGGGAGCTCCAGCAGTGCCCCTGTCACTACAGAACACTCACAGCCACAGGAAGACAGAAGGAGGAGAAAAAAAAAGTGTGCACCAGAGGAGCTGGTCTCTCACAAATGCCCATCAGCCCCCCAGGAGACCAATATGATTTGATTTGGGATGCAGAGCTCTGTGCTCCCACTGTTAAACACTCAACATCCTCCTCTAACAGAGGTGTGGTGACAGGTGGAGGTGACAACACCACCTCTAACAACTGCTACAGCCCTTAAAACGGACAAGAGATGTGTTTGGGCTTCCAATAAACACCTACTGATGCTGCTAAATCTCCTGCCTTATAGCAGGAGGCTTGCTTTCAATTTGTGAGTGAAAAAAGGTACTTTGGGTGTGGAAAAAAAAGCCCTTTGGGCTTCGAAGACTCATTGTACAGAGGCTCCACCTGGCTCAGGCTCTGGGACTGGAGGAAGTGCAGCCCAGGTGGGAGCTGAGCTCACCTTGGCATTGAAGTGGCCCTGGTCACAGGCTTTGGCCACGTTGTAGACGTACTGCCGGCACGCCATGAGCCGTGTGTACATGTCTGCCATCTTGCCCTGCATGAGCTGCACGGCCCAAAGACAAGGGACATGATTAACAGGAGTGGGGGGGACCACCCATTCCCCAAAATACCTCAGAGAAACCAGACAGGAGAAGACATGGATCCAGCAGCCACGAGGGAGCTGGAGGTTCTGTTGTCAGACCCCCAGAGAGCAGCTGCAGTCCCTCAGCCACCAACAGAGACCTCAGGGGAGCAGGCTCAGAGATGTTTCCACCTTCTCACCACATCACAGAATCCCAGGATTGCTGGGAGTTGGAAGGGACCTTAAAGTTCATCCAGTTCCATCTCCTTGCCATGAGCAGCGAACCTTCCACTACCCCAGGCTGCTCATTATCACATCATGCAGCCCCAGCATGAACACCAGGTGACCTTCCCCACGCAAAGCCCCCACCATGACAAAGCTCTGGTCTTCTCAGTTTTAAAGAGAAAAGAGGACAAAAATTCCCAATTCCTTTTCTGCCTCACCTGGAAGTGGCCAATTTTCTGCCCAAATGCTTCTCTGACATGCAGGTATGGAATTGCATGGTCAAGAACAGCTTGCATGAGCCTAAGAAAAGCACAGGTATGCAGGAAAAGGGAAACAGCAGAACTGTTAATTAAGAATGGTTTAACTTTGGAAGGACAACCCAAGGCAAAAAGTTAAAGGGATAGTTAAAGGGATATGCCACTGTCTTCCTACAGCTCCACTCAAACAAGGCTAAGAATAAAATCCAGAAGTCCCATATTTCTTCCTAGTGCTCATTTGGGACATCCTGTGGTAAGGTCTGACCTTCTAATTCAGGGGAGTGAGACTTGAAGAGCTTTCTCACAACCACAGCCAGGGCAGTTTGTGCTGCCTTGTATCTGCAGAGCCCCCCAACTCAAGGAGAATGAGCCAATACCATAAAAAAAGCACAGGCAAGAGCAAGGAGGGGGAAAAATCTTCCTCCTGCTTTGTGGAATTTGGTCTTTCCACATGAGGGCTAGCCCAGAGAGACCACTTGGAAGGACAAAAGGACTGTGGAGTGCCAGTAATTACTGGGGAGCTTAGGATTGAATAAATGGAGAACAAACCAGTTTGTGACTCTTTGGATAGTGTGTTAGATTTTAAGGAATTGGTAACACAAATGAGCTGGTTATTCCCAGAGGAAAACACAGCATAGGGATACAAAAGCCAGCAACTGGGGACTGAGGCAGATTTATCCTCTCTGGGAATGTTTTTATCAGGACTGATCATTTCCAAAGCTGGAGGGTCTGTGGACACTGGAAGGCAGATTTGCAAACATTTTTTCTGGCATTGCTTCTCCCATCCCTTGCCCCTCACAGGGGCTCCACAGAGATGCTTTCAAACTGGAAAATCACTGCATGAGGAGCAGAGAGCTCAAGCACAAGGTGGAGCACATGAGTGAGCAGTGGCTGCTGGGAGGGCCCTGAGCACCCTCCAGGATGGTCCAGCTGAGAAGCTGTGCTGGTGCTGGAGTTCTGTTCTGGGTCTGGCTGGGACACCCAGCAGCCACAGGATCTCCCTGCACCTTGCTTTCTTCCCATGTCTGACCCAGCCTCTCCTCTTCTCTTCTGCTGCCCCAGTACCCCAGTTCTCCATCCAGGACACATCTACCAGGTAGAGCTGCAGCCCTCACGGGATCCCCACCAGACCTGGGGATCACCAAGGACCCTTCTGGCCTTACAACCTGTAAAAGATGACAAACCCTTACCCCAGGGGTCCCCCAGACAGCACGAGCCTCTCCAGGTCCAATCCACTCATCAGAACGTAGACTCCTTTGCTCAGGGCCCCCAAGACATTTTCAGCTGCAAACAGCAAAGGAAAAGGGATTTATTTAAGTGCAAAACTCAGACAAGCTGCTCTCTGAGGGCCTGTGTTCACTGGGGAGAGGAGCAACCTGGCCTAGTGGAAGGTGTCCCTGCCCATGGCAGGGGGTGGGACAGGATGAGCTTCAAGGTTTCCTTCCAACCCAAACCACTCTGGGATTCTATAAAAAAATGACTGAATAGCCTGAAAAACTTCCTGGAAAAAAACTGTTTCAGCTTCCAAAGCCAAAGATCAGAAGGAGCATTAATGGCCAGAGTGCCAAATGTGTTAACTTCCAGCACAGCAGTGATGTGCTTCTCCAAGTTATCATCCCCCTTCCACGAGAACACACTGTTCCTGTGGATGATTCCTGGGACATGATCAGAGGCCTGGGGTACTTTCTGATTTCAGGCTGGAGAGATCCAAAGCAGTTTGGAACGTCAGATTTCAGCTGAAACTCTTCCACTATAGCTTTTGGTGGTGTATGGGGAGCAGGAGAGCTCTGCAAATGTGCAATCAGGATTTTCATGATTCTGGATAAGACATCTTCTCCACTTGCTCTAGAAAGGCTGGAATTTTTGTATCAACAAAAATTGCCACTGGAATAACAAATACTGCTAATACAGAGGCCTCTGCTGTACTAACAGGAGAAAGGATGTCCATTTTCAGGCCCTGGCCCCAAAGGAACTCAGAAATGTTACAAAAGCCTGTTGGAGAGTCTCCAGCGAAAAAACCTTCACAGCAAAGCAGCTCACCTCCATACAAGGTGGGAGCTCTAATGGAAACAAGTTTCCTGGGAAACTCAGAAAGGCCTTGGTGCAGCAGAGGGTAAAAATTAGGTCCATGAGGGTGAAACAGCAGTGACCTGACAAGGGATGTGATCCCTCCCTGCAATCCAGCAGATTGCACTTTTCCAGTTCCACCAGCTCCCTCAGAGGCTGCCAGAGAGCAGATAAGCATCTGCAAAGCCCTCCAGGTCACAGGCTGAACATGTGTGTAATTAGTGATCCAATTTATCTGATCAAGAACACAGGAAACCACCACGGTTTGATCCCAACTCACCAGGGATCTTGCAGTCTTCAAAGATCAATTCACAGGTATTAGACCCTCTCATTCCCAGCTTATCCAGCTTCTGGGCTGTCCTGAAACCTGGCATTCCCTGCAAAGCCAAGGCAGTAAAAATGCATTTCACATCTCAGTTCTGACAGACTGAAGAAAATCATGAGACATCTGTGAAATTCCCCTGGCCACAGGAACATGTGTAGGGTGCCAGGAGGGAGATAAAGAGACCTGGGAACAAGACTGGGTCTAAGTGCAAGTGCAGAGAAACACATACATATGAACCCTGGGCACCCATTTCCTAATGCACATAAACAGCAAATAGGTAATTATTTGGACAGCTGCCAGCACAGGCTCTCCTAGAGAAAGGGTTGAAAGCTCTGCCAGTAACTGAACTATTTTAGTAACTAAGTTAAGTCCATCAGAAGGTTTACTGCTCTCAGATTTTATCATATTAAAGGTTCCTTTTCCGCCTCAAAGGCAGAAGGTAGTTTGTCTTTGAGGAACAGGCTGACAGTTATGGAAGAAAAAGCAGTTGGCTTCTAGATGAGGCAGATAGGGTGAAGGATTCTTTAAAACCTGAGGGAATGAGTGAACCTACCTTCTCCACGATGAAGGCAGTTATGCCTCGGGAGGCCGGGACCGCGTTCAGGTCGGTTTTAGCGTAGACGATGAGAACATCCGCATCCGGCCCGTTGGTGATCCAGAACTTGTTCCCATTCAAAACAAAGCAGTCTCCTGGAAGCCAAGAGATGAAATCTGTTAGCCCCAGACACAGCAACACCAGTACTCCCACTCCATTTATTCCCAAACAAGCTTCCCAGAATCACTTAGGTTGGAAAAGACCTCCAAGATCATCAAGTCCAACCTTTGGCCCATCATCACCTTATCAACTGGAGCAGAACACTGAGTGCCACGTCCAGTTGTTCCTTGAACACCTGCAGGGGTGGGGACAGGACAGGCTTTACCTTTCTTGTCTGCTTTCAGCTTCATGGACACAACGTCTGAGCCGGCATTGGGCTCGCTCATGGCTAAGGCTCCAATGTGCTCCCCACTGATGAGCTGGAAGAAAAGACAAATAGAAGCAAAAGCTGAAGAGCAGCAGCATTGTTTGTGTTCCCTCTGTAGCTCCCCTGCTTGTGTTCCTGCACTGAACCTCCACAGCTGCTGTGCTCTGCAAGAACTCAAACAAGAGCTGCTGTTTCCGGCACAGCCCGAGCAAGGAGCTCCCTTGTGCTGTGCCGAGGGAACAGAACCAAATCCCAGTGGGAAGAGAGGATGACTCAGCGCTGTCTGAGCTAGACAAGCACAGCCCTGCTTGCACAACACATGAGCAAGGTGCCAAGGAACCATGCAGGCAGCCATATGCCTGTCCCCAGCTCCTGCCTGGGCTTTCTGCTGCCCTTTTACACAAACAGGAGCTGGTGAACACAAAAGGCCAGCAAGGGGGTGAAAAGGGATGGAAAAGTTCTCCACAATGTTCTCACAGCCCAGTGCTCCCACATTCACCCCACAACAGCAGATGGACCCTCCTCCTGTGCCTGCTCACACCAGGCTCTGGCAGAGCTGCTGCTTCCTCTTCACTGTTATTTCATCCTGCCCTTTTCTCCTTGCCTTTTTTCCTCCTCCCTGTGTACTTTCATCCATCTTCTCCTTCTTTTTATCTCTGTTTTTTTAAACCAGACTCAATGCTTAAGATATGTTCAACCAATTCAATCCATCAGTGCATTGCTACAGAAGTCCTTATGATGTGCTCAAATCTAGTCAAGGACCTTTAAGTGCTCTGTCAGGGACCAAAACAAGTCAGAGCTGAAGTGACTGCATATCTCATTGAAAGGCAGAGAATGAAGCATGAAAATACACCTGAGGAAAGATGACAACTGGGGGTTACACATTTGCAGGCTGCACAGTGCTTTGGGGAAGTGACACTGTATTTTGCATGTGGTTTAAATCAAGTTTCTTGCACTGATAATTTCACTGATAATCTTAGTAGCTGGGATTGTGTGTGCTCACTGTTCTTCCATGCATTTAGAAACTGAAATCTATTTAATGCACTTCTGAGTCACAAACATCAATGACCCAAGTGATGATGAGCTTTTTACATGTAGTTAAATAATGGGCAAACCGAGCATTTGGGCAGTGAGAAATGGGGAATATAAAATAGGAAAGCAGCGACTTTCATTCAGAAATCTCAAAATTATTTGGCAATTTGAAAGAGTATCCTCCAGTGTCACCTCCAAGCCTCCTTTAGTAACACAGCTCCAGAGAGCTGGGCTGTGCTGCCTGCAGACACGGACCTGGGCATGGCATGAGGTCAATATGAACGAACAGGACAAAAACTGACGAGCTAGAGAAGGGCAAGCTTGGCAAGTCCAGTCTTTCCTAACCTTTGGCAACTGGAATCTACTGATGCTACAGCTGTGAACCACATCCATCCTTGCAGGCAGAACCCAGATGCTTTCCAGTGCTCCCCCCTCCTGCAGCCACGCACCTTGGGCAGGTACTTGTGCTTCTGGGCCTCGTTGCCGTTGCGCACGAGCTGGTTGATGCACAGGTTGGAGTGGGCGCCGTAGCTGAGCCCCACGGCCGCCGAGGCGCGCGAGATCTCCTCCATCACCAGCACGTGCTCCAGGTACCCCAGGGCAGATCCGCCGTACTCCGCTGGGAAGAGAGCACAGACCTCACCTCACCCACCACGTGCACAAAGTCCCAGGGCTGGCATCACGTGGAATGCTTCTGGCTTTGAGTGTCACCCTCCCTGAGCCAGGCACTTCTGGCTTTCCCCATCCTCCCTTTTTCACAACTGAAAAAAATCACTTTCCTCATTTAAAGCCACAGGGGTATTTTGTCTTCAGCACAATCCCTGAGTTACTTCTGTAAGGTAGTTTATACACAGAACATGCACAAGGACACATCTCAAACATGCTACTGACATTGCACAATAACGAGTCCTTCGTATCAACCTCAGTATTATCACAAAGATTAAATCACCAAGTGGCAACCTCTTTTAGGTGAGAGGACAAAGGTTTGTAAAACCCACGTGTATTGGCCCGTAAACAAGTGAGAAATCCTCAAACTCGTCAAAAAATGTGGCTCTAGAGACTTTTCTAAGCCCACAAATGTGCAGGACATAGCATTTTGCTGAGTGGCTGATTCAGAAGGAGAATGATCCACAAATGTAATTCACCAGTGAAAAGAATGTGGATTTCAAGAGAAGATGAAGTGACACAGAGCAGCACTGGGAGCCCAGCTAGGCACATGGAGCCGAGCCTAAAACCAGTGGTAAAGATTAAAGTCACACAGCAGAACAGGAAGAGAGAAGGCAGGTAAAAAGGGAAGGCTGAGAAATGCGTAGTGGCCTTGGGGAACCAACAGCCTACATAAATATACACACATGTACCTACAAACACATTTATACACACACAAATACAGTCACTTCCCAACCTAACAGCTTTGTTCTACAGGTAGGAAGCAAGTGGTTGTACTGCTAAGAGTACAGCAGGACATGAATGCCAAGGAGCAGCCAGGGGGACAACCTGGGAGCACTCACTCATCCTCAGTGTGAAGGCTGCAAGCAAGAGCAACAAGGGTAAGAGCAAATCTCTGGGTGAGCTCAGAGTGACCAGAGGGCTGAGTCCAAGGGGGCTGCTGTCCCAAATTCCTCACTGGCACCATGTGCAGCCTTTCCTTCCACCTCCCTCATTCCGACTCCTGCCTTTATCTGCAGGGCCCTTTATGCTCTGAAATCTCCTCTCTCTACCATGAACCCGAGTTTAGGGGTTTGCTATCAGTATCCTAAAAGATGGGCTTAACAATTTCTCATGTATGCCAAAACAAGGGAGTTTTTTATCAATCCCTACAGAATGGCTGGGTTTGGTGCTCTTGCCTCAAGAAAGGCAACTGTGAGCAGCACAAATCCAGGATTGCTTTGCACTGCAAGAGGAACAGCAGAATGATCCTGCCAGACACCTCCTCATATAATACAAACCACGGTGTGATTTAAAATGATGCTGCCCTTTCAAAGCTACTCTTTGTATTATCATTCCATGGTAACTACATGTTTACATTTTTTCCCTTTCTGCTTTATAAAATAAACAGAAAAATACAAACACCACAGTTTTCTTAGTTTTAAGAAGAAAACAAACAGCACTGTTATTCAAAATGCTCCCTTTATAGACTTGATCCACTGGTGCCCAAACATGCCATTTAATTGTGTACACCTTCCTAAGGTTCCACATGATCTTCACATCCTAAATCCCAGTCTTCACCTCCTCCAGCAAAACCAACATCAACAAAGAAACACACAACTCCACAATCCAAAATAAGGCCAAAAAGCCTGGGCGTAGGAGGGTTTGAGAGGTAAACCTTAGAGGAAATCAAGGACAGGAGTTGTGAGGGGAGGGCTTATTTATAGTGTGGGAAACTGCTGTAAGCTTCAGGCACAACATCAAAGAAGAAAGAAGGTAAGAGTGAGGAAAAACAGGAGCAGCAGTAAATGGAGAAGAGAGAAAGAAAGCAGAAATACAGAGTCTTTCAGCACTGAAAGAGAGGCAGAGGCATTATTCTGACACATTGCTATTCAGCTGGATTCTGCAGGGCCTTTGCACAGCCACATCCAGAAAACAGACTTTTCCATGGGGAAAGACAGGCCCCATCAGCTGCTTTTCTTCACTAAGGGCTTCTCCTCATCACCCTGCATTCAGCACGACCACGCTCATCTGTAGCACTCATCACAACACTTTTCACTGACCTGCACAAGGCTGAATAAGATTTCCCTGATTTTTTTTCTGACTGGTTGCCTGTGGTCAGCTCTCCACTAATTATCACAACTTTTCAGGGCCATTATTTTAGACCCTTTAACTTCTCCCATTACAGATGGATGTTTGTTCTGGGATACTTTTATCTCTAGCTCTCCTTCTTCAAAACTTGCTTCATATTGAAACACACAAACATGTTTGAGCTACATATGTTACATCTGGAGAAACCATTTCTGAGCAGTGCTTTTAAACTGGGAAAGGCACTTTGTCTAACAAGGAAAAAGGGATTCAAAGTCAGAGAAGAATAATAATAGTTGGGAAAGAGTTTTTTAAAACACAAAGATAGGACAAAACAGATGTCACCTCACAGACAAGGCTGTTGTGAACTGGAAAGTGAGAGTTTAAGTGGTGTCTCTCTTGTCTGAGGAATCACCCATCAGAAGGTAAAAGGTGGGAACAGACTTACCAGGGGCTGTGATCCCCAGAACTCCCAGTTCTCCAAGCTTCTTCCAGAACTCCTACAAACAGAGAAAATGCAATCAGCCCAAACTGGCAGTCAGGGCATGAGCATAACAAGTTTCCCCTGGTAGCTCACTGGACACACCAAGGATGAAGCAAATACATTGATACTTGTTGCTCCTGCAGTGCAGCTCTATCCTTGGAACTGGGAAACCAGACAGACTTAGGGACACTGGGTATGCTACATGTGGGAGCAGTTTGTGGAATACAGTGGAAATCCACATGCCTAAATTTAATTCTGGAAGCACAACTCCTAATATTTAACTCTTTGCACACTCAGTGGAAAATTTTTATGAAATATCATAAACTACCCATTGGCAAAACCCTGGAAATATGAAGAGCTGCTAAGAGCTGGCACTTTAAAACTCTTCCAGTAAAACAGGAGCAGGCAACTAAAGCCAAGGAAGCCTCCTTGGGAGAGATTAAAAAATGGGAATGTTACAGCCACAATGCAGCACAGTAGTAAAGGATGTTGTCACCAAGGAGGCCACATGTGTCCTGGTGGGGCCATCTCCCTGCTGCTCCTTTCCTCTGCTACATGATGGACACATAGGTGAGCACTCCTCACAATGGCCTCAGTGTCCAGCAATAAGGTAGTTATCAGGGAATATCCCACAGACTTCAAAAAGTATCATTCAATAGCTCTGGATGACATCTGGAACGCCAGGCTAAATTTATACACTTCACTTCAAAGCTGCACATATATCCCTGGAAATGTCAGCATCACAACTCTGGAAAATCCTGGCAGATGTTTAGAGCTTTTAGAGTCTTGTGGAGCTTATAAAAACCAACAGTCAGATCTCTCATTTCCATCAATCAAAGCACCCCGTGGCACAGAATTAGAAAGGCAAGTTTCAGCTTGACAGTCAAAGTCCACATTTCAGCATTTGCACACAACATTTTCACAACAAATTTGAGAGGAAACTCATGTCCAAGAAAGGGACTGAGGCAGGAGAATACAAAGCACATGTTAGGGAAGAAGCCTGAACAGAGCCAAGCAGAAATCCCACAATAAGAATCCAAACAAGACCTTTATCAATCTTTACTATCATTATCATCGCTGGGTCCTGCCACAGGTTCGCTGAAAGTTGGTAACAAATGACAAAACAGGAAATCAAAAAAGGGTTTTCTCTGGGGCTTTCAAGTTTGAAAAGTTAATGCAGATGTTCCTGTGGTGTGACCTGGGACTGTGTGGACTAATGCAGAGATCAAAGCCCAGAGGGGCTCTCAGAAGCACACATGAAATACTTGCCCGCATGCCTTTGAATTCATTCTCCTGGTCAATCTGTTGGGCCTTTGGAGCCAAATGCTCTTGGCAGAACTTTGTCATGGTCTGTCTAAGCTGGGGAAAAGAGGGGAGGAAAAAACACATTTGTTATGTCTCAGCAATGCACTGACATCTTCTGCCCCGGGATCCTGCCAACATTCCCTCACCAAGCAACTCCAGCATCCCAAACCCAGAAGCACAAGACCATAAGGAAACCCATGGTTCAGGTTACTGGCTGAAATACCACATAAAAGGGTCATTTCTTCAGTCTTTTTAAAAGGAACTGATGTACATTAGTCCTTCTCAGCATTTAGCTCATCTCCCTGACATGAGAGAACGTTCCTGAACTCCTGCCTGCACTGGGGTTTCAGGGATGTTTTTGGGGCAGGGAACTTTGGAAGCTGATGAACTGAATTTATAATGTGTTAATCCCATCCAGTAGTTGCTTACAGCATCATTTCATTACCAGCAGATGCCTGTAATAAGGCAAGGACAGTAATTAAAATGTGTCCTTGTGTCAAAGTGGAACTATATTACCTACCCTGCTATTTTCTACAGCTGGAACACTTGATAGAGCCAGGAATGTTCATTGATCCAAGTGTTAAAAAACTCAAAATATTTTTCTGAATTTTAAACTCTGCACACTTACATGCATGTATCCTAGAGAAGTCTATACACACACTAGGAAAATACAGTATTCTCAGTGTTTTTAACAAGAAGATTTAAAAGCTTGGTCTGGATCTTATGGCAGAGTTTAATAATCCCATTCTTTTTGGTTCTTTATTCCCACACATTAATTCTGGTGAAGGAACAGCTTTACAGACTGAAACCCTGTGCTGTTAAACCAGAACCTGTATAAGGGGCAGGAGCAACAAACCAAAATACACCCACACTCCTCTGCCTTTCTCTGAGCCCCAAAACCTAAGCATCCTCTTTTCACAACTGAGAAGATAAGTTAAATTTCCATGGTCACACAGACCTTGGATTCCAGTACTCCCAAACAAGCTTTCTCCCCACTCCTAGATTTATAAACTTGAAAGAACCCCAAAACACACTAGATATGTTTCCATTGTGACAAAGCTGACAGCAAAGAGCTTAAAATAAATCTAAAAAAGCTTAAAATCATAATTTAAAAAATCTTAATAAGTTAGAGATTGAGGATGGACTCAGACAGGCAACCCTGATACCCTAAGCCAGTTTGTAACAGTTACATGCCCTTGATTCACAGCTTCACTAATATTACTGAAGATTATTTCTGGTCTTTTTTTTTAGCTTTTCCACCAGACAGGAACAACAGGAATATTTTACACCTTCTTTTACACTTGCTCAATATAGAAGTACCAGGAAACATCAATTCAAGCTGATAAGGCCATCAACATGAACACAAACATGGCAAGGAATAATTCTGTAGCAAGAAATGAAAATAAGCAAGTTTATTTTGTACATCCATAAGCTTGCAGCATCAGAATTATCTGGAAAAGCTCCAGACCTGAGAAGCACCAAGGAAAAATGTTTCATTGGCAGGAGCCCGTGTGGAGCAGCCGTGGGAAGACACTGCCCTTCACTCTGTGCCCTGGGGCAACAGGGAATACATCTGGAATTGCCAGCACTTGGCTGCTGCTGCACACGGAACACAGTACAACTAAGAACCATAGAATCACAGAACATTCTGAGCTGGAAGAGACCCACAAGGATCATCAGTCTGTTGGAAATGATCTAACTTTCCTATTTTTTAATTAGCTGTTAAGCAGTGCCCACTTTTAGCCAGGACTAGTTAAGTTTCTTTTTCACAGACTCTTATTGTTACTTTGATCATTAAATCACTAAAGCTTCAAGTTTGCTAAATCAACCCTGATAAGCTTCAATAAACAAAGCCTGAGGGAGTTGAAGATTGGACAGCTGGGATCTTAAATTTATGGCCCTTCAAGGAAATGTTGGAGTAACCAGAAGATACAGAGGAGATTAAGGCCTGGAAAGTTAGAAACTCCCCATTGGAGAAAAAAATGATAAAAGGACTACAGAAAGTGGGCCAGATTAGCATGAAGAGTGACAAATCAATAACCAATAGAGAATACAATACTAATTAATAAAGAGAATGATCTAACTTAGAACCAATGAACATTCATTTCTTTGTTTGCTAAAAATGTGTAAATGAAGAAGTTTTGTGTCTGGGTCAGTGTGGAAGCTGGAACTTGGCCAGCCACACAAACAGAATAAAGTAATGCCTTACTCACCAACATTAAAGACAGTGTTAGAGTCTTACTCTTCCCAGCATTTTCTGAGGTTTTGGTAATAAGTCCAACTCCTGGTGCTGCACAGGACACCCCAACAATCCCACTCTGTGCCTGAGAGTGGTGTCCAAACACTGCTGGAGCTCTGGCAGCCTTGGGACCAGAACCATTCCCTGGGAAGATGTTCCAATGCTCAACCACCCTCTGGGGGAAGAACCTTTTCTGATACCCAGCCTAAACCCCCCACCACCCCTTACCCAGCTTTTGCCTTTCCCTCAGGTCTTGTCACTGGCGACCAGAGCAGAGACCGGCGTTGCCCCTGTGCCGCCCCTTGTGAGGAAGCTGTAACCTGCGATGAGTTCTAATTATCCTAAATCTTTTAAGCGCCCTATTGGGCAGGAGAACAAGCCGGGAGGGCTGCAGCACTTCTTTTGGGAGGGTCTGCCGTGACCCCATCGATGTGTTCCTTTGGCGATGGTGTTTCCCATGCCCGCCGCCGATCCAACAGGCCCAACGTGCACGCAGCGCTCGGGGCCCGTGGGCCACGTGTCCGGGGCGCGCCACGTGCCCGGGGC